>JBCEWE010000214.1:7016831-7340246 GCA_039877035.1 Silurus lanzhouensis | reverse complement strand
AGCAGGTATCGTTAGCGAGCACAAGGCTCTAAGCAACTCCAGGACCATAATAAATGATTAATTGAAAAAATGGAATGCTTGAAATAATCTATTAATATTAAAGAAGAAGTATAACCAATAAGGTGATCAGCTTGAATTAGAGATATTCAAGTTACATCTTTATTATAAATTGGAGTCAGATTAGAGGTTAAAATTGGATTAATGTAACAAAGTGCAATCCATTTGAGTAATCTTTAACAGTCCAAGAAGGACTAACACGCAGCATACCTTCACCCACAACAGTGGATTTCGTCATTGGGCCACTGGGTGGGCACTCTACAAATTGGTGACCCCGTCGTGATCTCCCAGTCTCAGGCGAGTGAAGTCTTTCGGCGCGACATTTCAGATTCAACAGAACATGAGGTTTGAGTTTTTCCTTCTCCATCCTCAATTGATATGGTAAATTCATTTTGTTTATATTTTGTTTAGAAAGACTTGAGGGAAAGGAAAGATGCACCCCATATAGACACTTTTTTTAGAACGGGTCGACATACCCAAGTGATAGACCGGAGACCGTAGAAATCCGGTATAATCTAAGATTATAAAAAAACATGGATTATCCCCTGGTGGTCTAGTGGTTAAGATGCAGCGCTCCCACCGCTGCGACCCGGGTTCAATTCCTGGTCAGGGAACCATCCCCAGCCACGCTCAGTGCCGGTCCCAAGCCCGGATAAATTGTGGAGGGTTGCGTTAGGAAGGGCATCCAGCGTAAAACGTGCCAAATCAAAAACGTGCGGAGGATCCGCTGTGGCGACCCCTAACGGGAGAAGCCGAAAGAAAGTTTTATAAAAAAACATGGATTATCAGGGCGAAAAAATGATGAGTGGAGATAAGGGAGTAATGGAGTCTGTTGCCTTTCTGATTAAAACTTAGCTTACTCGTTTATATGATAAAGGATTAGACATAATAATAAATTATAAAACGATTAAATGTTATAGTATGATAAAATTATAAAATAAATATACAATTTTAGCGTGGTACTCCACAGTGGGGCGAAAACTACAGTCAAAAATCCATTAAAGTAAGATTTCGAGTGCAATTCTTAATTTTCTCTATGAAATTAAATAAATAAATAAATAAATAAATAAATAAATAAATAAATAAATAACAAATTCTGGAAGAGAATGCTTGCACCAATAGTCAATAGTTGGCAGGGCAAAGTGCCATGCGCTCCCACTGTGAGTGCAATTCAGGTTTCTCTTATAGATCTCAAACAGTACCAAAAAGACTTGTGGGTCTCTGACGGAGATCTCATTCCGCATTTAAAGCATGATCAAATGATTAATGTTATTGAAGGTATTGTACTTCTTCTTCTTCTTCTTCTTCTTCTTTCGGCTGCTCCCATTAGGGGTCGCCACAGCGGATCATCCGTCTCCATACCACCCTGTCCTCTACATCTGCCTCTCCCACACCAACCACCTGCATGTCTTCCCTCACCACATCCATGAACCTCCTTCTTGGCCTTCCTCTTTTCCTCCTACCGGGTGGCTCCATCCTCAGCATTCTTCTACCAATATAATTCATGTCCCTCCTCTGCACATGTCCAAACCATCTCAATCTCGCCTCCCTCACCTTGTCACCAAAACATCCTACATGCGCTGTCCCTCTAATAAACTCATTTCTAATCTTATCCATCCTCGTCACTCCCAACGAAAACCTCAACATCTTCAGCTCTGCTACCTCCAGCTCCACCTCCTGTCTTTTACTCAATGCCACTGTCTCTAAACCATACAACATCGCAGGTCTCACCACAGTCCTATAAACCTTCCCTTTCAATTTTGCAGATACCCTACTATCACAAATCACTCCTGTCACTCTTCTCCACCCACTCCACCCTGCCTGCACTCTTTTCTTCACTTCTCTAACACACTCTCCATTACTTTGCACTGTTGACCCCAGGTACCTGAATTCCTCCACCTTCTGAAGCTCTTCTCCCTGCAACCGGACCACTCCACTGCCCTCCCTCTCATTCACACACATGTATTCTGTCTTACTCCTACTGAGTTTCATTCCCCTTCTCTCCAGCGCATATCTCCACCTCTCCAGGCTCTTCTCAACCTGCTCTCTACTCTCACAACAAATCACAATATCATCCGCAAACATCATAGTCCAGGGAGACTCCTGTCTGACCTCGTCCGTCAACCTGTCCATCACCACTGCAAACAGGAAAGGGCTCAGGGCCGATCCTTGATGCAGTCCAACCTTCACTCTAAACCAGTCTGTCGTACCTACTGCACACTTCACTGCCGTCACACTGTCCTCATACATGTCCTGCACCACCCTCACATACTTCTCTGACACACCTGACTTCCTCATACAATACCACAACTCCTCTCTTGGCACCCTGTCGTACGCCTTCTCTAAATCCACAAATACACAATGCAATTCCTTCTGTCCTTCTCTATACTTCTCTATCAACATTCTCAAAGCAAATAAGGCATCTGTGGTGCTCTTCCTCGGCATGAAACCATACTGTTGCTCACAGATGGTCACCTCTTCTCTCAGCCTGGCTTCCACTACTCTTTCCCATAACTTCATGGTGTGACTGATCAACTTAATACCCCTGTAGTTACTGCAGGTCTGCACATCTCCTTTATGCTTAAAGATTGGTACCAGCACACTTCTTCTCCATTCCTCAGGCATCTTCTCACCTTCCAAAATCCTGTTAAACAATCTGGTCAAAAACTCCACTGCCATCTCTCCTAAACATCTCCACGCTTCTACCGGTATGTCATCTGCTCCAACCGACTTCCACTCTTCATCCTCTTAATCGCTGCTCTCACTTCCTCCTTACTAATCCTATCTACATCCTGCTTCACCAACTCCACATCATCCAACCTTCTCTCTCTCTGATTTTCCTCATTCATCAGCTGCTCAAAATACTCCCTCCACCTTCTCAACACACTCTCCTCACTAGTCAACACATTTCCCTCTCCATCCTTTACTGCTCTAACTTGCAGTACATCCTTTCCAGCTCGGTCCCTCTGCCTGGCCAATCGGTACAAATCCTTTCTCCTTCCTTAGTGTCCAACCTCTCATACAGCTCCTCATATGCCTTTTCCTTGGCATTCGCCACATCCCTCTTAACCTGCTGCCGCATCTCCTTGTACTCCTGCCTACTTTTCTCATCACTCTGTCTATCCCACTTCTGTTTTGCCAACCTCTTTCTCCTTATGCTCTCCTGCACTTCCTCATTCCACCACCACGTCTCCTTGTCTTCCTTTCTATTTCCAGATGTCACACCAAGTACTTTTCTAGCTGCCTCCCTCATCACTCCTGCAGTATTTGCCCAATCATCCAACACCTCCTTAACACCACTGAGCCTCTCTCTGACCTCTTCCCTGAACCTCACACTACACTCTTCCTCCTTCAGTTTCCACCATCTTATTCTTCTTTCAGTCCTCACTCTCCTCCTCTTCTTCTTCGCCTCCAAAACCATCCTACAGACCACCATCCTATGCTGTCTAGCTACACTGTCCCCTGCCAACACCTTACAGTCGCCAATCTCCTTCAGGTTGCATCTCCTGCATAGCACATAGTCCACCTGTGTGCACCTTTCTCCACTTTTATAAGTCACCTTATGATCCTCCTTCTTCTTAAAATAAGTGTTCACCACTGCCATTTCCATCCTTTTAGCAAAATCTACCACCATCTGCCCTTCCACATTCCTCTCCTTAAAACCATACCTACCCATCACCTCCTCGTCACCTCTGTTCCCTTCACCTACATGCCCATTAAAGTCCGCCCCAATCACCAACCGTTCTTTCCTAGGTACACCATCTACCACTTCATCTAATTCACTCCAGAATCTTTCCTTCTCCTCCATCTCACAGCCAACTTGTGGAGCATAGGCACTGATGACATTTATCATCATCCCTTCAACTTCCACCTTCACGATCATCACCCTATCAGAAACTCTCTTCACCTCCACTACACTCTTACTGTACTCTTCCTTCAGAATCACCCCTACACCATTTCTCTTTCCATCCACACCATGATAAAACAGTTTAAATCCACCTCCAATGTTCCTGGCCTTACTCCCTTTCCACTTGGTCTCCTGAACACACAGCATATCTACCTTTCTCCTCTCCATCATATCAGCTACTTCTCTCCCTTTACCCGTCATAGTACCAACATTTAAAGTACCAACCCTAACCTCCACTCTCCTACACTGCTCCTTTCCCTGCCGTCTCTGTAGACGTCTTCCTCCTCTCCTTTTCCTCCTTCGGCCAACAGTAGCCCAATTTCCACCGGTACCCTGTCGGCTAACGATACCTGTGGCGGTCGTTGTTAACCCGGGCCTCGACCGATCCGG
The DNA here is from genome assembly GCA_039877035.1 of Silurus lanzhouensis. Lineage (NCBI taxonomy): Eukaryota > Metazoa > Chordata > Actinopteri > Siluriformes > Siluridae > Silurus > Silurus lanzhouensis. The sequence goes on along the minus strand of JBCEWE010000214.1, from coordinate 7,335,892 downwards.
TATGAAATTCTCATTTGTGATCCGCATATTTGATTTGGCACATGTTTTACGCTGGATGCCCTTCCTAACGCAACCCTCCCCATTTACCCGGGCTTGGGACCGGCACTAAGAATGCACTGGCTTGTGCCTCCCTAATGGCTGGGTTATTGAAGGTATTGTACTAAGAGACGGAAAATGTTTCGTTCCTGGAACCCTACAAAAAACAGTAATCAAGATGTTTCATGAGTATGCTCACGTATCACCAGCAAAAACATTGCAGCTGATACAAAGACAGTTTTGGTGGCAAGGAATGACCACAGATATTGAGAGATGGTGCAACAGCTGTTTGGTGTGTGCTACGGTTAATCAGGGCCTAAACCACCTAAAGGGCCCTGGGAAAACCTACTATTGGATTTCATTGGTCCGCTACCAAGTGCCAAGGGGGGAGGATGGGAATACCACTATTGTCTTGTGATAATTGATACATTTTAAAAATGGGTTGAAGCAATTCCCACTTGAATAACACAGTGAACACAGTGGCACATGTGATAGCGAACCAAATCATCCCTTTTTGGGGGGACACCTATTCAAATAAAATTTGCAGAATGAGACATTGTTATGATTCGTGTCATTGTTAACCAAAATGCATTTTCCCCTAGATGGCACGGGCCATATGTAATTGAAGCTGTTTGCAACATCTGTGTGGCCGTGACCATCAGAGGAAAGATGAGACGGTATCACATGTCATGTTCAAAGGATTATTAAATTAGCTGTGATATTTGTGTTATATCTAGTCTCAGGACATTAAAAGCAATCCCATGGATGCCAGATGTCCGAACAGTGTCAGGTCCCATGTTGAGAAAATAAATTTAATCAACCTTATCTAGCGTGTGTTATAATCAAACTAACATTAATCCAACAAAAATTAACCTAATAATCAAATGTAGAACTTATTAGATAGAATAGAAGTAGTTTAATAAAACCTATTTAACCTATATGTTAATCAAGCCTTTATTTACACCAAGTATAAGTAAAATAGTAATAATAAGGTATTTACATGTGTGAGTAGGATAGAGTCTGACTGATATAAGTGTGTGGAATAGACAAAAAGGACAGAAACGACCTTGAGGGAGTTTAAGCATTTTTATTGGGATGACAAGGCATCTGGGCTTCTGCAGCTGCAGGAGACATGAAGGAGTATTTAGGCCCAAGGCCGGGCGAAGGCACAGGAGCACGGTGGCTTGCAGAGCAACGGGAGAAGTAGGAGAATAATCAGTGGGAGACCAGCATGAGGGATAGGGAGAAAGCAGTGGTAACATATCAGGGAGGCAGGAGCCTTCGCTGTAGTTGTCATCATAAGCTCGAGGCTGTCGATTGCGAGTAGTAGAGAGGTCGGTGTGCCCATGTCGCGCGTAGAGGTGCTCGGCACGATGCGAGGAGGCAGATAGGGATTCGCTGGAACAGTTAGGCCAGAGAGTTGTTTAAGAAATTGAGCAAGCTCAGTAGCAAGTGAGGAGAGCTGGAATTGGTGGTATTGTCTGCGAAGAACACTCATCTGAGACATTCCAGAACGTTTGCGTGGTGGAGCTGAGCAAAAGAGACCAACAGAGATAAGATGTTAAACAGGGTAAAATCACGGTGACTGCTAGGTGCAGGCAAAGGATAACACACATTCAAGAGAAGATTCTATACACTATGTAACAATCAGTTCAGAATGCACAATTAAAATATAACCTGGGCACTTGCAACTATCAAATTAAAGTAATATAATCAAGCACATGTATACAGGCAATTTAATACACTGATATAACTCAATTCAATAAAAGTAGAATAGCAAACAGCATTATAAAAAGAATAAAGCATAACACTTACCCATTGCAGATGCAGGAAGACAAAATAGGCCGCAAAATGGTTGTTCACACTTGAAAGACTGAAGCAAGGTATGGTTGGATCTAGAGAAAATAAGGGCTTCATACACACATTTTTTTTTAAATATAAAACCAGATAAAGGCCGAAAATAAAGGGAATGGGAAAATCAGGAACTCCAAATACCGTGTTGTTTGGAGGAATGAACACCAAGGCCAAAGATAAGGGGAATTGAAAAAAAGAGGGCAAGATCGGAAAATAAGGGGAATTACTCAAGGTGAAGAAATAAAAAAATAGAAAGATACGGTGGCTTCAGGGTATAAATACGAGCGTGAAACAGACAGTAGGTGTACTTCGTCAATTTGGTGTGTTTTATCATTTTTGATGCACTGATCATTTTGATGTGAGGTACCCACCTTCTATTGAGCTCATTGGAACGTGCATGGAATAAAGAAGTTTTGCTTTTATTCATCCAAGACTGAGGATCCTTCATTGGCAGTTTGTGTCTATTATATTTAAGTTTTTCTAGAATTGGCAGAGCATTATTGGGAATCCTCCGAGCAAAGAGTCCACCCTCGATGTGTCGCCTCGGAGACGGGCTCTGAGTTCCGACACCCACCTGCATTAAATTGGGACAACGGGTTACCCTCACACACTCCAAAATGTGGGAGATGGGTATGGAAATATACCAAGGGGCCATCCAAATCGTACACTGCAATCACATATAAAGATATAGTTACATGGCCTCCCGGTGTAGCACCGGATCCAAATTGTGCAACACAAATTTGCTGTAACACAAGTTCCACTCATCTTCCGGTCAGAAACATAAGGATATACAGGTGCATCATTACCGCCTGGTATAAACTTAAAAGGTATCCAGGATCAAACATTGGCGGTTTGTACACTTTATTTGAAAATGACAACCAGGGTCAAGATCCTAAAAAGTGTTACTCCACCAAGGATTTAGAACCAGCCCTTTACAGATGCACACATAGCATACCTCACAATGCTACACATCTAAAGTTCACAGAACTTCTGTTCAATATGTCACACCCAACTGCTGATAACAGATTAAAATCTTTTGTCTGGACAAGCTGAAAGGAGGGTACATACTGTGTGGGATAATGTGAGATAGACTAACAATTTTACAATTCAGAATAATTGTTCATGAATTATACATCATTATTTTAATTTAGTCTCTAATTATTTAATCAGACTTGCAGTAAAAATTCCACCTGTCCATACTAGACGGGACCTGTTTGGAAATATAGGCGACGTTTTTGGTTTAATTAAATCTATAGCCAATACTTATAAAATCAGAGGACAATCGCAATTTTCAATGTTTTTGGCAAACCAGGTGGCCACTGAATATTTCTGAATATTTTTTCTGTTTTTTTTTTTCATAATCATATTTTCTCGAAAAGTAAATGATTTTTTTTTTTTTAAACATGATTTATTAGCTCCTATCTTTTTAATAAACATATAAAAGCATTGTGCTCAATTGATTGCGATATGAGCAAATATAACTTTCTTTCGGCTTCTCCCATTAGGGGTCGCCACAGGGGCTCATTCGCATGTTTAATTTGGCACATGTTTTTACGCTGGATCTTGCTAACATTTATCCGGGTTTCTACAACTGATATGTTCACTTTTTACAATTTTTCATCAAATTTTGATCATGAATATGAAAATAAATATTTTCATAATAACTATCATTTTTTTACGAAAAAAGTGCTATTTTAGGCAAAGCATGATTTATTATGTCCAATCCTATCATTAACATTTAAAACCATTATTGTCAAGTGCATGCGATATGTGCAATATAACATGGTTCAAAAAACCGTTTTCCTTTCGTCCTACGAGGCTGAGATTTGCGGAATCGCAATTTCAGCTTCTAGGAAGCTCATTCATTACAGCACACACGCGGCTGGGAGAAACATGTGCTGTTAAAAGGTTTCTGATAAATTGTGACTTTCTACAACTGATATGTTCACTTTTTACAGTTTTTCATCAAATTTTGATCATGAATATGAAAATTCATATTTTCATAATAACTATCATATTTTTTACAAAATAAATGCTATTTTAGGCTTAAAAAGATTTATTTTGTCCTATCTCATCATAACTATGTAAAAATATTGTGGTCAAATGCATGCGATTTTTGCAAATATAACATGGTTCAAAAAACCGTTTTCCTTTCGTCCTACGAGGCTGAGACTTGCGGAATCGCAATTTCAGCTTCTAGGAAGCTCATTCTTTACGGCACACACACGGCTGGGAGAAACATGTGCTCTTGATAGGTTTCTGATGAATTGTGACTTTCTACAACTGATTTTTTCACTTTTTACAGTTTTTCATTAAATTTTGATCATGAATATGAAAATTAATATTTTCACAATAACTATCATATTTTTACAAAAATCATGCTATTTTAGGTTAAAAAAGATTTATTTTGTCCTATCTCATCGTAAACAGGTAAAAATATTGTGGTCAAGTGCATGCGATTTTTGCAAATATAACATGGTTCAAAAAACCGTTTTCCTTTCGTCCTACGAGGCTGAGACTTGCGGAATCGCAATTTCAGCTTCTAGGAAGCTCATTCATTACGGCACACACACGGCTGGGACAAACATGTGGGGTTGATAGGTTTCTGATGAATTGTGACTTTCTACAACTGATATGTTCACTTTTTACAGTTTTTCATCAAATTTTGATCATGAATATGAAAATTCATATTTTCATAATAACTATCATATTTTTACAAAAATCATGCTATTTTAGGCAAAAAAAGATTTATTATGTCCTTTCTCATCGTAAACATGTATAAATATTGTGGTCAAGGGCATGCTTTATGTGCAATATAACATGGTTCAAAAAACCGTTTTCCTTTCGTCCTACGAGGCTGAGATTTGCGGAATCGCAATTTCAGCTTCTAGGAAGCTCATTCATTACAGCACACACACGGCTGGGAGAAACATGTGCTGTTAAAAGGTTTCTGATAAATTGTGACTTTCTACAACTGATATGTTCACTTTTTACAGTTTTATCATATTTTGATAATGAATATGAAAATTTATATTTTCACAATAACTATCATATTTTTACAAAAAAAATGCTATTTTAGGTTAAAAAGAATTATTTTGTCCTATCTCATCATAAACATGTAAAAATATTGTGGTCAAGTGCATGGGATTTTTGCAAATATAACATGGTTCAAAAAACCGTTTTCCTTTCGTCCTACGAGGCTGAGACTTGCGGAATCGCAATTTCAGCTTCTAGGAAGCTCATTTATTACGGCACACACACGGCTTGGACAAACATGTGCTGTTGATAGGTTTCTGATGAATTGTGACTTTCTACAACTGATATTTTCACTTTTTACAGTTTTTCATTAAATTTTGATCATGAATATGAAAATTCATATTTTCATAATAACTATCATATTTTTACAAAAAATATGCTATTTTAGGCGAAAAAAAGATTTATTTTGTCCTATCTCATCATAAACATGTAAAAATATTGTGGTCAAGTGCATGCGATTTTTGCAAATATAACATGGTTCAAAAAACCGTTTTCCTTTCGTCCTACGAGGCTGAGACTTGCGGAATCGCAATTTCAGCTTCTAGGAAGCTCATTCATTACGGCACACACACGGCTTGGACAAACATGTGGGGTTGATAGGTTTCTGATGAATTGTGACTTTCTACAACTGATATGTTCACTTTTTACAGTTTTTCATCAAGTTTTGATCATGAATATGAAAATTCATATTTTCATAATAACTATCATATTTTTACAAAAAACATGCTATTTTAGACAAAACATAATTTATTATGTCCTATCTCATCTTAAACATGTATAAATATTGTGGTCAAGTGCATGCTATATGTGCAATATAACATGGTTCAAAAAACCGTTTTCCTTTCGTCCTACGAGGCTGAGACTTGCGGAATCGCAATTTCAGCTTCTAGGAAGCTCATTCATTACGGCACACACACGGCTGGGAGAAACATGTGCTGTTGATAGGTTTCTGATGAATTGTGACTTTCTACAACTGATATTTTCACTTTTTACAGTTTTTCATCAAATTTTGATCATGAATATGAAAATTCATATTTTCATAATAACTATCATTTTTTTTACAAAATAAATGCTATTTTAGGCTAAAAAAGATTTATTTTGTCCTATCTCATCATAAATATGTAAAAATATTGTGGTCAAATGCAAGCGATTTTTGCAAATATAACATGGTTCAAAAAACCGTTTTCCTTTCGTCCTACGAGGCTGAGACTTGCGGAATCGCAATTTCAGCTTCTAGGAAGCTCATTCATTACGGCACACACACGGCTGGGAGAAACATGTGCTGTTGATAGGTTTCTGATGTATTGTGACTTTCTACAACTGATATGTTCACTTTTTACAGTTTTTCATCAAATTTTGATCATAAATATGAAAATTCACATTTTCATAATAACTATCATATTTTTACAAAAACATGCTATTTTAGGCAAAAAAAGATTTATTATGTCCTATCTCATCGTAAACATGTATAAATATTGTGGTCAAGTGCATGCTTTATGTGCAATATAACATGGTTCAAAAAACCGTTTTCCTTTCGTCCTACGAGGCTGAGACTTTGCGGAATCGCAATTTCAGCTTCTAGGAAGCTCATTCATTACGGCACACACACGGCTGGGAGAAACATGTGCTGTTAAAAGGTTTCTGATAAATTGTGAGTTTCTACAACTGATATGTTCACTTTTTACAGTTTTTCATCATATTTTGATAATGAATATGAAAATTTATATTTTCACAATAACTATCATATTTTTACAAAAAACATGCTATTTTAGGTTAAAAAGATTTATTTTGTCCTATCTCATCATAAACATGTAAAAATATTGTGGTCAAGTGCATGCGATTTTTGCAAATATAACATGGTTCAAAAAACCGTTTTCCTTTCGTCCTACGAGGCTGAGACTTGCGGAATCGCAATTTCAGCTTCTAGGAAGCTCATTCATTACGGCACACACACGCTGGGACAAACATGTGGGGTTGATAGGTTTCTGATGAATTGTGACTTTCTACAACTGATATGTTCACTTTTTATAGTTTTTCATCAAATTTTGATCATGAATATGAAAATTCATATTTTCATAATAACTATCATATTTTTACAAAAAACATGCTATTTTAGGCTAAAAAAGATTTATTTTGTCCTATCTCATCATAAACATGTATAAATATTGTGGTCAAGTGCATGCTATATGTGCAATATAACATGGTTCAAAAAACCGTTTTCCTTTCGTCCTACGAGGCTGAGACTTTGCGGAATCGCAATTTCAGCTTCTAGGAAGCTCATTCATTACGGCACACACACGGCTGGGAGAAACATGTGCTGTTAAAAGGTTTCTGATAAATTGTGAGTTTCTACAACTGATATGTTCACTTTTTACAGTTTTTCATCATATTTTGATAATGAATATGAAAATTTATATTTTCACAATAACTATCATATTTTTACAAAAAACATGCTATTTTAGGTTAAAAAGATTTATTTTGTCCTATCTCATCATAAACATGTAAAAATATTGTGGTCAAGTGCATGCGATTTTTGCAAATATAACATGGTTCAAAAAACCGTTTTCCTTTCGTCCTACGAGGCTGAGACTTGCGGAATCGCAATTTCAGCTTCTAGGAAGCTCATTCATTACGGCACACACACGCTGGGACAAACATGTGGGGTTGATAGGTTTCTGATGAATTGTGACTTTTTACAACTAATATGTTCATCTTTTACAGTTTTTCATCAATCTGTACTAATGGCACACTTACAAGTTACCCAATCATACCAGGTGTAGACATACTGTGCTATAGCTAGATGTTTCAGGTGCGAGTTGTAAAAAAGATCTCAGTGCCCTTTAAAGCCATATACCCGGTAAGGTGGTCCCATTTAACGATTTGATCTTTTACTACAATGCCAATAGATCGTATGCTGGTGGAATTTAAATATACCTGATTTGGGTGCATTAAAGAAAAGAAATAAAAAACCTAATGCAGCCAGAACACTCATTGTCAGTATACATCATTAATGTTGACAAAAGTTCAGAATAATTGATTTCTTTCATTTTTTCTGATGTAAGCCATCTATGCAAATCTAAAATTTAAATAAGATCATTTAAGACATGCCTAGGTGTCTTATGGAGACGTAGATCTAAAATTTCGAGTCGTGCTACAGTAAAAAGATCTTGTGCATAAGTTCTACAGGCTAAGTCATGCTCGATGGTACGCGTCTAATTAAAAATTGTATAACTGATTGAGAGAAGCGCTTGAGCTTCAGATCTAACCGCTTTGATAATGTTTTCATTTTGGGACCTGACACTGTTCGGACATCTGGCATCCATGGGATTGCTTTTACTGTCCTGAGACTAGATATAACAAATATCACAGCTAATTTAATAAACCTTTGAACAGTTTGCATTGAGCCATGTGATACCACCTCATCTTTCCTCTGATGGTCACGGCCACACAGCTGTTGCAAACAGCTTTAATTTCATATGGCCTGTGCCATCTAGGGGCATTTTGTTTAACAAAGACACCATTCATAACAATGTCTCCATCTGCAAATTTTATTTGAATCTGTGCCTCCCAGAAAGAGATGATTTGGTCCAATCCAATGGTAGGTTTTCCCAGGGTCCTTGAGGTGGTTTAGGCCCGAGTAGATTTGTTCGGCCTTGCGTGCCCTGATTATCCAACACGTTCTCACTCTCAACTCGTCACATATGGACGTTTGGTCAGGATCCCCTGGAGTCACATTTGGACGCACTGGGTATCCCTTTAGCATCATTTTTCAACATGCAGGGATTCCCACAGACTTCTGTAGATCTCTGAATCGGAATCTGCGGCGTTGAAATTTGACGAGTTGGGGAATCAGACTGCAGTCCGTTTTGTGTTATGAACTACGATAAAAAAGAATAAAAAAAATAGCTTGCTATAAATTAATTATGGGAGGCTTACTCAATCCAGTTCATGTTTTTTCTTCCACATGTTCTATCTCTAAAACTAACCCAGCCATTAGGGAGGCACAAGCCAGTGCATTCTTAGTGCCGGTCCCAAGCCCGGGTAAATGGGGAGGGTTGCGTTAGGAAGGGCATCCAGCGTAAAACATGTGCCAAATCAAATATGCGGATCACAAATGAGAATTTCATACCGGATCGGTCGAGGCCCGGGTTAACAACGACCGCCACAGGTATCGTTAGCCGACAGGGTACCGGTGGAAATTGGGCTACTGTTGGCCGAAGGAGGAAAAGGAGAGGAGGAAGACGTCTACAGAGACGGCAGGGAAAGGAGCAGTGTAGGAGAGTGGAGGTTAGGGTTGGTACTTTAAATGTTGGTACTATGACGGGTAAAGGGAGAGAAGTAGCTGATATGATGGAGAGGAGAAAGGTAGATATGCTGTGTGTTCAGGAGACCAAGTGGAAAGGGAGTAAGGCCAGGAACATTGGAGGTGGATTTAAACTGTTTTATCATGGTGTGGATGGAAAGAGAAATGGTGTAGGGGTGATTCTGAAGGAAGAGTACAGTAAGAGTGTAGTGGAGGTGAAGAGAGTTTCTGATAGGGTGATGATCGTGAAGGTGGAAGTTGAAGGGATGATGATAAATGTCATCAGTGCCTATGCTCCACAAGTTGGCTGTGAGATGGAGGAGAAGGAAAGATTCTGGAGTGAATTAGATGAAGTGGTAGATGGTGTACCTAGGAAAGAACGGTTGGTGATTGGGGCGGACTTTAATGGGCATGTAGGTGAAGGGAACAGAGGTGACGAGGAGGTGATGGGTAGGTATGGTTTTAAGGAGAGGAATGTGGAAGGGCAGATGGTGGTAGATTTTGCTAAAAGGATGGAAATGGCAGTGGTGAACACTTATTTTAAGAAGAAGGAGGATCATAAGGTGACTTATAAGAGTGGAGAAAGGTGCACACAGGTGGACTATGTGCTATGCAGGAGATGCAACCTGAAGGAGATTGGCGACTGTAAGGTGTTGGCAGGGGACAGTGTAGCTAGACAGCATCGGATGGTGGTCTGTAGGATGGTTTTGGAGGCGAAGAAGAAGAGGAGGAGAGTGAGGACTGAAAGAAGAATAAGATGGTGGAAACTGAAGGAGGAAGAGTGTAGTGTGAGGTTCAGGGAAGAGGTCAGAGAGAGGCTCAGTGGTGTTAAGGAGGTGTTGGATGATTGGGCAAATACTGCAGGAGTGATGAGGGAGGCAGCTAGAAAAGTACTTGGTGTGACATCTGGAAATAGAAAGGAAGACAAGGAGACGTGGTGGTGGAATGAGGAAGTGCAGGAGAGCATAAGGAGAAAGAGGTTGGCAAAACAGAAGTGGGATAGACAGAGTGATGAGAAAAGTAGGCAGGAGTACAAGGAGATGCGGCAGCAGGTTAAGAGGGATGTGGCGAATGCCAAGGAAAAGGCATATGAGGAGCTGTATGAGAGGTTGGACACTAAGGAAGGAGAAAAGGATTTGTACCGATTGGCCAGGCAGAGGGACCGAGCTGGAAAGGATGTACTGCAAGTTAGAGCAGTAAAGGATGGAGAGGGAAATGTGTTGACTAGTGAGGAGAGTGTGTTGAGAAGGTGGAGGGAGTATTTTGAGCAGCTGATGAATGAGGAAAATCAGAGAGAGAGAAGGTTGGATGATGTGGAGTTGGTGAAGCAGGATGTAGATAGGATTAGTAAGGAGGAAGTGAGAGCAGCGATTAAGAGGATGAAGAGTGGAAAGTCGGTTGGACCAGATGACATACCGGTAGAAGCGTGGAGATGTTTAGGAGAGATGGCAGTGGAGTTTTTGACCAGATTGTTTAACAGGATTTTGGAAGGTGAGAAGATGCCTGAGGAATGGAGAAGAAGTGTGCTGGTACCAATCTTTAAGCATAAAGGAGATGTGCAGACCTGCAGTAACTACAGGGGTATTAAGTTGATCAGTCACACCATGAAGTTATGGGAAAGAGTAGTGGAAGCCAGGCTGAGAGAAGAGGTGACCATCTGTGAGCAACAGTATGGTTTCATGCCGAGGAAGAGCACCACAGATGCCTTATTTGCTTTGAGAATGTTGATAGAGAAGTATAGAGAAGGACAGAAGGAATTGCATTGTGTATTTGTGGATTTAGAGAAGGCGTACGACAGGGTGCCAAGAGAGGAGTTGTGGTATTGTATGAGGAAGTCAGGTGTGTCAGAGAAGTATGTGAGGGTGGTGCAGGACATGTATGAGGACAGTGTGACGGCAGTGAAGTGTGCAGTAGGTACGACAGACTGGTTTAGAGTGAAGGTTGGACTGCATCAAGGATCGGCCCTGAGCCCTTTCCTGTTTGCAGTGGTGATGGACAGGTTGACGGACGAGGTCAGACAGGAGTCTCCCTGGACTATGATGTTTGCGGATGATATTGTGATTTGTTGTGAGAGTAGAGAGCAGGTTGAGAAGAGCCTGGAGAGGTGGAGATATGCGCTGGAGAGAAGGGGAATGAAACTCAGTAGGAGTAAGACAGAATACATGTGTGTGAATGAGAGGGAGGGCAGTGGAGTGGTCCGGTTGCAGGGAGAAGAGCTTCAGAAGGTGGAGGAATTCAGGTACCTGGGGTCAACAGTGCAAAGTAATGGAGAGTGTGTTAGAGAAGTGAAGAAAAGAGTGCAGGCAGGGTGGAGTGGGTGGAGAAGAGTGACAGGAGTGATTTGTGATAGTAGGGTATCTGCAAAATTGAAAGGGAAGGTTTATAGGACTGTGGTGAGACCTGCGATGTTGTATGGTTTAGAGACAGTGGCATTGAGTAAAAGACAGGAGGTGGAGCTGGAGGTAGCAGAGCTGAAGATGTTGAGGTTTTCGTTGGGAGTGACGAGGATGGATAAGATTAGAAATGAGTTTATTAGAGGGACAGCGCATGTAGGATGTTTTGGTGACAAGGTGAGGGAGGCGAGATTGAGATGGTTTGGACATGTGCAGAGGAGGGACATGAATTATATTGGTAGAAGAATGCTGAGGATGGAGCCACCAGGTAGGAGGAAAAGAGGAAGGCCAAGAAGGAGGTTCATGGATGTGGTGAGGGAAGACATGCAGGTGGTTGGTGTGGGAGAGGCAGATGTAGAGGACAGGGTGGTATGGAGAGCAGCCGAAAGAAGAAGAAGAAGAAGAAGAAGTTCTATCTCTAAAACTGCCTCTTTCTTACCAACTACCTGCATGTCTTCCCTCACCACGTTTATTTATTTATTTATTTATTTATTAGGACTTTTCTTATTTATTTATTTATTTATTTATTTATTTATAAGGACTTTTCTTATTTATTTATTTATTTATTTATTTATTTATTTATTAATAAATGTATCAGTGGCGCTAACGTCATTTATATACTCCATTGCTATTTTCCACTCGGTAAGTAGAACAGTTCATTAATATAATTGGTAACAATCCCTACAATTTACGGAACGAAAACTGTTCAATCAGGTCAAGTAGTTGTGTTTAGAAGGTGTAGAAGTGAGAGGTAGCAGTTTCGTGATGCAGTAAATCACAGCAGACATTATAAAAATATAACTTGCTGCACCAAATGTGTATAGGCAGGCTAGGATAGCTGATTACATTCAAGTTTGTTTATTCGGTTTTCCACATTTAATCATGCAAGGAAATATAGGAGATTGTACGATATTTGGAAATTGTGTGTTTTAAATTACCAAAATGACAGTAGCACTTTAATACCTTAGCCATTTATAAATGGCCATTTATAAAGGAGCAGTGTTGCCAGATTGGTGTGTTTTCCAGTAATTGTTCAAAATCCACACAAAAAACTCTAGTAAATACACAAATCTTAGCAATAACAATAGAAATTATTTTTGACAATAAATTAATAAAAAAAAAAATACTGTTCAGGCAAAGGTAGAAAGTTAACTTGCAAAATTAAATTCCGGTGTACTGTTTGTTCATTACCAGCCCTGTCACTGATCTTATAAACATGTATGGAAGGCTTTGAGGCAACAACAGTGTACACAATTGGATTCCATCTGTCAGCAAACTTCCGTTTCCCTCTACATCTCTTGTTAGCCACAAGCACCTGATTATCAATAGCAAGAGGTAGGCCTTTAACTCTTTTGTTGTTTTTGTTGGACTGATGTTTTTGTTCCAGAACGGAATGCTGCTGTGCTAATGTCATTGCAGTTTGAAGATCATCAATGAGTAATTTGACATATTGATCATAGTCACAAACCGACTTGTCCCGCAGAATACTATGAAACATGAGGTCAACTGGCAGCCTTGGCACCCTACCAAACATCAGATAAAAAGGGGCGAACCCAGTTGTTTCGTGCACTGTACAGTTGTACACAAAAGTCATGGTCTGTACCAACTGTGGCCACCTCAGCTTAGATGAAGGGGACCTCAGCATACTGCCCAATGTCCTGTTGAACCGCTCAGTACCACCATTCCCCATCGGTTGGTAGGGGGTTGTTCTAGATTTGTCAATCCCAGCCAGTTCAAGCAGCTCACTTTCGAATGTAGCCCCTTGGTCAGAATGGATGCATTAGGGAAACCCATAGACACAGAAAAAGTTGTCCCGCAGTTTCGTGGCCACTCTTTTCACCGTCTGGTCCTGACATGGGAATGCATGTGCCAGCTTTGTGAAGTGATCTGTGATCAGTAAAACATCCACAGATTTGTTGTTTCTATCCTCAGCAGATCAGATATCAATGCAGACGAGCTCCAATGGGGTTGTGGTCTTAATACTTTCCAAAAAGGCTCTCCCTGCTGGCTCCGGAGTTTTGCTGAGGACACACCTTGGGCATTTCTTCACATAATCCCGCACGTCACGCTCCATATTGGGACAGAAAAACCTCTGAAGGGGCCAAAGACACAGTGCGATGGCCAGCCAAGTCGTTGACACCAGTGAGTGCTTGATGTTTTAAGGATTCGAGCAGAATGAACTGAAATCTCTTGTACTTGGTAAGGGGGTCTTTAACAGCTCTGTACAGGATTTCATCAAGCACTGAAAGTTTGTCCCATTGTTTCAGAATCTGCAAAACACACTGGTTTTCATTGGCACGCTCCCGTCTTGATGGTCTGCGTTTTCTGTCAACATAATACAACACTCTGCCAATTAGAGGGTCTTTATGCTGATGTTCTCGCAAGTCAGTCTGTGAAAGGGAATGAAACACGTCTTCATCACCACTGATTAAAGAGTTCAAATGTTTAGCGAATGATGTAGCTCAACATTCAGTTCCTGTTTCCCATTCATCACAGAAGGACAGAATGGAAGGCACATCAGTGGTAGACATTGAAACATCTAGACCAACGTCAAATGCATCTGACCTCAAGGACATCACAGGAGGACAGAATGGAAGTCACATCAGTAGTAGACATTGAAACATCTAGACCAACGTCAAATGCATCTGACCTCAAGGACTGCGGTGAATCTGAACACTTCTTGCACATTTCCATCCTTAACACTGTGTACTTGTCTTAGCACTTCAGAATAGGGTTCAGACAAAAGTCGCTGACTCAGCGGCCTGACACACGGATCCCAACTGAGCGCGTCTGCTACAACGTTAAGTTTTCCAGGAACATATTTAATCTCAAAAGACTATGGAGCGAGTTTTGAGACCCAGCGCTGCTCGCAAGCATCCAATTTCGGCTTGGTCATAATGTACGTAAGTGGATTATTATCCGTCTACATAGTAAATTCATGGCCCTTGAGGCTAGTGGCTGAACTTGTCACACACTGCCCACTTAAGAGCCAAGAACTCTAATCTGTGTGCCGGATATTTAGATTGGCTGCGACTCAAGGCCTTGCTAGCAAACGCTATCGGTCTCACCTTGTCTTTACCAGCAGGGATCTGAGCGTACGGCACCTAAACCATCTAATGAAGCGTCCTTGCAAAGCAGGAAAGGACGTTCAAAATCTGGATGAGCCAACACTACACTATCAACAAGGGCCCTTTTCAATTCTTCAAAAGCCACATCACAGGCTGTGCACAAGTCCTGGGGCTTTAGCTCCCGAAAAGTGGCCGCTCTTTTACAAATAGAAACCTTTCACCAAATGTTTCTGGCCAGCCGTTAAGTTGAATAAAGGTCTAGCAATTCCAGAACACTTTGGGATAAATGTCTGGTAGTACAAGACCATACCAAGAAACGATCTGAGTTTTTTGGTGAAGGCGTGATTCCGTCGTCCTTTATTAAATCAGCCTTTTGGAAAGCAGAGATGACTTTTACTTTCTCCTCATGGACTGAAACACCAGCACCATCTATCACATGGCCTAGAAACATAACAGATTTTTTTAGAAAGTGACACTTTTTAGGAGCTAGCTTCAGATAGCCGGATCTCAATCGATAGAAAACAATTTCCAAGCGCCTTAATGCTTCCTGCTCGGATGGGGCAAAGACCAGCAAGTCATCAAGGTAGCAGAGAAGACTGGAAAAGTTAAGGTCACCAAAAATGCTGAGCATTATGTGCATGAAAGACCCGGGACTGAGGGAGGCCGTTATATATATATATATATATATATATATATATATATATATATATATATATATATATATATATATACATAGTAGACTGTTTATTCGACTTGCTAATTACTCTTCAATGCCATAGCCTTAAGAACCATTCCTGTACTTCCTAATGATGTCCACACATCTTTGCACTGTTACTGCCTTATATTTATTCACTTTATATATGTTTACATATTTATCACTTGCTGTAAATATGCCATATATTTATCTGCACTTTTGCACGACTGCTACATTTTGCACTTCTGGTAGATACCAAACTGCATTTCGTTGCTGTGTACCTGTACTATGCAATGACAATAAAGTTCTATCTATCTATCTATCTATCTATCTATCTATCTATCTATCTATCTATCTATCTATCTATCTATCTATCTATCTATCTATCTATCTATCTATCTATCTATCTATCTATCTATCAAATATACATTAAAGCACGTCCTTTTTGTGTAATTCTACCTATAAAATGAACATTATACTTTCCATACCCGTTACATACATTCATTGCATGGTCATTCTGATGCTGTTCGGGTTTCTCATACAAGGTGGTGTGTCATCAGTGAACTCATTCACGTATGGAGATCTGGCCTGCCATGCAAATCATACCTTCTGCTTGGAGGTGACAGAAGATTTCTCTATGGGTCAGATAAATATCTTTGGGAGAGTGCCAATGGATATTGATGTCTCCCCGTGGTGGTAGGACACCTTCTATGAGCAAGGTAAACAAACCTTGGTTGACACAATGGACTTGGTGCAGAATATGATTTTGAAGACTGAATATCATCTTAACCAAGCACAGGTGGAGACAAACCTGGCTAAGAAGACTGCAAACACCAGGATTGGGTAATGCCATTGGGTGTGCCATTAGCAGTTCTCTCATCTTTGTATTCACTCTGTTCCAGTGCTGTTACTTCCGGCACGGTATTCATTCCATATGTACTTCGGTTTATTCTGCCGTAACCCTTAGTCCTTTGCAGGTACCAGCTTTGCATCGACTATAATATCACTGAACCTTGGACAAAAATCACCATCCAATGATGGCCACTCAGGGACTGCTCTGAATTTGCCCCAAGGGGCCAGGGGAGAAACTGTAAGGATGGTCAGATCTGTTCATGGTAATTAGAGTTTAGGAATGTATACATTTTACCTTCACATGTTTAGTATCATTTTAAAGATCTCAGTGTGATTGGAAATATGATCTCAGTCCCATATCAGTAGAACAGACCTCAGGTTTGGGGAAAGTCTGTCTTACTGACATTGCCTTACCTGTCTTACTGACAGAAGATCCTTACCAGGTGGTCTAGGTGACATTTGGTTTTTAGGTCACATCCTGTCCAAAGAAAGGGTTTGAAAAGCTTTTATCACTTTGAATTTACAAGTGTTTACGATGGTTTGGGTATTTAAGGAAATTTGGCAAAACGCTCAGGAAAGCATTCTGTAGTCAGAACTTCCCACACAGTCCCTGTGTGCCTCTATTGCCAGGGACCGTAACTCTTTAACATTTCTTTAGTAAACTGCATTGCCAAATTATTTGGTTTTATGATGATCATGTTGTGTAAGTTTATTTTAATATTTGTTTTAAATGTGACATTTGTTTATTGATTATTGCCTGGCGAATAAATGTAAAATTCTTGATTAACTCTGAAATTTCCTGAAATCTTTTATATCTAGTTAATTATGTAGTCTGGTGTTACCGCAAATCTATAAACAGGATAGTACAAACTGAAGGCTCATGAACGATGGAGCATAGAGCACAACTTTTGGGACCTTCTGATTTCTGACTATCTCTGACTTTAGCAAGTTATAACTAAGTGACTACATACAGTATTTTTTATGCATGAGCAAGCATTGGGCGGCCTACTTAAAGAATATTAGTTTACCGTTATATCCTCTGACTAAGGGACAGTCTGGCGAGTTTGTGTCTGTGAGCATGTGTAGCGGCTATCACTGACTTAGCAAGTTATGAACAAGTAACTAAATCAATAGTTCTTTATGAATAAGCAAACATTGAGCGGCCTACTTAAAGAATATTAGTTTACCGTTACTGGCCAATGTGCCTCCGTGAGCAGGTATCGTTAGCCGAGCACAAGGCTCTAAGCAACTCCAGGACCATAATAAATGATTAATTGAAAAAATGGAATGCTTGAAATAATCTATTAATATTAAAGAAGAAGTATAACCAATAAGGTGATCATCTTGAATTAGAGATATTCAAGTTAAATCTTTATTATAAATTGGAGTCAGATTAGAGGTTAAAATTGGATTAATGTAACAAAGTGCAATCATTTGAGTAATCTTTTACAGTCCAAGAAGGACTAACACGCAGCATACCTTCACCCACAACAGTGGATTTCATCATTGGGCCACTGGGTGGGCACCCTACAAATTTGTGACCCCGACGTGATCTCCCAGTCTCAGGCGAGTGATGTCTTTCGGTGCGACATTTCAGATTCAACAGAACATGAGGTTTGAGTTTTTCCTTCGCCATCCTCAGTTGATCTGGTAAATTCATTTTGTTTATCTTTTGTTTAGAAAGTCTTGAGGGAAAGGAAAGATGCACCCCATATAGACACTTTTTTTAGAACGGGTCGACATACCCAAGTGATAGACCGAAGACCGTAGAAATCCGGTATAATCTAAGAGTATAAAAAAAACATGGATTATCAGGGAGAAAAAATGATGAGTGGAGATAAGGGAGTAATGGAGTCTGTTGCCTTTCTGATTAAAAATTAGCTTACTCGTTTATATGATAAAGGATTAGACATAATAATAAATTATAAAATGATTAAATGATACCACTATTGTCTCGCGATAATTGATCAATTTTTAAAATGGGTTGAAGCAATTCCCACTTGAATAACACAGCGAACACAGTGGCACATGTGATAGCGAACCAAATCATCCCTTTCTGGGGGGGCACCTATTCAAATAAAATTTGCAGAATGAAACATTGTTATGATTCGTGTCATTGTTTAACTAAATGCATTTTCCCCTAGATGGCACGGGCCATATGAAATTAAAGCTGTTTGCAACATCTGTGTGGCCGTGACCATCAGTGGAAAGATGGGATGGTATCACATGTCTTAATGCAAACTGTTCAAAGGATTATTAAATTAGCTGTGATATTTGTGTTATATCTAGTCTCAGGACATTAAAAGCAATCCCATGGATGCCAGATGTCCGAACAGTGTCAGGTCCCATGTCGAGAAAATAAATTTAATCAACCTTATCTAGCGTGTGTTATAATCAAACTAACATTAATCCAACAAAAATTAACCTAATAATCAAATGTAGAACTTATTAGATACAATAGAAGTAGTTTAATAAAACCTATTTAACCTATATGTTAATCAAGCCTTTATTTACACCAAGTATAAGTAAAATAGTAATAATAAGGTATTTACATGTGTGAGTAGGATAGAGTCTGACTGATGTTATAAGTGTGTGGAATAGACAAAAAGGACAGAAACGACCTTGAGGGAGTTTAAGCATTTTTATTGGGATGACAAGGCGTGTGGGCTTCTGCAGCTGCAGGAGACATGAAGGAGTATTTAGGCCCAAGGCCGGGCGAAGGCACAGGAGCACGGTGGCTTGGCAGAGCAACGGGAGAAGTAGGAGAATAATCAGTGGGAGACCAGCATGAGGGATAGGGAGAAAGCAGTGGTAACATATCAGGGAGGCAGGAGCCTTTGCTGTAGTTGTCATCATAAGCTCGAGGCTGTCGATTGCGAGTAGCAGAGAGGTCGGGTGAGGTCTGTGTGCCCATGTCGCGCGTAGAGGTGCTCGGCACAATGCGAGGAGGCAGATAGGGATTTGCTGGAACAGTTAGGCCAGAGAGTTGTTCAAGAAATTGAGCAAGCTCAGTAGCAAGTGAAAAGAGCTGGAATTGGTGGTATTGTCTGCGAAGAACACTCATCTGAGACATTCCAGAACATTTGCGTGGTGGAGCTGAGCAAAAGAGACCAACAGAGATAAGATGTTAAACAGGGGAAAATCACGGTGACTGCTAGGCGCAGGCAAAGGATAACACACATTCAAAAGAAGATTCTATACACTATGTAACAATCAGTTCAGAATGCACAATTAAAATATAACCTGAGCACTTGCAACTATCAAATTAAAGTAATATAATCAAGCACATGTATACAGGCAATCTTATACACTGATATAACTCAATTCAATAAAAGTAGAATAGCAAACAGCATTATAAAAAGAATAAAGCATAACACTTACCCATTGCAGATGCAGGAAGACAAAATAGGCTGCAAAATGGTTGTTCACACTTGAAACACTGAAGCAAGGTATGGTTGGATCTAGAGAAAATAAGGGCTTTATACACACATTTTTTTTTTAATATAAAACCAGATAAAGGCCGAAAATAAGGGGAATGGGAAAATCAGGAACTCCAAATATGGTGTTGTTTGGAGGAATGAACACCAAGGCCAAAGATAAGGGGAATTGAAAAAAAGAGGGCAAGATCGGAAAATAAGGGGAATTACTCATGGTAAAGAAATAAAAAAAATAGAAAGATACGGTGGCTACAGGGTATAAATACGAGCGTGAAACAGACAGTAGGTGTACTTCGTCAATTTGGTGTGCTTTTTCATTTTTGATGCACTGATCATTTTGATGTGAGGTACCCACCTTCTATTGAGCTCATTGGAACGTACATGGAATAAAGAAGTTTTGCTTTTATTCATCCAAGACTGAGGATCCTTCATTGGCAGTTTGTGTCTATTATATTTACGTTTTTCTAGAATTGGCTGAGCATTATTGGGAATCCTCCGAGCAAAGAGTCCACCCTCGATGTGTCGCCTCGGAGACGGGCTCTGAGTTCCGACACCCACCTGCAACACAAATTTGCTGTAACACAAGTTCCACTCATCTTCCAGTCAGAAACATAAGGATATACAGGTGCATCATTACCGCCTGGTATAAACTTAAAAGGTATCCAGGATCAAACATTGGCGGTTTGTACACTTTATTTGAAAATGACAACCAGGGTCAAGATCCTAAAAAGTGTTACTCCACCAAGGATTTAGAACCAGCCCTTTACAGATGCACACATAGCATACCTCACAATGCTACACATCTAAAGTTCATAGAACTTCTGTTCAATATGTCACACCCAACTGCTGATAACAGATTAAAATCTTTTGTCTGGACAAGCTGAAAGGAGGGTACATACTGTGTGGGATAATGTGAGATAGACATTAACAATTTTACAATTCAGAATAATTGTTCATGAATTATACATCATTATTTTAATTTAGTCTCTGATTATTAAAACAGACTTGCAGTAAAAATTCCACCTGTCCATACTAGACGGGACCTGTTTGGAAATATAGGCGGCGTTTTTGGTTTAATTAATTCTATAGCCAATACTTATAAAATCACAGGACAATCGCAATTTTCAATGTTTTTGGCAAACCAGGTGGCCACTGAATATTTCTGAATATTTTTTCTGAATATTTTTTTCATAATCATATTTTCTCGAAAAAAAAATAATTTTTTTTTTTTTTAAACATGATTTATTAGCTCCTATCTTTTTAATAAACATATAAAGCATTGTGCTCAATTGCATGCGATATGAGCAAATATAACTTTCTTTCGGCTTCTCCCATTAGGGGTCGCCACAGGGGCTCATTCGCATGTTTGATTTGGCACATGTTTTTACGCTGAATGATCTTCCTAACATTTATCCGATTTCGGGACCGGCACTAAGAGTGGCTGGGGTTGGTTCACAGACCGCGGGCCGTAGCGGTGAGAGCGCCGCATCCTAACCACTAGACCACCAGGGGACCTTATATGAGCAAATATAACATGGTTAAAAAAAACGTTTTCCTTTCCGTGTTGTTGATAGGAGTCTGATGTATTATGACTTTCTACAACTGCAACTGCAAGTGTTCACTTTTTACAGTTTAATATAAAATTTTGATCATGAATATGAAAATTCATATTTTCATAATAACTATCATATTTTTACAAATAAAGTGCTATTTTAGGCAAAAAAAATTTTATTATGTCCAATCTTATCATTTACATTTAAAACCATTAGTGTCAAGTGCATGCGATATGTGGAATATAACATGGTTAAAAAAAAACGTTTTCATTTCGTCCTACGAGGCTGAGACTAGCGGAATCGCAATTTCAGCTTCTAGGAAGCTCATTCATTATGGCACACACGGCTTGGCCAAATATGTGGTATTGATAGGTTTTATGATGAATTGCGACTTTCTACAACTGATATGTTCACTTTTTACAGTTTTTCATTAAATTTTGATCATGAATATGTTAATTCATATTTTCAAAATAACTATCATCTTTTTACAAAAAAAGTGCTATTTTAGGCAAAAAAAAGTTTAATTATGTCCTATCTAATCATAAACATGTAAAAACATTGTGGTCAAGTGCATGCAATATGTGCAAATTTACATGGTTCAAAAAAATTTTTTCCTTTCGTCCTATGAGGCTGAGACTTGCGGAATCGCATTTTCAGCTTCTAGGAAGCTCATTCATTACGGCACACACGCAGCTTGGCCAAATATGTGGTGGAAGGCTTTGAGGCAACAACAGTGTACACAACTGGATTTCAACTGTCAGCAAGCTTCCGTTTCCCTCTACATCCCTTGTTAGCCACAAGCACCTGCTCACTAATAGCAAGAGGTAGGCCTTTAACTCTTTTGTTGTATTGGTTGGACTGATGTTTTTGTTCCAGAACGGAATGCTGCTGTGCTAATGCCATTGTAGTTTGAAGATCATCAATGAGTGATTTGACATCTCAGCCTGTTGATAGGATTCTGGTGTTTTATGACTTTCTACAACTGATATGTTCACCTTTTACAGTTTTGCATCAATCTGTGCTAATGGCACACCCACAAATTACCCAATCCCACCTGGTGTAGACATACTGTGCTATAGCTAGATGTTTCATGACAACAGGTGCGAATTTCAAAAAAGATCTCAGTGCCCTTTAAAGTCATATACCCGGTAAGGTGGTCCCATTTAACGATTTGATCTTTTACTACAATGCCAATAGATCGTATGGTGGTGGAATTTAAATATACCTGATCTGGGTGCATTAAAGAAAAGTATCAAAAAACCTAATGCAGCCAGAACACTCATTGTCAGTATACATCATTAATGTTGACAAAAGTTCAGAATAATTGATGTCTTTCATTTTTTCTGCCATCTATGCAAATCTAAAATTTCAATAAGATCATTTAAGACATGCCTAGGTGTCTTATGGAGACGTAGATCTAAAATTTCCAGTCGTGCTACAGTAAAAAGATCTTGTGCATAAGTTCTACAGGCTAAGTCATGCTCGATGGTACGCGTCTAATTAAAAATTGTATAACTGATTGCGAGAAGCGCTTGAGCTTCAGATCTAACCGCTTTGATAATGTTTTCATTTTGGGACCTGACACTGTTCGGACATCCATGGGATTGCTTTTACTGTCCTGAGACTAGATATAACAAATATCACAGCTAATTTAATAAACCTTTGAACAGTTTGCATTTGATACCATGTGATACCATCTCATCTTTCCTCTGATGGTCACGGCCACACAGCTGTTGCAAACAGCTTTAATTTCATATGGCCTGTGCCATCTAGAGGCATTTTGTTTAACAAAGACACCATTCATAACAATGTCTCCATCTGCAAATTTTATTTGAATCTGTGCCTCCCAGAAAGAGATGATTTGGTCCAATCCAATGGTAGGTTTTCCCAGGGCCCTTGAGGTGGTTTAGGCCCGAGTAGATTTGTTCGGCCTTGCGTGCCCTGATTATCCAACACGTTCTCACTCTCAACTCGTCACATATGGACGTTTGGTCAGGATCCCCTGGAGTCACATTTGGACGCACTGGGTATCCCTTTAGCATCATTTTTCAACGTGCAGGGATTCCCACAGACTTCTGTAGATCTCTGAACCGGAATCTGCGGCGTTGAAATTTGACGTGTTGGGGAATCAGACTGCAGTCCGTTTTGTGTTATGAACGGGGTCTGGACTACGATAAATAAGAATAAAAAAAAATAGCTTGCTATAAATTAATTATGGGAGGATTACTTAATCCAGGTCATGTTTTTTCTTCCACATGTTCTGTCTCTAAAACTGCCTCTTTCTTACTTTTTCAACTACCTGCATGTCTTCCCTCACCACGTTTATTTATTTATTTATTTATTTATTTATTTATTTATTTATTTATTTATTCATTAGGACTTTTCTTATTTATTTATTTATTAGGACTTTTCTTATTTATTTATTTATTTATTTATTTATTTATTTATTTATTTATTTATTTATTTATCAGTGGCGCTAACGTCATTTATATGCTCCATTGCTATTTTCCACTCGGTAAGTAGAACAGTTCATTAATATAATTGGTAACAATCCCTACAATTTACAGAACGAAAACTGTTCAATCAGGTCAAGAAGTTGTGTTTAGAAGCTGTAGAAGTGAGAGGTAGCAGTTTCGTGATGCAGTAAATCACAGCAGACATTATAAAAATATAACTTGCTGCACCAAATGTGTAGTAGGCAGGCTAAGATAGCTAATTACATTCAAGTTTGTTTATTTGGTTTTCCACATTTAATCATGCAACTAAATATAGGAGATTGTATGATATTTGGAAATTGTGTGTTTTAAGTTACCAAAATGACAGTAGCACTTTAATACCTTAGCCATTTATAAATGTTCAGATGAGGAACAGTGTTGCCAGATTGGTGTGTTTTCCAGTAATTGTTCAAAATCCACACAAAAAACTCTAGTAAATACACAAATCTTAGCAATAACAATACAAATTAATTTTGACAATGAATTAATTAAAAAAAAACTATACTGTTCAGGCAAAGGTAGAAAGTTAACTTGCAAAAGTAAATTCCGGTGTATTGTTTGTTCATTACCAGCCCTGTCACGGATCTTATAAACATGTATGGAAGGCTTTGAGGCAACAACAGTGTACACAACTGGATTTCAACTGTCAGCAAGCTTCCGTTTCCCTCTACATCCCTTGTTAGCCACAAGCACCTGCTCACTAATAGCAAGAGGTAGGCCTTTAACTCTTTTGTTGTATTGGTTGGACTGATGTTTTTGTTCCAGAACGGAATGCTGCTGTGCTAATGCCATTGTAGTTTGAAGATCATCAATGAGTGATTTGACATATTGATCATAGTCACAAACCGACTTGTCCCACAGAACACTATGAAACATGAGGTCAACTGGCAGCCTTGGCACCCTACCAAACATCAGGTAAAAAGGGGCGAACCCAGTTGTTTCGTGCGCTGTACAGTTGTACACAAAAGTCATGGTCTGTACCAACTATGGCCACCTCAGCTTAGATGGAAGGGACCTTAGCATACTGCCCAATGTCCTGTTGAACCGCTCAGTACCACCATTCCCCATCGGGTGGTAGGGGGGTTGTTCTAGATTTGTCAATCCCAGCCAGTTCAAGCAGCTCTGCAAACAGCTCACTTTCGAATGTAGCCCCTTTGTCAGAATGGATGCGTTGGGGAAACCCATAGACACAGAAAAAGTTGTTCTGCAGTTTCTTGGCCACTCTTTTCGCCATCTGGTCCTGCCATGGGAATGCATGTGCCAGCTTTGTGAAGTGATCTGTGATCACTAAAACATCCACAGATTTGTTGTTTCTATCCTTAGCAGACCAGATATTCAATTCAATTCAATTCATTTTTATTTGTATAGCGCTTTTAACAATGAACATTGTCTCAAAGCAGCTTTACACAGATAATGTGGTGATCAGATGTAAATATGTTCTTTGTAAGTATGTTTGTCCCTGATGAGCAACTGTGGCAAGGAAAAACTCCCCGAGATGGCATAAGGAAGAAACCTTGAGAGGAACCAGACTCAAGAGGGAACCCATCCTCATCTGGGTTGCACCAAATGTCCATTTGAAGCATATATACAAAGTTGCAGGGTGCAGTGATGATGATCAGAAGCAAACTGCACTCCCGAGTCAGTGCAGCAGACCGCCGACACCAACTACAGTCCAATCCGTCCTCAAAGCACCCGTTCTACTCCGGAATTACATGGAACCACCCAAGGTGTTGAGGAGAGACCGTCCCAAGCTGCACAGAAGTGTGAAGATCCGCGGAGGGGAGAGGGGCAGGAACAGTGGTCACTGGAGCAAATGCAGATATCAATGCAGACGAGCTCCAATGGGGTTGTGGTCTTAATACTTTCCAAAGTGGCTCTCGCTGCTGGCTCCGGAGTTTTGCTGAGGACTCACCTTGGGCATTTCTTCACATAATCCTGCATGTCACGCTTCATATTGGGCCAGAAAAACCTCTGAAGGGGCCAAAGACACAGTGCGTGGCTGCCCCTGATGGCCAGCCAAGTCGTGGGCACCAGTGAGTGCTTGATGTTTTAAGGATTCGTCAGAATTAACTGAAATCTCTTGTACTTGGTAAGGGGGTCTTTAACAGCTCTGTACAGGATTCCATGAAGCGCTGAAAGTTTGTCCCATTGTTTCAGAATCTGCAAAACACACGGGTTTTCGTTGGCATGCTCCCGTCTTGATGGTCTGCGTTTTCTGTCAACATAATACAACACTCTGCCAATTACAAGGTTTTTATGCTGATGTTTTTGCAAGTCAGTCTGTGAAAGGGAATGAAACATGTCTTCATAACCACTAATCAAAGAGTTTAAATGTTCAGCGAATGATGTAGCTCTACATTCAGTTCCTGTTTCCCATTCATCACAGGAGGACAGAATGGAAGACACATCATTGGTAGACATTGAAACATCTAGACCAACGTCAAATGCATCTGACCTCAAGGACATCACAGGAGGACAGAATGGAAGACACATCAGTGGTAGACATTGAAACATCTAGACCAACGTCAAATGCATCTGACCTCAAGGATTGCGGTTGACAGGTAAGTCTGAACACCTCTTGCACATTTCCATCCTCAACACTGTGTACTTGTCTTAGCAATTCAGAATAGGGTTCTGACAAAAGTCGCTGACTCACCGGCCTGACAAACGGATCCCTACTGTGCTACAACGTTAAGTTTTCCAGGAACATATTTGATCTCAAAAGAATTTGGAGCGAGTTTTGAGAAACAGCGCTGCTCGCAAACATCCAATTTCGGCTTGGTCATAATGTACGTAAGTGGATTATTATCCGTCTACACAGTATATTCATGGCCCTTAAGCCAGTGGCTGAACTTGTCACACACTGCCCACTTAAGAGCCAAGAACACTAATCTGTGTGCCGGATATTTAGATTGGCTGCAACTCAAGGCCTTGCTAGCACCTTGTCTTTACCAGCAGGGATCTGTGAGAGTACGGCACCTAAACTATCTAATGAAGCGTCCTTAAAAAGCAGGAAAGGACGTTCAACATCTGGATGAGCCAACACTACACTATCAACAACGGCCCTTTTCAATTCTTCAAAAGCCACATCACAGTCTGTGCTCCAGTCCTGGGGCTTTAGCTCCTGAAAAGTGCCCGCTCTCTTATGACCAGAAGAACCTTTCTCCAAACGTTTCTGGCCAGCCGTTAAGTTGAATAAAGGTCTAGCAATACCAGAACACTTTGGGATAAATGTCTGGTAGTACAAAACCATACCAAGAAACGATCTGAGTTTTTTGGTGAAGGCGTGATTCTGTCGTCCTTCATTAAATCAGCCTTTTGGAAAGCAGAGATGACTTTTACTTTCTCCTCATGGACTGAAACACCAGCACCATCTATCACATGGCCTAGAAACGTAACAGATTTTTTTAGAAAGTGACACTTTTTAGGAGCTAGCTTCAGATTGCTGTATCTCAATCGAGAGAAAACAATCTCCAAGCAACTTAATGCTTCCTGTTTGGATGGGGCAAAGACCAGCAAGTCATCAAGGTAGCAGAGAAGACTGGAAAAGTTAAGGTCACCAAAAATGCCGAGCATTATGTGCATGAAAGACCCAGGACTGTTGCAAAGGCCCTGAGGGAGGCTGTTATACTCGTATAAACCCATCGGTGTTGTGAAGGCTGTGTATCGCCTGTCAGACACATGGAGTGGAATGTTGTAAAATCCCGAAGTCAAGTTCATGGTACTGAAAAAAGCATTACCTCCCAAAGCTGCAAGACAGTCAGCCTGATGTGGCAGAGGGTGGGCTTCTTTGATGGTTTTAGCATTGAGCCAGCGAAAATCAGTGCAGACCCTTAGATCACCATACTTCTTCCATCACTAAGGGTGATGCATACTCACTGATGGACATGCTGATTTTGCCTCCATCTCTGACAATACTTCTCTCAGTTTTTGGTAGTGGGCAGGAGGGACACGGCAACAGGGCAGACGGAACTGGCACTCATCAAAAAGATGGATCCTATGCACAAAATCCTTTGCCTGTCCACAATCCAACTTATCCTTGGAGAAAACATCACTGTAAGATGCAATAAGGTCTACTAGTTTTCTCTTCCACACTTCAGAAACTTCACATCCTTCGATGTCAACGTCCATTAGACCACAGTCTTTCAACAACTGTGCAGGGCAAGAGGATGAGGCTATGTCATGGGCATTCAAATTAGGAACGTCAATGTAGGTTCTACTTAAACCCTGTGCAACCGTGAGATCTTCGACAGCTAGACAAGTGGAAACATCAGCCAGTTTGGAGTAACGACGAAGCGTAACTGATGTAAAATTAGGGTTCAGGACCTTCATTGGCACCCATCAATCACCCCACATTGGTGTTACTACTCGTCCGATCACGTGCCGTGGTTGGTTCAACAATGATAGTACTTCCAGGGGAAATAGAGACATTAGCTGTTAATTTGCCTCAAACAAGATACTCACATCTGGGAAGTAGAGTAATTGCTTGACAGAGTTTTACAGTACCAAGCTTATAGGGCTGCTGAGGACCAGACCATCAGGAGATACAGCTCAGAAGCTCAAGGAATTGCTCACACTCAGGATTACCGTTGTTACAAGAGACGAGCTCCCAATACTTGTCATGAGATTTAATCTTCTGCAGAATGCATTTGATTACATTGCTTCCAATTATGAACTCGTCTCTCTGTCCAGTCATCACAAGAGTTGGAACGACAAACTTAAATCCATAGACCTCAATTTCCATGTCGTAAATACACTTTGGCTGAATTGTAAGTCCACCACAGCCAACTAGGACCACATTACCTGGGGTCACTTGGGGATGCAGAAGAAGACCATTAGCCCGCAGCTTGGACTCACCCTCTTTGCTAAGTGTGCAGGACATGCTACCAGAATCCAGTAACCCCTTTAATGTTTAATGGCTACATACTGGCACAGGAGCATAAAACAACTTACTTGCCCCATCAACTCTCTGAGACCTCACATATAAAACAGTTTTGTCTTCTGGCAATAGCCTGCAGCTGTTCACAAATACATTCTGCACATCTGTCTCTTCTCTGAAGGGGGGGGGTGTAAAATCGCCCATGCTACCCCTCTCATCACACGGGCCATTTAGTTTAACTGAGCAGTATCTGAGAGAGTCGCAGGGCATGCTGCTTTAGGACAGTTACTCTTGAAGTGGCCTGGGCTGAGACAGAGACGACACAGTCTTTGACATCTACAATGCATGTAAGTAGTGTGTTAATTGGATCCTCAGACCCTATATGCTGAGCTTGAGTTATTTCTGAAGTCTGAAGTTTTGGCGTGAATAATGAAGCAGTGCACAAGGACAAGACTCTATCCATCATGCCAACCATATGATAAAAACTGGTGTCTGGAGAAAATGGAACAGTATTATTATTAAGGTGATTCACAGGAGGCAGTGACTGAGCGGGCGTTGAAGTGGGCTGCTGAGGAGAAGTGGACACAGAATTGGAACATGTCATAAGACTGCACTGGTTACAAGCTGGCAAAGACATTGCAAGTGGCGTTCTCGAAGACACTCTTTTGAAATCCCTCTGATAACTATCCAACCGCTCCTGGACCTCTGCAGCACTCCAGGTTTAAACTGAAAAGACATAGCAAGATTTGGGTCTGGGCAATGTGAAATAAATATCATGACAGCCTCAGCTGCGGGATCCTCAACACTCTTGTTGCGTCTGCGCAGACACTCGTCAGCAACATCAATGGCTTTGTTAAGCCTTATCCAATAATCCATTGGAGTTTCATTAGCCCTTGGGACAGTATTATAGAAATCAGCCATAGGCATGTTGGAATAAGCTAACTCACTGAAGTTGTGTTTCAGTATGTCGAACACTGCGCTTGGAAGATCACAAGCACTTAATTCAGGGCGGCTACGCAGGGACACTTTAACCACATCTTTTGCTTTACCAGCCAGCCTGCTCAGGATAAGATCAGAAACATCCATCACGTCCTCCCACTCATGGACAGTGAATGAATCAGTTTTATTGCCCCTAAAGAATGGTGTAGGTGGTTGTTAAACTATCACTTTCAGGCTAGAAGCATCCATACGCTCACTAGAAGACTGAGAATGTGAAGGTAGATTAGACTTTTTTTCGGCTGGGCTGATGTGCACGGTTTAGGCTGGCTGAAATACTTTTCCCTATTTTCTGAGCCAGATCTATGTAATAAGACGTTCAGTATCTGGGCGTGTTATCGGGGTGGAGCTAGCTGTTGGACCTGCTAAAGCACCAATCGCTGAATCAACAGTGTGCATATTATCCAGTCCCACATTAGCTAAAGCCCTCCCTCTTCCATAACAACGAGGGGTAACTTCAGATACCCTTGCATTCTGATTAATGTCAGGTCCACCACCCCTACCCAATGGGAAAGTGCCATTAAATTGTTCCACAGAACTCAATTTGTCTTTGCTATGATCCCCAAACATGTCCCAAATGATAAATGAAAAGACAGAAAACATGGGGAAAACAATTACCACTAAATAATATGCTTAAAACGCAAAACCCTAAACAACAATTTTTTTTTTTTTCTTTTGAAAACCTGAGAAATATGAAATAAATTTCAAATCATTCATTCATAATATACTATATATAGTCGCGCACACACACAAGCTAGATAGACAAGCTGTCACACAACCACGGCGATCGGCGAAGTGCTGATCTGTTGACCCGAAAAGATCATGGCACCAAGTGTAACCGGTGTTAACTGCGTTGTGTTTTTTTTTTTTTCATGAAATAAAGACGGACATCAGCTGTTGGGTTGTCTCCTCAATGATTTTAATCTGACAAGAAAAAACACAGTCTTTTAACAATGTGTAAACTTGCCCTTCAGTTCTTTCCATGCGGACATAACACGAAAAGGGCAGAGAGAAGTCATTTAAGCATTACAAATAATTAAACAACATAACAGCATACCTGACAAGAAATAACACAGTCTTTTAACAATGTCTAAACTTGCCCCTTCAGTTCTGCAACACAAATGTAATGTGCAACATAATCAGCACGTCTCAAATTTAATAAGTCCTCATTTAAAATGACAACATAAAAATAATTGTACACACATGCAAAATGAAGTGATTACATACAATTTAAACCAAAAGCCTGAATATAAAACAGATTTTTAAACAAAGATGAAACTCTATTTAACAGAGCTCAAAAGAAACCCACCTCTTCCATGTGGACATAACACGAAAAGGGAAGAGGAGGTACAACAACAGGAGATTACGTTTGATGCTGCAGTCAGAGAATTAAAGGGGTATGCACACATATTTAAACCCAAATCAAATATACATTAAAGCACGTCTTTTTTGTGTAATTCTACCTATAAAATGAACATACCCGTTCCATACCCGTTACATACAATTATTGCATTATCATTCTGATGCTGTTCGGGTTTCTCATACAAGGTGGTGTGTCAGCAGTGAAATGAACTCATCACGTATGGAGGTCTGGCCTGCCCTGCAAATCATACCTTCTGCTTGGAGGTGACAGAGGATTTCTATATGGGTAAGATAAATATTTTGGGGAGAGTGCCAATGGATATTGATGTCTCCCAGTGGTGGTAGGACACCTTCTATGAGCAAGGTACACAAACCTTGGTTGACACAATGGACTTGGTGCAGAATATGATTTTGCAGACTGAATATCAGCTTAACCAAGCACAGGTGGAGACAAACCTGGCTAAGAAGACTGCAAACATCCTATCCAGCTTATCCACCCGCTCGACACAGTATGTCTACACCTGGTGGGATTGGGTAATACGTGGGTGTGCCATTAGCAGTTCCCTCATCTTTGTATTCACTCTGTTCCAGTGCTCCTACTTCCGGCACGGTATTCATTCCCTACGTCCTTCAGTCCTTTGCAGGTACCAGCTTTGCATCGACTATAATATCACTAAACCTTGGACAAAAATCACCATCCAATGATGGCCACTCAGGGACTGCTCTGAGTTTGCCCCAAGGGGCCAGGGGAGAAACTGTAAGGATGGTCAGATCTGTTCATGGTCTCAGACCCCGAGAACTGCCATGCAACTTCATGAGGCCAGAACCCGAAAACTACCATGCAACAAAACAATAAACCTTCTAACCTAATGTAATAATTCGTGTTTAGGAATGTATACATTTTACCTTTACATGTTTAGTATCATTTTAAAGATCTCAGTGTGATTGGAAATATGATCTCAGTCCCATATCAGTAGAACAGACCTCAGGTTTGGGGAAATTCTGTCTTACTGACATTTCCCCGGAGAAGATCCTTACCAGGTGGTCTAGGTGACATTTGGTTTTTAGGTCACATCCTGTCCCAAGAAAGGGTTTGCAAGCTTTTATCACTTTGAATTTACAAGTGTTTACGATGGTTTGGGTATTTAAGGAAATTTGGCGAAACGCTCAGGGAAGCATTCTGTAGTCAGAATTTCCCACACAGTCCCTGTGTGTCTCTATTGCCAGGTACAGTAACTCTTTAACATTTCTTTAGTAAACTGCATTGCTAAATTTTTAGATTTTATGTTGATCATGTTATGTAAGTTTATTCTATTATTTGTTTTAAATGTGACATTTGTTTATTGATTATTGACTGGCAAATAAATGTAAAATTCTTCATTAACTCTGAAATTTCCTGAAATCATTTATATATAGTTAATTATGTAGTCTGTTGTTAACACAAATCTATAAACAGGATAGTACAAACTGAAGGCTCATGAACGATGGAGCATATAGCACAACTTTTGGGACCTTCTGATTTCTGACTATCTCTGACTTTAGCAAGTTATTACTAAGTGACTACATACAGTATTCTTTATGCATGAGCAAGCATTGGGCGGCCTACTTAAAGAATATTAGTTTACCATTATATCCTCTGACTAAGGGACAGTCTGGCGAGTTTGTGTCTGTGAGCATGTGTAGCGGCTATCACTGACTTAGCAAGTTATGACCAAGTAAATAAATCAATAGTTCTTTATGAATGAGCAAGCATTGAGCGGCCTACTTGAAAAATATTAGTTTACCGTTATATCCTCTGACTAAGATTCGGACTGGCCAATGTGCCTCCGTGAGCAGGTATCGTTAGCCGAGCACAAGGCTCTAAGCAACTCCAGGACCATAATGAATGATTAATTGAAAAAATGGAATGCTTGAAATATTCTATTAATATTAAAGAAGAAGTATAACCAATAAGGTGATCAGCTTGAATTAGAGATATTCAAGTTAAATCTTTATTATAAATTGGAATCAGATTAGAGGTTAAAATTGGATTGATGTAATAAAGTGCAATCGATTTGATCAAACTTTTACAGTCCAAGAAGGACTAACACGCAGCATACCTTCACCCACAACAGTGGATTCCGTCATTGGGCCACTGGGTGGGCACCCTACACCTAAATCCACTTTTAATTGTTTTTAATACATTTTTACTTATGAGCATGAAAATTCGTACTATCATACATTTTCTGGAAAAAGTCAACTTTTTGTAAAAACATGATCTCATGTCAGATTGTAGGATTTTTTTGTTCACAATGATTTTTTTAATGGGTATTTATAAAATTATGCTAATTGATATAAATATTTACCTTTTTATAATAACTATTATTTTTATATTAAAAAAGTCATAGTCAAAACATTATTTTTGAAAAGTCATGTGTTTGACAAAACTTAATTTTCTTTTATGCCTTGTTATTTCCCCTTATTACACTTTTCAACGGTTTCTATTTGAATTATGCTTATGAATATGAAAATGCATATTTTCCTAACATTAAAAAATATATATTTTTTTTTTATAAAAAAACAAATTTTTCTGTCAAAACATGAGATGGCATGTGAGATTTTTTGTTTTTTTTGTTTACGCATTGTACTTTGTAACGTTTTTTTAATAACATTTTCTTATGAAATTCATCATTTTTGTCAAAACATGATATATGTCAGTATTTTTGTTCACTTACTGCACCCATTTACTTTTTTTCACCACTGTTCACTTTCTGCCACTGTTAACTGTTTTTTTTATGAAATTTTGCAGCAAATATTCATATTAACCAGTATATTTTTATAAAAATAGCAAAATCTTGGGTTTAAAATTCATATATTTAGAATAGTTTTGTCCCCGCTTTTTTCGTTCCTGTATTCCTTTTTCAATGGTTTTCATAAAAATTTTGCTTATGAGTATGAACATTTTTATTTTTATAGTAACTATCCTACTTTTTATGAGAATAAAGCCATCTATTTTTCAATACATGATTTCTTGTCTTTTTTTTTTTCTTTTTTCATTTACTTATTGCCTTTTGTAATGGTTATTTATTAAAATATGCAAAGTAATAAAAATTCATATTTTCATAATTACTTTGACATATTTTTGACAAAACTTGATTTTTACTGTCATGTTCTTTCTCCTTATTCCACTTTTTAATGGTTTTAATTAAATTATGCTTATAAATATGAGAAATCATATTTCCCAATAGATGAAAAAAGGTGAAAGAAATATGGAAAAAGTCTTATTTCTGTCAAAACACGATTTGGCATGTAACGTTTTTTTGTGTACGTATTGTACTTTGTAACGGTTTATCATGAAATTTTGCTAATGGAAATAAACTCATATTTAGAATTGTTTTATGAAAAAAAACTCATTTTTTTTCAAAACTTTGTCATGTCATGTTAACTTTTATGAAATATGAAATATGAAATATGAAAATGTAAACTTTTTATATCAGATTTTAATGAAAAAAGTTATTTTTGTCAAAACGTGATATTTCATTTCAGTATTTTTGGTTCACTTACTACATCCTTTTATGTTTTGTCATGAAATTATGATTCTGAATATGAAAATATAATATTTTCACTATAACTATCATAAATTTTATGAAAAACTTAATTTTTTTTCAAAAAAGATTTGTCATGTCACCCTCATCGTTCATTTTCTGCCATTTTTAGCTGGGTTTTTTTTTTTACGAAATTATGCTTAAAAATTCATATTGACTATTATATTTTTATGAAAAGAGTAAAATTCTTGTCAAAACTTGATTTGTCCTTACCTTTTTTATTCCCTTATTGCTTTGTTAACGTTTTTTTTTTTTTTTTTTTTTTTAGTTTTGCTTATGAGTATAAAAATGTATATTTTCCCAAAAACTATATAAAGTGAAGGTTATTCATGAAATAATTATTTTGAAAAAACATGATTTGTCATGTAACCTTATCATTTGTTATTCACTTTTTAGCATTTATTCATGAAACTATGCTAATTAAAGTTTTTGTCAAAACGTTTTGTAGTGTCACTTTTTTGTTTTTCGTTCACTTATTGCCATTTTAAATGGTTGTTCATCAAATTATTATTATGAATAATAACATGAATATTTTCATCACAACTATTACATTTTTATAACAAAAGTCATATATTTGCAAATATCTGGAGTTTCTCATGGTTAAATGTAGACTGTTTTATTTATCGTGGGGGTTCACTTTCACCATTATTACAGCATCTTAAATTCGACCCGATGCTGATGCCAAGCTTGCTATGAAAGAACTTTATGCGGCCATCAGTAAACAACACACAGCATCTGCGTTTTTTTTGTTGCGGGAGATTTTAATCACTCAAACTTAAAGGCAGTGTTACCTAAATTTTACCAGCATGTTTCCTGTCACACCAGAGGGAACAAAACCTTAGACCATATACACAAACATGGCTGGATCTTACGTTGGATGAACAAGGAGGTGCGCCTCCCGTTGAAGGCACACACTACTGCCTTCAGGTGGGGCGATTCTCAGGCATACAGCACATTAAGAGCTAACATGAAGAGGGGCATCAATGAGGCCAAGCAATGCTACAAGCAAAAGATAGAGGAGCATTTTCCCAACTCTGACCCTCGACGCATGTGGCAAGGCATCTAGGCCATCAGTGATTACAAATACTCCCACTCCACCCCCACTGCCACTGATGTCATCTTCTTGCATGAGCTTAATGACTTTTATGCTCGCTTTGAGAGAGACAACAGAGAAACTGCCACCAAGGTCAAACTCTCGGCTGATCACTCTCCAATCACACTCTGCTCCACAGATGTCTGCAATGCACTGAGCAGGATCAGTGCACACAAAGTTGCTGGACCAGACAACATCCATGGACACGTATTCAGGGCATGTGCTGAGCAGCTTGCTGGGGTCTTTGCTGACATCTTCAACCTGTCTCTTGCCCAAGCAGCTGTTCCTACTTGCTTTAAATGCACCTCCATTGTGCCAGTGCCAAAACACTCCTGCCCAACATGCCTGAACAACTACCACCCTGTAGCACTGACACCCATTGTCATTAAGTGCTTTGAGCGGCTGGTCCTGGCACACCTGAAGGCCTCTCTGCCATCCACATTGGACTCTTACCAGTTTGCCTACTTCTGCAATAGGAGCACAGAAGATGCAGTTTCCATGGCACTGCACTCTGTGCTCACACACTTGGACAATAAGAACACTTATGCACATATGCGGTTTGTTGACTTCAGCTTAGCATTTAATACCATCACTCTATCCAAGTTAATAGCCAAATTGTAGATCTGGGCATTAACACATCCACCTGCAACTGGATTATGGACTTTCTGACCAACAGACCCCAGCAGGTTCGATCTGGCTCCATCTGCTCTCAACACTGGTGTACCACATGGCTCTCTCCTGCGCCCCTTCCTCTACTCCCTCTTCACCTCCGACTGCAGGCCTGTGAATGGATCTAACTCCCTCATCAAGTTGGCAGATGACACTACCGTGATTGTTCTCATCACCAACAATGGGAGGTGGTAGCTCAGTGATTAAGACATTGGGCTTTGGATCAGAAGATCACAGGTTCAAATCCCACCACTACCAAGCTGCCTCCGGACCAGGACTAGCCAGCTAAAGAACATCTTTTTTCCTAGAGCTGTCTCTTTACTGAACTCTGATCCTACTGCCCTTCTCTAGTAATGAATAAATCTACACTGTACGCCAGATTACAAACTTAATATAAATATAACCCTAGAATTCTACAAACTTGGAAAGTGCTAATTTAAGTGTATCAGGAAGAGGTAGGTCTTCAGTCGTCGCTTGAAGATAGTCAGGGACTCCGCTGTAGAGGAAGTTCATTCCACCACCTTGGTGCCAGAACATTGGAGTTGTGGCCTTGAAGTGTACTTACCTCTCATTCTGAGAGAAGGTGGTACCAGTCGAGCAGTGCTGGAGGATCTCAGACAGCATGGTGCAGTGTGAGATGTGATGAGGTCACTGAGATAAGATGGTGCTGGTCCATTTTTGGCCTTGTAGGCAAGCATGAGTGTTTTGAATCTGATACGTGCAGCTACTGGAAGCAAGTGAAGGGAGCGCAGCAGTGTGGTGGTGTCAGAGAACTTGGGCTGATTGAACACAAGCCGTGCAGCTGCGTTTTGGAACATTTGCAGTGGACGGATAGCGTTCAGGGGAAGACCTGCCAGCAGAGAGTTGCAGTAGTCCAGTCTTGAAATCACAAGAGACTGAACAAGCACCTGGGCAGCTTGTGTCGACAAAAATGGTTGAATCCTTAGGATGTTGTAATCTAATCTAATCTAATCTAATCTAATCTAATCTAATCTAAATTAATATGAAAATTCATAACTAGACATGATTTGTCATGTCACCTTTTAGTTTTCGTTCACTACCTTTTAACGGTTATTCATTAAATTATGCAAATTATTATACACATTTATATAGTCATAATTATCATTTATTGTATGAAATTATAAAAATATATTTTTTTAAATTATGAAGATGAATATGAAAATTATTTTCAAAATATTTTTTTTAAGAGAAAAAGAAAAATCATATTTTCGATAAAACTTGATTTGTCATTGATTGAAAATTTATATTTTCCCAATAGATGATTGGGTAAATCATCTGATAAAAAAATTATGAAAAAAAGGAATATTTCTATGATTTATCATGTAAATTTTTTAGTTCTTTCGTTCACTTATTGCCTTTTGTAACGGCTATTAATGAAATTATGCTATTTAAAATAAAAATTCATATTTTCATAATTACTTTCATTTTTGTATGAAAAAAGTCATGTTTCACAAAACTTGATTTTAAATGTCATGTTTTTTCCCCTTATTCCACTTTTTTACATATTTTATTGAAATTGTGCTCATGAATACAAAAATTCATATTTCCCCAATAGATTTGTTTTTGGTGAAAAAAGTCATATTTCTGTCAAATCATGATTTGGCATGTAACACATTTAGCTTTTTGTTTATGTATTGCACTTTGTAACGTTTTTTTAATGAAATTTTGCTTATGAAAATTAAAATTCATATATTCGCAACGTTTAAATGAAAGACTCATATTTTTTATGAAATTTTTGCTTCTGAGTATGAAAATGTATAATTTCATAAAACTGTCAATGTTACTTTGACATTTTACACATTAAATTTTTTTCCTGAAATGTTGGGTCACAGCTTAAAAATTCATATATTTATTATAAATATTATGTTATGAAAATAGTCATTTTTGTCAAAACCTGTTTTATGTCAGTATTTTTGTTAACCTATTGCACTATTTTACATTTTTTCATGAAATTTTGCTTATGAAAATGAAAATTCAGATATTCATAATAACTATGATACTTTTTTGTAAAACAAAGCCATCTTTTTGTCAAAACAAATGGTTTCTCATTTAATTAAATAAAAAATTTTTTTTTCATTCACTTATTGCCTTTTTAATGATTATTCATGAAATTATGACAATTTATATAAAAATGAATATTTTGATAATGACTATCATTTTGTTTGAATAAAATAATAATTTCAAACCATGATTTATGAAAAGCCATGTCATTCTACGCCCCCTTTTAATGGTTTTTAATAAAATTATGCTTATGGAAAAAAAATTCATATATTTATAATATATTTTTATATTTAAAAATAAAAACGTATATGTTTGTCAAAATTTTGTCATGTTGACCTTTTGCATTTTTTACCATTTTTTTCTAAAATGTTGCTTCTGAATATGAAAATGATTATTTTTATAATATCAGATTTTCATGAAAAGTTATATTTGTCAAACTGTAATATATCATGTCAGTATTTTTGTTCACTTAATGCCGCCTTTTACGTTTTTTTGGTTCTAAAATTATGATTCTGAATATGAAAACTCATATTTTCACTATAACTCATCATCATACCTTTTATAAAAACATTTTTTTTACAAAACAAATTTGTCATCTCCATCATCGTTCACTTTTTTTTTTTTTACAAAACAACATTGTCGTCTCCATCATCGTTCACGTTTTGCCATTTTTACCTGTTTCTTATGAAATTATGAAAAAACGTTTTGTCCTGTCATATTTTTCTGTTCCCTTATTCCACTTTTGTTTTTTTTTAATATATTTTTGCTTATGTGTATGAAAATTCAAACTATCATATTTTTTATGAAAAAAGTCATAGTTTTGTCAAAACATGATTTGTCATGTCATTTTTTGTTTGTTTTTCCATTCTGTTTTAAATGGTTATTTATGACATTATACTAAATAATATAAAAATTCATAATTTCATATCAACTATTACATTTTATGGAAAGAAATTCATATTTTTGTCAAAACTATTTTCATTACTTATTCTGTCACTTTTTTTCATTAACTTATTGCTGTTTAAAACGGTTGTTTATGAAATTATGATAAGTGATTTAAAAAATCATATTTTCATTATTATATTTTTATTAAAAAAAGCCATTTTTGTCAAAACATTATGATCACGAGTATGAACATTATAATTTTCATAACAACTACAGCAGATAGATTTTATGTAAAAACTTCATTTGTCGTGTCACTTTTTTCGTTCCATTATTCCACTTTTTAACGGGTTTTAAAGAAATTATGCAAATAAAAAAATTAATAAATGTAATTTTTGTCAGAACATAGTCATAAAAATTGTTTTTTTCGATCGTGTATTGCACTTTTTAAATGAAATTTAAAATTGTTTTTAAATGAAATTTTACAAATGAATATCTTCATAAGAACTATAATTTTTTATGAAAAAAAAATCTATTTTTGTCAAAACATGATTTGTCCCCTTTTTGATTTACCTTTGCTTATTGAACCTTTTAGTGGCTTTTCATGAAATTATGATTATGAATAATAATACGTTCATAACTTTTACATTTATTACAATTTATTTTTTTTTTTTAAACTTGGTCGTCACCATTTTAAATTCTTTATTTCACTTTTTAACATTTTTTAATTAAGTTATGCTAATAACCCTTTACTATTTATTTATTATTCATTTACTGATTTGTTTACTTTTTGTGGCTTTTAACAGTTTTTCATCAAATTATGATTATGAATATAAAAATTCATATTTTCTGAATATTTTTTCATAATCATATTTTCTCGAAATATAAATGCAAATTTTTTTCAAAACATGATTTATTAGCTCCAATCTTTTTAATAAACATATAAAAACATTGTGCTCAATTGCATGCTATATGAGCAAATATAACTTTCTTTCGGCTTCTCCCATCAGGGGTCGCCACAGGGGCTCATTCGCATGTTTGATTCACATGTTTTTCCACTGGATGCTCTTCCTAACGCAACACTCCCCATTTATCTGGGACTGGCACTAAGAGTGGCGGGGGTTGGTTCACTGACCAGGGATCAGACCCTGGCCGCAGCCATGAGAGCACCGCATCCAGAGCGCCGCATCCTAACCACTAGACCACCAGGGGACCTTATATGAGCAAATATAACATGGTTAAAAAAAAACCTTTTCCGTTCCTCCTGCGAGGCTGAGACTTGCGGAATCGCATTTTCAGCTTCTAGGAAGCTCATTCATTACAGCACACATGGCTTGGACAAACATGTGGTGTTGATAGGTTAGGGTTAGGGTTATGAATTAAACTTTCTTTTTAATTCACCCAGATCAGGTATATTTAAATTCCACCACCATACGATCAATTGACATCGTAGTAAAAGAAAGATCAAATCATTAAATAGGACCACCTTACCGGGTATGTGACTTTAAAGGGCACTGAGATCTTTTTTACAACTCGCACCTGTTGTAATGAAACATTGTAGTAATGAACATTTTGATGAATTTTGACTTTCTACAACTGATATGTTCAATTTTTACAGTTTTTCATCAAATTTTGATCATAAATATGAAAATTCATATTATTATAATAACTATCATATTTTTAGGAAAAAAAGTGCTATTTTAGCCAAAACATGATTTATTATGTCCTATCTCATCATAAACATGTAAAAACATTGTGGTCAAGTGCATGCGATATGTGCAATATAACATGGTTCAAAAAAACGTTTTTCTTTCAGCTGAGACATGCGGAATCACATTTTCAGCTTCTAGGAAGCTCATTCATTACAGCACAAACGCGGCTTGGCCAAACATGTGGTGTTGATAGGTTTCTGATGTATTATGACTTTCTACAACTGATATGATCACTTTTTACAGTTTTTCATTAAATTTTTATAATGAATATGAAAATTCATATTTTCATAATAACTATCATATTTTTTACAAAAAAAGTGCTATTTTTGGCAAAGCATGATTTATTTTGTCCTATCTCATCATAAACATGTAAAAATATTGTGGTCAAGTGCATGCGATATGTGCAAACATAACATGGTTAAAAAAACTTTTTCCTTTCATCCTACGAGGCTGAGACTTGCGGAATCGCATTTTCAGCTTCTAGGAAGCTCATTCATTACAGCACACATTACAGCACTTCATCAAATTATGATTATGAATATGAAAATTCATATTTTCATAATTATCATATTTCTTTAAAAAAATGCTATTTTCAAATATAACTGTTCGAAATTTTTAATGTTGTGTTTTTTCTCCTTATTTTTAACGGTTTTTATTAAAATTATGCTTATGAATATGAGAATTATTACTTTCCAAAAAATTGAAAAAGATAAAAAAAATTATGTAATAAAGTCCATCAAAATATGATTTGGCATGTAACATATTTTAGTTTTTCGTGTACGTATTGTACTTCGTAACGGTTTATCATGAAATATATTTATAATATATATTTATTAAAAACCTTTTTGTCGAAACTTTATTCATGTAATGTTGACGTTTTTGCACTATTTCAGTTTTTTTTCTAAAATGTTGCTTATGAATATGAAACTGTAACCTTTTTTTTATATAACTTTATACTATATTATAACGAAAGAAATTCACACTTTTTACAAAATTTGATTTGTCATGTCACTGTTTTTGATCACTTGTTCCACGTTTATTGGTTTGTAATACATTTTTGCTTATGACCAAAAAAATTCATACTACCCTACTTTTTCAGAAAAAATGTAAACCTTTTTTCAAAACATGATGTCTCATGTGAATTTGTAGTTTTTTGTTCACTTATTGACTTTTGTAATGGTTAATTATGAAATTATGCTAAGTGATATAAAAATTCATATTTTCACAATAACTATAATTATTGTATAAAACAATTTCATAAAGTCTAACATTATGAATATGAAAATTAATATTTTCCCAATAGATGACAAAAGATGAAGAAATTAAGAAAAAGGTAATATTTTTGTCAAAACATGATTTGGCATGTAACATTTTTAGTTTTATCTTTTAAGCTTTGTACCTTGTAATTTTTTTCATGAAACTTTGCTTATAAAAATGAAAATTCATATATTTATAATATATTTTTATGAACAAACTCATATTGTTGGCAAAACTTTATTTGCCATGTCACGTTTTTCATTGATGTTTTGCACTTTTTAATGTTTTTTCCTGAAATGAATATATTCATATTTTCATAGCAATAATTTATTTTGTCAAAACGTGATGTCATGCTGAGTTTGAAAATTTTTTTTTTCATAATAACTGTTCTACTTTTTCTGAGAATAAAGCCATCTATTTTTCAAAACATGATTTCTCATGTCAATTTTTACTTTTTTCGTTCAATTATTCATCAACCTGATTTTTACTGACGTTTTTTCTCCTTATTCCTTTTTTAATGGTTTTTATTAAAGTTTAGCTTATGAGTATGAAAATTTATATATTCATAATAACTATCCTACTATTTCTGAGACAAAATACATCTATTTCTTAAAACATGATTTCTCATGTAAATTTTTAGTTTTTCATTCATTTTGTATTGGTTATTATTAATACAAAAATTATTTTCATTATCATTTTTTAATGAAACAATGTCATGTTTTTGACAAAACTTTTTTTTTTTTATGTTTTTCCACTTTTAAACCTTTTTGAATGAAATTATGCTTATAAATATGAAAATTCATATTTTCCCAATAGATGATTGGGGAAAAAGATTTTTAAAAAATTATAAAAAAAAGGTCATATTTCTGTCAAAACCTGATTTGGAATGTAACATTTTTTCGTTTTTCATGACGTATTGTACTTTGTAACTTTTTTCATGAAAGTTTGCTTAATGGTGATTCTGAATATGAAAATTAAAATAAAATAAAAAAATTATAAATTTTTTAACTATTGTATTTTCATAACAATGGACATTTTTGTCAAAACATTATATTTCATGTCAGTAATTTCGTTAATTTTTTTATTTATTTGTATTTTTTATTTGTATTTTTTTTTCATGAAATTATACCTCTGAATATAAACATTCATATTTTCATAGAAACTCTAACCCTAAAAAAAAGTAATTTTTCTCAAAACAAATCTGTTTTCACCATCATCATTTACTTTTTGCAATTTTAACAGTTCTTCAATGAAATTATGCTTTAAAATTCATATTTTCATATTAACTACTTTATTTTTATGAAATGTCAAATTTTTGTTTTGACTTGTTTTGTCATGTAAATTTTTTTGATCCCTTTGTAAGGATGGTCAAATCTGTTCATGGTCACATGGCCTACTTAAAGAATATTAGTTTACCGTTATATCCTCTGACTAAGATTCGGACTGGCCAATGTGCCTCCGTGAGCAGGTATCGTTAAGTGACTCCAGGATCATAATGAATGATTAATTGAAAAAATGGAATGCTTGGAATAATCTA
The DNA here is from genome assembly GCA_039877035.1 of Silurus lanzhouensis. Lineage (NCBI taxonomy): Eukaryota > Metazoa > Chordata > Actinopteri > Siluriformes > Siluridae > Silurus > Silurus lanzhouensis. The sequence continues at coordinate 7,292,178 of JBCEWE010000214.1, read as the reverse complement.
TTAAAATTAAAGAAGAAGTATAACCAATAAGGTGATCAGCTTGAATTAGAGATATTCAAGTTAAATCTTTATTATAAATTGGAGTCAGATTAGAGGTTAAAATTGGATTAATGTAACAAAGTGCAATCCATTTGAGTAATCTTTTACAGCCGCGCAAGAAGGACTAACAAGCAGCATACCTTCACCCACAACAGTGGATTCCGTCATTGGCCCACTGGGTGGGCACCCTATAAATTGGTGACCCCGACGTGATCTCCCAGTCTCAGGCGAGTAAAGTCTTTTGGTGCGATATTTCAGATTCAACAGAACATGAGGTTTGAGTTTTTCCTTCTCCATCCTCAGTTGATCTGGTAAGTTCATTTTGTTTATCTTTTGTTTAAAAAGTCTTGAGGGAAAGAAAAGACTCACCCCATATAGACACATTTATAGAACGGGTCAACATACCCAAGTGATAGACCGGAGACCGTAGAAATCTGGTATAATCTAAGAGTATAAAAAAAACATGGATTATCAGGGCGAAAGAATTATGAGTGGAGATAAGGGAGTAATGGAGTCTGTTGCCTTTCTGATTTAAAATGTGCTTACTTGTTTATATGATAAAGGATTAGAACTAATAATAAATGATTAAATGATAAAGTATGATAAAATGATAAAATAAATATACAATTTTAGCGTGGTACTCCACAGTGGGGGAAAACTACAGTCAAAAATCCATTATAGTAAGATTTCGACTGCAATTCTAAATTTGCTTCATAAAAAAATAATAATAATAAAAAATAAGTAAATAAATAAATATTTAAAAATTATGGAGGAGAATGCGTGCACCATTGCAAGCAATAAAGAGCTTGAAAATAGTGCAATCAGATGCATTAAAGCAATTTTAAGCGCAGTTTAAAGTATCTGATTAACATGTACGAAAAAACAATAACTTTGTTGACCAACTGGCTAAAGTAGCTGCATTAAAAGCCAACAGTTGGCAGGGCAAAGTGCCATGCGCTCCGTGAGTGCAATTCAGGTTTCTCTTATAGATCTCAAACAGTACCAAAAAGACTTGTGGGTCTCTGACGGAGATCTCATACCGCATTTAAAGCATGATCAAATTATTAATGTTATTAAAGGTATTGTACTAAGAGACGGAAAATGTTTCGTTCCTGGAGCCCTACAAAAACCAGCAATCAAGATGTTTCATGAGTATGCTCACGTATCACCAGCAAAGACATTGCAGCTGATACAAAGACAGTTTTGGTGGCAAGGAATGACCACAGATATTGAGAGATGGTGCAACAGCTGTTTGGTGTATGCTACGAATAATCATGGCACGCAAGGCCGAACAAACCTACTCGGGCCAAAACCACCTCGAGGGCCCTGGAAAAACCTATTATTGAAATTCATTGGTCCGCTATTATCTCGTGATAATTGATACATTTTCAAAATGGGTTGAAGCAATTCCCACTTGCTCTAACACAGCGAACACAGTAGCACATGTGATAGCGAACCAAATCATCCCTTTCTGGGGGGCACCGATTCAAATAAAATTTGCAGAACGAGACATTGTTATGATTTGTGTCATTGTTAACTGAAATGCATTTTCCCCTAGATGGCACGGGCCATATGAAGATAAAGCTGTTTGCAACATCTGTGTGGCCGTGACCATCAGAGGAAAGATGAGATGGTATCACATGTCTCAATGCAAACTGTTCAAAGGTTTATTAAATTAGCTGTGATATTTGTGTTGTATCTAATATCAGGACAGTAAAAGCAATCCCATGGATGCCAGATGTCCGAACAGTGTCAGGTCCCACCTGCATTGAATTGGGACAACGGGTTAACCTCACACATCCCCCAAAATGTAGGGGATGGGTATGGAAATATACTAAGGGGGCCATCCAAACTACACTACTTGTACACTGGAATTACAAATAAAGATATAGTTACATGGCCCCCCGGTGTAGGACCGGATCCAAATTGTGCAACACAAATTTGCTGTAACACAAGTTCCACTCATCTTCCAGTCAGAAACATAACAGGATACACAGGTGCATCATTATCCTTACATAACATTACATCAAACATTGGTGGTTTGTACACGTTATATGAAAATGAGAACCAGGGTCAAGATCCTAAAAAGTGTTACTCTACCAAGGATTTAGAACCAGCCCTTTACAGATGCCCACAAAGCATAACTCACAATGCTACACATCTAAAGTTGACAGAACTTATGTTCAATCTGTGACACCCAACTACTGATAACAGATTAAAATCTTTTGTCTGGACAAGCCAAAAGGAGGTACATATTGTGTTGGTTAAATGTGAGATAGACATTAAAAATGTTACAAATTTTAAAAATTGTTTATGGATTATACATCATTGTTTTAATCAAACTACCTGTGGATATAAAAAACCTACACATTGTCCAAGATGACATCCTATCCCTCCTGGTGGTATAATCAAAGGGAACATTAACAAAACTTTGATCCATGATGTTAACCTTGTGATAACTCATGTAACATACAATATTTCTAATATCCTGTCTGCCTATGTAAAACATTGTGTTGACAATGATAAAACTTATGCATGGTTACAGTCACGCATCGATGATTTAGTCTGATTATAAAAACAGACTTGCAGTTCAAATTCCACTTGTTCGCACTAGACGAGACCTGTTTGGAAATATAGCAGGCCTTTTTGGTTCAATTATATAATTCTATAGCCAACACGTAAAATAACAGAACAATCGCAATTTTCAATATGGTTGGCAAACCAGGTGGCCACTGGTTAATGATCATTAATCATTAATGATGTATACTGACAATGAGTGTTCTGGCTGCATTGGGTTTTTTGCTTCTTTCCCTTTAATTCACCCAGATCAGGTATATTTAAATTTCACCACTATACGATCTATTGGCATCGTAGTAAAAGATCAAATCTTTAAATGGGACCACCTTACCGGGTATATGACTTTAAAGGGCACTGAAATAAGTGTTACAACTCGCACCTGTTGTCATGAAACATCTAGCTATATTATTTGTACTTGTAACACTTTACAACCGTTTGCTTCTAATGATTCTAAAATTATTGATGTACAATCATTGCATGATCATTCTGATGCTGTTTGGGTTTCTCATACAAGGTGGTGTGTCATCAGTGAAATTAACTCATTCACGTATGGAGGTCTGGCCTGCCCTGCAAATCACACTTTCTGCTTGGAGGTGACAGAGGATTTTTCTATGGGTCAGATAAATATCTTGGGGAGAGTGCCAATGGATATTGATGTCTCCCCATGGTGGTAGGACAACTTCTATGAGCAAGGTACACAAACCCTTTGTTGACACAATGGACTTGGTGCAGAATATGATTTTGCAGACTGAATATCATCTTAACCAAGCACAGGTGGAGACAAAACTGGCTAAGAAGACTGCAAACATCCTAGCCAGCTCATCCACCCGCTCGGCACAGTATGTCTACACCTGGTGGGATTGGGTAATTTGTGGGTGTGCCATTAGCAGTTCACTTATCTTTGTATTCACTCTGTTCCAGTGCTGCTACTTCCGGCACGGTATTCATTCCCTACTTACTTCGGTTTATTCTGCCGTAACCCTTAGTCCTTTGCAGGTACCAGCTTTGCATCGACTATAATATCACTGAACCTTGGACAAAAATCACCATCCAATGATGGCCACTCAGGGACTGCTCTGAGTTTGCCCCAAGTGGCCAGGGGAGAACCTGTAAGGATGGTCAGATCTGTTCATGGTCTCAGACCCCGAGAACTACCATGCAACAAAACAATAAACCTTCTAATCTAATGTAATAATTAGAGTTTAGGAATGTATACATTTTACCTTCACATGTTTAGTATCATTTTAAAGGTCTCAGTGTGATTTGAAAATGATCTCAGTCCCATATCAGTAGAACAGACCTCAGGTTTGGGGAAATTCTGTCTTACTGACATTGCCCAGGAGAAGATCCTTACCAGGTGGTCTAGGTGACATTTGGTTTTTAGGTCACATCCTGTCCCAAGAAAGGGTTTGCAAGCTTTTATCACTTTGAATTTACAAGTGTTTACGATGGTTTGGGTATTTAAGGAAAGTTGGCGAAACACTCAGGGAAGCATTCTGTAGGCAGAACTTCCCACACAGTCTCTGTGTGTCTCTATTGCCAGGTACAGTAACTCTTTAACATTTCTTTAGTAAACTGCATCGCTAAATTCTTTGATTTTATGCTGCTCATGTTATGTAAGTTTATTTTAATATTTTTTTTTAAATGTGACATTTGTTTATTGATTATTTCCTGCAAATAAATGTAAAATTCTTGATTAACTCTACAATTTCCTGAAATCATTTATGTTATTATATCATTATTTATAATATAATTATGTAGTCTGGTGTTACCGCAAATCTATGACCAGGATAATACAAACTGAAGGCTCATGAATGGATGAAGCATAGAGCACAACGTCTGGGACCTTCTGATTTCTGACTATCTCTGACTTTAGCAAGTTATAACTAAGTGACTACATACAGTATTCTTTATGCATGAGCAAGCATTGGGCGGCCTACTTAAAGAATATTAGTTTACCGTTATATCCTCTGACTAAGGGACAGTCTGGCGAGTTTGTGTCCGTGAGCATGTGTTGCAGCTATCACTGACTTAGCAAGTTATGACCAAGTAACTAAATCAATAGTTCTTTATGAATGAGCAAGCATTGAGCGGCCTACTTAAAGAATATTAGTTTACCGACTAATACCGACTCCAGAGCCATAATAAATGATTAATTCAAAAGACGGAATGCTTGGAATAATCTATCAAATTAAAGGAAAGGTACAACCAGTTAGGTTATTAGCTTGAATTAGAGATCAAGTTAAATCTTTATTATAAATTGGAGTCAGATTAGATGTTAAAATTGGATTAATGTAACAAAGTGCAATCCCTTTGAGTAAACTTTTAAGAAGGACTAACACGCAGCATACCTTCAGCCACACCAGTGGATTCCGTCATTGGGCCACTGGGTGGGCACCCTACACCTTAATCCACTTTTAATTGTTTTTAATAAATTTTTACTTATGAGCATGAAAATTCGTACTATCATACATTTTCTGGAAAAAGTAAATTTTTTGTCAAAACATGATCTCGTGAAATTATAGTTTTTTTGTTCACAATGCCTTTTTTAATGGTTATTTATAAAATTATGCTAATTGCTATAAATATTCACATTTTCATAATATCTATTATTTTTATATAAAAAAGTCATAGTCAAAACATTATTTTTGAAAAGTCATGTTTTTGACAAAACTACATTTTTTTTAATGTCATTATTTCCCCTTATTCCACTTTTCAACGGTTTCTAATTGAATTATGCTTATAAATTTTTCCACAAGCCATCAAGCTTCTCAATACACAGAAATGAAACAAAACACTCACACATACACACACTGTCAGGGTGCGAGCGAAACAGAAGGCGGAAGCCGGAGTACAGCTCGCTTGGGTTTTAATGCACGTGTGAGGGAGAGAGAGAGATACGAGCACACACACACAGACGCGCATACGCGCACACACACACAAGCACAACTTCCCCTTCACGGCCAGACGGCGGCGCGACGTCCCTTTCGCAGCCTTGGGGCTGAGCTGAGTGCACTGGGAAGCTCCGGGGCGGAACGGAGCTGTCCTGGAGGTCCTGAAGCGGAACAGAGCTCGCCTGGAGACCTTGGCGTGGAGCTGAGAGGAGCTTGCTTGGAGGTCCTGGAGCGAAGAGGAGCTCGCCTGGAGGTCCTGAAGCGAAGAGGAGCTCGCCTGAAGGTCCTGGAGGGAGGCCGAACTCGCCTGGAGGTCCTGGGACGAAGCCGAGCTCTCTTTAAGACTCTGAAGCGGAGAGGAGCTCTCTGAGACGCTCTGTGACAGAGAGGAGCTTTCTGTGGAGGCCTGGAGCAGAACTGAGCTCTCGTGGAGGTCCTGGGGCAGAGCTGAGCTCTCCTGGGCGACCTGGAACGGAGCTGAGCTCTCCTGGGCGACCTGGAACGGAGCTGAGCTCTCCTGGGCGACCTGGAACGGAGCTGAGCTCTCCTGGGCGACCTGGAACGGAGCTGAGCTCTCCTGGGTGACCTGGAACGGAGCTGAGCTCTCCTGGGCGACCTGGAACGGAGCTGAGCTCTCTGTGGAGACCTGGAGCGGGAAGGGGCTGTCCCGGAAACCCTGGAGCGGGAAGGGGCTGTCCCGGAAACCCTGGAGCGGGAAGGGGCTGTCCCGGAAACCCTGGAGCGGGAAGGGGCTGTCCCGGAAACCTTGGAGTGGAACAGAGCTGTCCTGGAAACCCTGAAGCGAAGCTGTTCTCTCCTGGAGGTCCTGGAGCGGAGCTGAGCTCTCCTGGAGGTCCTGGGGCGGAGCTACGCTCTCCTGGAGGTCCTGGGGCGGAGCTACGCTCTCCTGGAGGTCCTGGAGCAGGCTGAGGATCTCCTGGAGGCCCTGGGGCGGAGTGGAGCCATCCTGAAGGGCCTGGAGCAGGACGGAGATCTCTTGGAGGTCCTGGGGTGGAGCAGAGCCATCTTGGAGGGCCTGGTGCAGGGCCTGGAGCAGGGTGGAAATCCCCCGGAGGTCCTGGGACGGAGCGGGGCTCTCCGGGAAACTCTGGTGCGGAACGGAGCTCTTCGGTAAACACTAGAGCGGAATCGTGCTTTCGGTAATGGGAGAAAGATGGTGGAGATCTGCGGTGACCATCCCTAGTTTCCGGGTGAGAAGCCGGATAAACCAGGCGCACAAGCCGAATTCGCCACCAGAGGCGCTCCACAACTCACTGGCCAGAGAGAGGGATTCTCCAGACAGCAGAGAAATGTGGAGTGCGATCTTGTCTGCTTCAGTGGGGTAAGAGGATGAATAAAAGTCTATATATTCACCGACGCTCTGTATAAATCCGCCCCACTCAGCCCTGTCGCCGGAGAAGCGAGCCGGGAAATCCATGACGTCATCACGGGGGCGTGGCGCTGCCGAGCATGATCTGCGTGAAACGGCAGCGGACTTCTGGGTTTTCCCCGAGGCGGAGCTTGGCTGCCGCTTCATCATGGCAGAGCGAATCCTACCTCCGAGGTTCGGTTCGCGCCGGGACCACGACGGTAATCCGATCATTTTCGTTCCCTAGTTTTTTTTTGTTTTTTTTTTTTTCTTTCTTTTTTATATATCCTTTTCAGGAGGTTCGTTATTCTGTCAGGGTGCGAGCGAAACAGAAGGCGGAAGCCGGAGTACAGCTCGCTTGGGTTTTAATGCACGTGTGAGGGAGAGAGAGAGATACGAGCACACACACACACACACAGACGCGCATACGCGCACACACACACAAGCACAAGCACAAGCACATGGCAGTCCTACGGTTGAGAAAGTCCGAGGTGCGCTAGCTGACCCGAGATGCACGGGGAGGTAAAGCGCAGCCGGTATGGGATTGTGGAGTCCGGATGGAACGAACAAGTGGAGTCCTGGATGACAACCCGTACGTGAAGACATGCCGCACGGAAAGTCAAACATAAACAATAACGAACAGGGAGTGAATGTGAGTGAGGGGTTTATGTAGGAGCGGGGGTGGGGTGATGATGAGCTTCAGGTGTGCCTCGTTAAACCTGGAGCTCTATGGAGAGTGGAGGCATAGAGAGCCACCAAAGGGGGCGTGGCAGGTGGATCCCTGACACACACACACACACACACACTCAAATTTGTGTTACCAAACTGTAAAATTTTTCCTGGACTTAACACCAAACACACACTCATCACTCATCTCAATCCATTCCACCACCATTCATTTTTTATTATTTATTATTATTCCCGACTGTACCACACTCTTAACTGCTGTTTTTTGCACATTTATCATTTATCACTGTATTATACTGTTTACATGCTGTTGACTGCTGCTGTATTTTTGCACTACATTGTTCTGTTTATACTCACTTCTGGGGTATAGTTTTTAGTTTGTATAGTTTTTACAGTCTTGTTGTACAGTACTGTATAATCAAGTATACAGTATGTTTACTGGTCAGCGCTATATTGGGTTTTGTGTCTTGTCTTGTGTCGTCTGTCTGCACTGTCTGTCTGCACTGTTTGCACTAGGTTGAACTCGATGCACTTTATGTAGCTCTATGTTGTTTTGTTTGTTGTTGTTTAGTGTAGCACCAGGGTTCCGGAGGAACGTTGTCTCATTTTAACTGTGTGCTGTGTACCACTGTGTATAGTAGAAATAACAATAGAAGCCTCTTGACTTGACTTGAAATATGAAAATGCATATTTTCCTAACAGATTAAAAAAGATGAAAAAAAAAAAATTATGAAAAACCTAATTTTTCTGTCAAAACATGAGATGGCATGTAAGATTTTTAGTTTTTTTGTTTACGCATTGTACTTTGTAACGTTTTTTTAATAAAATGTTCTTATAAAATTTATAATTTTTGTCAAAACATGATATATGTCAGTATTTTTGTTCACTTACTGCACCCATTTCAATTTTTTTTCACCATTGTTCACTTTCTGCCACTGTTAACTGTTTTTTTATGACATTTTGCAGCAAATATTCATATTAACTATTAAATTTTTATAAAAATAGCAAAATGGTTGTGTTTTAAAATTCATATATTTAGAATAGTTCTGTCCTCACCTTTTTCATTCCCGTATTCCTTTTTTATTGATTTTTAATCAAATTTTGCTTATGAGTATGAAAATTTTTATTTTTATAGTAACTATCCTACTTTTTATGAGAATAAAGCCATCTATTTTTCAATACATGATTTCTTATGTCAATTTTTCTTTTTTTTCGTTTACTTATTGCCTTTTGTAACGGTTATTTATTAAAATATGCAAATTAAGATAAAAATTCATATTTTCATAATTACTTAGATTTTTGTATGAAAAAAGCCACATTTTTGACAAGATTTGATTTTTACTGTCATGTTCTTTCTCCTTATTCCACTTTTTAAAGGTTTTAATTAAACTATGCTTATGAATATGAGAAATCATATTTTCCCAATAGATGAAAAAAATATGAAAAGAAATATGGAAAAAGTCTTATTTCTGTCAATACACGATTTGGCATGTAACTTTTTTTTTTATGTATTGTACTTTGTAACGGTTTATCATGAAATTTAGCTAATTTTTACAAAATTATGCTTAGAAATTCGTATTATCTGTTATATTTTTATGAAAAGAGTAAAATTATTTTTAAAACTTGATTCGTCCTTACCTTTTTTCATTCCCTTATTCCTTTTTTAATGGTTTTTATTAAAGTTTTGCCTATGAGTATGAAAATGTATATATTCATAATAACTATACTACTTTTCCTGAGAAAAAAGCTGTTATGATTCAAAGCATGATTTCTCGTCAATTAAAAATTTTGTCGTTCACTTATTGCCTTTTGTAATGGCTATTCATGAAATTATGCTAATTTATATAAAAATTCCTAATTACTTTCATTTTTGTATGAACAAAGTCATGTTTTCACAAAACTTGATTTTCAATGTCATGTTTTTCCCGTTATTCCACTTTTTTACACATTTTATTGAAATTGTGCTTATGAATACAAAAATTCATATTTCCCCAATAGATATGTTTTTGGTGAAAAAAGTCATATTTCTGTCAAATCATGATTTGGCATGTAACACATTTGGCTATTTGTTTATATAGTTTGTAACGTTTTTTAAATGAAATTTTGCTTACGAAAATTAAAATTCATATATTCGTAACGTTTAAATGTCATATTTTTTATGAAATTTTGCTTATGAGTATGATAATTCATAATTTTATTAAACTGTCGTCATGTTACATTGATGTTTTTACACATTTACATTTTTTTTCTGAAATGTAGGTTCACAATTCAAAAATTCATATATTTATTATAACTATTATGAAAATAGTAATTTTTGTCAAAACCTGTTTTATATCAGTATTTTTGTTTGTACCTATTGCATCAATTTAAAATTTTTTTCATGGAATTTTGCCATTATTTTGAATTCATATATTCATAATAACTATGACTTTTTGTAAAACAAAGCCATCTTTTTGTCAAAACAAATGGTTTCTCATTTTTTTTTCCATTCACTTATTGCCTTTTTTAATGGCTATTCATGAAATTATGGCAATTGATATAAAAATGTATATTTTTATAATTATCATTTTTGTTTCAATAAAATCATAATTTCGAACCATGATTTATGAAAAGCCATGTTTTTAACAAAATTTGATTTTTAATGTCCCTTTTTTAATGGTTTTTAATAAAATTATGCTTATGGAAAAAAAAATTCATATATTTATAATATTTTTTTATATAAAAAAAACGTATATATTTGTCAAACTGTAATATATCATGTCAGTATTTCCGTTCACTTAATGCAGCCTTTTACGTTTTTTGGTTCTGAAATTCTGATTCTGAATATGAAAACTCATATTTTCACTATAACTCATCATCATACCTTTTATGAAAAACTTATTTTTTTTTTACAAAACGAATTTGTCGTCACCATCATCATTCACTTTTTGCCATTTTTAACTGTTTCTTATGTAATTATGCTTAAAAATTCATAATATCTAATCTATATTTTTTAAAACATGATTTGTCATATAATTTTTTTTTTCGTTAACGTATTGTCTTTTGTAACGGTTATTCATATAATTATGCTTATTAATATACAAATTCATATTTTCATAATTACTTTTAATTTATGTATGACAAAAGTCAGGTTCCCTGGTGGTCAGGATGCGGCGCTTTCACCGCTGCGGCCCGGGTTCGATCCCCGGTCAGGGAACCAACCCCAGCCATTAGGGTTGCACAAGTCAGTGCACTCTTAGTGCCGGTCCCAAGCCCGGATAAATGGGGAGGGTTGCGTTAGGAAGGGCATCCAGCATAAAAACATGTGCTAAATCGAACATGCGGATCATGAATATGGATTTTGATAAATTATAACTTTCTACAACTGATATGTTAACTTTTTACAGTTTTTCATCAAATTTTGATCATGAATATGAAAATTCATATTTTCATAATAACTATCATATTTTTATTTAAAAAGTGCTATTTTAGGCAAAGCATGATTTATTTTGTCCTATCTCATCATAAACATGTAAAAACATTGTAGTCAAGTGCATGCGATTTGTGCAAATATAACATGGTTCAAAAAAACGTTTTCCTTTCGTCCTGCGAGGCTGAGACTTGGGGAATCGCAATTTCAGCTTCTAGAAAGCTCATTCATTACGGCACACACCAAACCATTACAACACACACTTGGCCAAACATGTGGTGTTAATAGGTTTTTGATGAATTATGACTTTCTACAACTGATATGTTCACTTGTTACAGTTTTCCATCAAATTATGATCATAATTATGAAAATTCATATTTTCATAATTATCATATTTTTACAATAAAAGTGCTATTTTAGCCAAAGCATGATTTATTACGTCCTATCTCATCATAAACATGTAAAAACATTGTGGTCAAGTGCATGCGATATGTGCAAAACATTGTTAAAAAAAATTTTTCCTTTCGTTCTGCGAGGCTGAAACTTGCAGAATCGCATTTTCAGCTTCTAGAAAGCTCATTTTTTACAACCCACACACCACACCATTACAACACACACTTTGCCGAACATGTGGTGTTGATAGGTTTTTGATGAATTATGACTTTCTACAACTGATATTTTCACATTTTACAGTTTTTCATCAAATTTTGATCATGAATTTTTATAATAACTATCATATTTTAACGAAAAAATTGCTATTTAATGCAAAACATGATTTATTCCGTCCTATCTCATCAAAAACATGTAAAAACATTCTGGTCAAGTGCATGCGATATGTGCAAATATAACATGGTTCAAAAAAACGTTTTCCTTTCGTCCTACGAGGCTGAGACTTGCGGAATCACAATTTCAGCTTCTAGGAAGCTCATTCATTACAGCACACACATGGCTTGGACAAACATGTGGTGTTGATAGGTTAGGGTTAGGGTTATGAATTAAACTTTCCTTTTAATGCACCCAGATCGGGTATATTTAAATTCCACCACCATACGATCAATTGACATCGTAGTAAAAGAAAGATCAAATCATTAAATAGGACCACCTTACCGGGTATGTGACTTTAACACTAGAATTACTGACTTTTTATTTTCTGGTGCACGTTGTGAGGTGTGATTAACCGCCGCGGAGATTTTCACAGTTCTTCAGCTCGATTCTCCCCCTCCTTTTGTTGTGCAAACCACCCAACACCTGTGAGGCCTGGCACATTTGCATTTGTTTACTGAGACTGAGAGAGCCTAGTGAGTTCAGGAGACCCACTAGAGCTTGTAATGTCCTAGGCAGCTTGTCTTTGCTTGGTAAACTGTGTGTCTGCCTCTAGGCCTGGAGATACAGCCAGTTTTGATCTGTTCTCCCTCGAAATTCAAGCTCTCGTGGGTCTCCTGAACTCATTAGACTCTGAGAGAGATGGTGAACTACAGTGTGAACTACCAGTGGCCATTCTACATCGTGCAACCTGTCACTCAGCACTGACCATTCAGCAGTGGCCACTCAGCAGTGGCCTTTCAGCATGCATTCTGCATCACGCAAACTACTGAACAGCAGCTAAGATAGCAAGAATCACCTCATATAGGCTCAGTTCGATACCCAGTAAAGTTGAGTGTTCTGAATCCTGTACCGTGTTTTGACTGACATGCTGGGGCGAGTACAATCCCCTGATCAGCGCACACCAGATAGTGAAAATCCTAACATTTTGTCCTTTTTTTTGTTGAGCTGAATAGGAAATCTTCCTAACAATTGGTCGTGATTCTGTCCATTGTGACTGTGTATGTAAGGGAGTTGCATTGCATGACTACAGCACAGTGCTGTGCATAAAAGCAGACAGACCCAGGTGGGACAATCATTTCTTCTTCGCATTTTTGAGAACGCACATCAGGATGGCCCCCGTATCACTGCCACGCAGGAAGAACCTCTCCACGCAACAGGCTTTGGCCTGGCTTCAGGAAATGGACGAAGCAGACTCTAAATGGAGGAGAGATTTCATTTGTCCAGCAGGTCACTGATACCTCCTCAGAAGAATCCTAAAAGAAAACGGAACAAGAACAAACAAGGCAAAAGACGGCACTGTGTGGGTAGAGGAGGACATCGGAATGCCCAGTGCAGTAGCAAATGACTCGTGCTTCACTGCACAAGCTGGACCCACAGAGTCTGCTAAGGTTTGTCATTGCCATAGTACATATGATATTTATATAAAACCATTTAGGGTGAGGTTCATGTAGATTTACCATTCTCTATTTGTTTATCTTCCGACAGCGTAAAATTACAAGCATGTTTCAAAGCTTCCTTTGCCTGTTAGACGTGGGAATGCTGCAGACCATCAGGGAGTGCACGGTCCATCAAGCCCACGGAACAGAGCCGGACTGGAATTTGGCAATTCATGAACTGATGGCATTCATTTCAATTATGTTTGTAAGAGCAATCATGTGTCCCGTTGGTGCCAGTGTGGTTTGCTGGTCAGAAAGCTTTCTGGTGCCAGTAATTAAAGAGACAATGCCCAGAGATAGATTCATTTCAGTTATGCAACACCTTCGATTGATGACAAGGACACGCGGGCAGAACGGGTGAAAACAGACAAATTTGCTGCAATCTCCTACATCTGGACACGCTTCAACAAGAACTGTGCTGAGAGTTTCACTCCAGGAGAACACATGACCATAGATCAGACCTGGGCAAATCCGGCCCAGGTGAGGCCAATCATAAATTATAAGGATGCACCAAAAAATCGGCCACAGGAAGTTTTCTGGAGAAATACCTAAATCACTGAAACAACACGGCAGAAACACAATTGTAATCACATGATAAAATTGCCATTCTAAATATGAGAAGAATGCGGCACAGAAAAGAAGTCAATCCGAGCATGCGCACTCCGTCTGCAGCGGACGTTTTTGAAAAGGCAAGAAAGTTTTCCAGTGATGTGCCAAGGAAAAAGGCATAACAAAAAAAATATGGAATTCATTGCCTTAGATCACGTGGTCATCTTTAAAACATTCCCTGTAGATAATAATTATTATAATTTAATAATATGTTCCATTCACTTGAATGGGCTTCCAAACGTTCGGCAGGCAATTATTTCGTATAACAGACCGCTGCTAATAATAATTGACCGCTGTCTGTCTGTCAATACTATGAATGGTAACAAATAAATAATAATAATTTATATTAATAAATAAAAAACTTTTGTAATTGAATTTATTCTTCGAATTGCAATTCATTGATTTTAGTGAGTTTAGGATAACAATATTTTTTTTAGTTTTCTTATTTGACCTATACCCCACAATTTCACAAATATTTACAGAATAGTTTTAATCTTCCGATGACCAGTACCAGCTATTCAAAATATATAATTTAGTGCATTTTGCAATGAAAGAAAGTTGAGCAGAATGAAGTTCAAGTTATTGTTGGTGTGGCCCTCTGGCACAATTCAGGTTTCTCATGTGGCCCGTTGTAAAAATCAATTGCCCACCCCTGAAATAGATGAACAGCTGTTCCCTACCAAGGTTCGTTGTCCATTCACACAGTATATCGCAACCAAGCCAGACAAATTTGGGATCAAGTTCTGGATGGCCACGGATTTGGAGACCAAATATGTCTGCAATGCATCTCTCTCTCTCTCTCTCTCTCTCTCTCTCTCTCTCTCTCTCTCTCTCTCTCTCTCTCTCTCTCTCTCTCTCTGCTTTTACAGTGTGGTGTACACGTGTTTACCCAAATGGCACGGATGTATTCCGTAAGAGCAGCAACACGCAGGTGGCCAGTAGTGTTTTTTTTACAATATGCTGGACCTGGCGGCAGTGGATGCCTACATTTTGCACAAGGCATGCACAGGGTGGACAGGCAAAAGAAGATTGTTTCTGAGTTTTCTTCTGGCCTCTGAGCTACTCTGAGTAAAGAAATGCAAATGTGCCAGGCCTCACAGGTAATGGGTGTGTTTGCACAACAAAAGCAGGAGAACAATGGAGCTGCAGGCCTGTGAAAATCTCAGCAGGGGTGCTACTAGGTGTGAGGGCCAGGGAATTTACGCAAATTTGCGCAGCTTTAGTAAAGCTAGTGTTAAAGGGCACTGAGATCTTTTTTACAACTCGCACCTGTTGTAATGAAACATGTAGCTATATAATTTGTACTTTTAACACCTTACAACCATTTTGCTGTTGAAATGTTGCTTTTGAATATGAAATGTAAACTTTTTATATCAGATTTTAATGAAAAAAGAATTTTTTTTTGTCAAAACGTGATATTTCATCTCTATTTTCGTTCACTTCCTTTTATGTTTTGTCATGAAATTATGATTCTGAATATGAAAACATATTTTCACTATAACTCATTAATTTTATGAAAAACTATTTTTTTCAAAACAGATTTGTCATGTCAACCTCATCGTTCACTTTCTGCCATTTTAGCTGTTTTTTTTACTAAATAATGCATCAAAATTCATATTTATAAAAAGAGTAAAAATTTTTTCAAAACTTAATTTGTCCTTACCTTTTTTATCCCCTTATTCCTTTTTTAACGTTTTTTTATTTTAAGTTTTGCTTATGAGTATAAAAAATAATATTTTCCTAATAATAAAGTAACGGTTATTCATGAAATAATTATTTTGACAAAACATGATTTGTAATGTAACCTTTTCGTTTGTCATTCACTTTTTAGCATTTATTCATAAAACAATGCTAATTAACATTAAAATTCCTATTTTCCTAATACTATCATATTGTTTTAATTAAAAGCCATAATTTTGCTAAAACTTGATCTGTCATGTAACATTTTTAATTCTTTTATTCCACGTTTTAATGCTTTGTAATACAATTGTGCTTATGAATGTGAAAATTCATATTTTCATAATTATCTCTTTTTTTCATTCATTTTGTCAAAACATGGTTTGTAGTGTCACTTTTTTTTTCGTTCACTTATTGCCATTTTAAATGGTTGTTCATCAAATTATTATTATGAATATCAACATGAATCAGTAAACAACAGACTGTTCATCCAGAAGCTGCGTTTATTGTTGCGGGAGATTTTAATCACGCAAACTTAAATGCAGTGCTTCCTAAATTTCACCAGCATGTTTCCTGTCACACCAGAGGGAACAAAACCTTAGACCATGTATGCACAAACATGGTCCCCCACCTGGGACAGTCAGATCACCTTTCTTTGTTCCTCACCCCCAAATATGCACCCCTCATAAATCGTGTGACGCCATTAGTGAGAACCATCAAGGCAACTGGATTATGGACTTTCTGACCAACAGACACCAGCAGGTTCGATCTGGCCCCATCTGCTCCAACACCATCACACTCAACACTGGTGTACCTGAGGACACTAAGGAAAAATCAGCCCTCCTCGGATATCCTGGTGAACTTCTACCGCTGCGCAATAGAATGCATCCTGACCAGCTGTGCCACAATCTTGTATGGAAGGTGCTCTGTTGCAGAGCGCAAGGCACTGCAGCGGGTGGTGAAAACCGCCCAGCACATCACAGCGACTCCACTCCCAGACACGGAGGACATCCAGAAGAAACGCTGTCTGCGTCAAGCTCGCAGCATTCTTTAGGACTCCTCTTATCCCGCCCATAGACTGTTTTCTCGTCTGCCCTTCGGCAGGCGTTTCAGGTGCCTCCGGACCAGGACCAGCCGACTAAAGAACAGCTTTTTTCCTAGCGCTGTCTCTTTACTAAACTCTGCCCCTCACTGATCCTACTGCCCTTCATGCACTGCTACATTCTCCCCCACACCTCACACTTCATTATTGTGCTAATGGACTGTCTACACAAAAACTTATACTCACTAATGGACTGTTTACTCAAAACAATGCTTATTTGCACACTTACTTTTCTTTGCATTGCTGCTTACCGCTTACCCGTTTTCTGTTTATATTAATAGCAAATTATGTTCACCGTTCACCTTCTGTAAATTTCTGTTTATAATAATCTGTAATAATCTGTATATTATGTTCATAGTACATATATTAATCTGTATATTATGTTCATAGTACATATATATTCATCTGTATATTATGTTTATAGTACATATATATCTGTATATTATATTCATAGTACATACACATCTGTAAATTACTGTTTATAGTCCTATAATACCATTTTATTTTATGTATGTAAATCATGTAAACACTGTATATCCTGCACTTGCTGATATTGCACTCTGGTTAGACCCAAATAACGAAACCCAGAGTCAGTGATGTGAAAGGGACAATGTAAATTAAAAGGTTGTAGGGTATTTAAAATCATGGCCTGGGATTTTCCAAAATTTTATTTATATCCAGTAAACTGACCAAATTGATTAATTGTCTCCAACAGACTGGGAATGGATAACTCTGGATGTTTTAAGTAAAGAAGAACATTATCCGCATATAATGATAGATGGTGTTCCACCCCACCCACCATCACCCCCCGGATGCCCCTATGCATCCGAATACTGTCTGACAAAGGTTTGATATATATGGCAAACAAGAGTGGCGACAGGGGACAGCCCTGACGACAACCTCTTTGGATCGAAAGTCTACTTGATAGTAAACCGTCAGTATTAACCACAGCTGATGGGCTAGAGTAAAGTCTCACTAGTTTGATAAAGTTAGAGCCCAAATTGAACTTGTCCAACACTTGAAATAAAACCCCCCCACTCAACTCTTTCGAAAGCTTTCTCTGCATCCAGAGATTTTATAGAAGCCGGGTCACCATCTATAGTCAGATGTTGTATTATGTTCAACAGACAACGAACGTTGTCTGAACCATAACAGGATTTAATAAAACCAGTTTGGTCTGGTTTAATAACCTTAGGTAGAATCTTCTCCAGGCGACGAGCTAAAGCTTTAGCCACAATTTTGAAGTCTACGTTAAGTAAACTGATTGGGCGATATGAGGCACAGTCTAATGGGTTCTTTCCTTTTTTGAGGATCAAGCTAATAGATGCAGTCCTCCAGGAATCTGGAGTAAGACTGTATTCCAAAAGGTTATCAACTACTGGCATGAAAATAGGGGACAGCACATGCCAAAAGTTTTTGTAAAATTCCGGAGGGAAGCCATCCAACCCTGGGGCCCTCCCACTAGACATAGACTGAATAGCGGCAAAGATTTCACCTTTTGTCAGAGGGGCATTGCGAAAGGCCTGGTCTTCGTCTGAGATTGAGGGTAGGGGTATCCTATCCAAAAAAGTGGCAGGGTCTTGGCAAGAGGAGGTGTACAGATTCTCATAAAAATCTTTAAAACTGGAGTTTATTACAGCAGGATCATGTGAAACTACTCCCTCAGTGAAAACTGAGAGAACTATTCAATTTCCAGTAAGAAGATTTTGTTGTTGAAAATCCTGTTAGATCTAAATACACTGGACTATGGTCCGAAAGAACCACTGGACCGATTTCACAGGATCTTACACAATTAACAAATCTGGAAGGCAAGAATAGATAGTCAAATCTGGAATAAGAATTATGGGGCATAAAATGTAAAATCCTTGACCCCTGGGTGCAGCTCCTTCCACTAAGATTAAAGCGTGACACATATTTTGCAGAGTTCGTGAAGAACGAGCAGATGATCTTGTGAAAGATGATCTGTCTAACCTACCATCCATGACACAAAGTCCCCAGCCATAATTCACAGGCCATTACACCTGTGATTAAACAATAAGACCATCTTTGATATAAAGTCAGGGCCGTCCTCATTTGGGGCATACACATTCGAAACAGCAAGAGGTTTTCCCAAGATGTGACCAGTAATCAGAATAAATCTGCCTTCAGGATCTTTTTCAACCTGTTCTAAGATGAAAGGAAAATTTTTATATATTTCGAAATGACCATGCCCTGTTTATTTGATGAGAAAGAACTAAAATATACTTCTTTTGTTAAAACGATTTATATCATCATAAACGTAAAAACATTGCGATATGTGCAAATATAACATGGTTCGAAAAAAAGTTTTCCTTTCATCCTGCGAGCCTGGGAATTGCATTTTCAGCTCCTAGAAAGCTCATTCATTTGAGCACACACACGGCTTGGCCAAATTTGTGGTGTTGATAGGTTTTTGATGAATTATGACTTTCTACAAATGATTTGTTCACTTTTTACAGTTTTTCATCAAATTATAATTATGAATATGACAATTCAAATTTTTATAATAACTCATATTTTTATGATATGCTATATATGCTATTTTTGTCAAAACATGATTTATTATGTTTTATATCATCATAAACATGTAAAAACATTGTGTTCAATCAAAAACCATTTTCCTTTTGTCCTACGAGGATGAGCTTTGCTGAATCGCATTTTCAGCTCTTAGGAACACTGTAAAAAAAAATCTGTAAAAAAAACGGCAAAAATCCTGGCAGCAGGGCTTCCAGAGATAATCCGTTAAATTACAGAAATAACCATTTTACAAAATTACTAGCAAAAAACTGTAAAAATACAGAATAGACTTTATGGTCAAAAGTATTTAAATTACAGAATATTACTGTTGATAAATAATTTTTAAATTATAGAAAAACAGATACATTCTCTCAAATAACATAAGAAAACAACCAACTGTCAGGTTAATCATAAATTTAATGTTTTAATTTGTTATTTTATAAATCTGATCTGTCTATATACATTAATTTACTGTAAAATTATATTTTTCCTCATGTACAATAACGATGAAATAAATCCAGAGAGCACATATTTGAAAAAGGTTTGTTTATTTAATCTCTGTAAATTAAAAGGCATTCACTGTACAAATACAGATATTATTAATTACAATAATCAAGAAATGTTGTATAAAAATATACTCAATTCATAATACACAGACAAATGTCTGTAGATACATCTTTATAGTTCATTTCCCAGACATATTAAAGTTTAACATTTTTGGACAGTAGAGCAATGAGTTCTACTGTAAATTCTGTACTTATAAAATGAACCTGCACATTCACAGTATTAATAACTGAACAGAAGCACTGTATGTCAAGTTAAATGAACAATCCAATTATAGAAAATAAGTTAGAGCATGCAAAAATACCTACATTAAATGGCAATTGCTGTATACCTTCATACATTTACAATGACATTTTATACAAAGCAACATACCAAATCCAAGTTAGTCTAACACAGTAGACACAGCAGTTTATATATATAAAAAAAAGAAAAAAAGAAAAGTGATGTGCACTCTTCAGCTTGTTGAAGATCAGTCTCAGTGCCATATTAGGCTGGATTAGCTGCAGAGGCTTGGTAGTAGATGCTGGAAAGTCTGCTAAGAGAGCAATACAACAGTCCAGTTTGGAGAGAACAAGAGCTTGGACAGGGAGTTCTGTAGCATGGCCCAAAAGAAAGAGTCTGATCTTCATAATGTTGTACAGGGCAAATCTGCAGGATCGGGCCAGTGCAATTTATTCAATTCAATTTTCAATTAAATTTTTATTTGTATCAGAATCAGAATCAGAATCAGGTTTATTGGCCAAGTGTGTTGACACACACAAGGAGTTTGGTTCCAGCTGTTTGTGACTCTCATAAGTACAGAAACGTACAATGTATAGTGATTTTAACAATGAACATATCAAAGCAGTTTTACACAGATAATGTGGTGATTAAAAGTGAAGATGTTCTTTACAAGTAAGTTTGTCCCTGATGAGCGAGCTCGTGGCGACTGTGGCAAGGAAAAACTCCCCGAGATGGCATAAGGAAGAAACCTTGAGAGGAACCAGACTCAAGAGGGAACCCATCCTCATATGGGTTGCACCGAATGTCCATTTATAGCAGATATACGATGCTGCGGGGTACAGTGATGATGATCAGAAGCGAAAAGTAGCCCTGAGTCGATGTAGCAGACTGTTGACATTAACTACAGTCCAATCCATCCTCAAAGCACCCGCTCTTACGCCGCAATTTATATATGCGTCAACAATAACACCAATGTTAGGTCAGCTTAAAACATGAGCAGTTCTGTCTTGGCAGGGTTGAGTTGATGATCATTTAACATACAGCAAGATATTTCTGTCCAGAAGGCAAAGATGAGAGCAGCAACTGTCGGGACATCTAGCTGAAATGAGAGAGAGAGAGAGTTGTTATTTCAATAGCGGTAATATGAAAAGCCATGTTTCTAAATGACAGACCCATTGTTATGACTAACAAATGTTTGGGAATCCCTAGCAGAATCTGCAAAAATGTGAATAATTTTAACAAAAAAGGGATCATACAATATGCATGTTATTTTATATTTAGTATTGTCCTGACTAAGATATTTAACATAAACAATGTTTCCATATGGTCCACAAGTCAAAACATGTCTAAAATTATTAAAATAACTACCTTTATGAACCTAAATGGTTTATAAAGGTCTGAATGGTAATAAATGGTTATATAGATGATCTACGATTGTTCTTTTGTTTTGTGACGGTTGTTCACGAGTCCCTTTTCTGTTCTGAATAGTTAAACCTGAGCACTTTTTTTCAGAAAAATCCCACAAGTAGCCTACTGCAGTCTTCAGTTTTCCAGCATCTTTTGCATATTTGAACCCTTTCCAGCAGTGACTGATTTTGAGATCCATCTTTTCACACAGAGAAGAACTGAGGAACTCAAGCACAACTATTTAAAAAGGTGCAAACATTTACATCTAATGCTCCAGAAGGAAACAATGCAGTAAGAGCTGGGGGTGAAAACCTTTTTAATTTGAAGATCGAGGTAAATTGTACTTACCATATTTTCCGGACTATAAGCTGCTACTTTTTTAACACGCTTTAAACCCCACGGCTTAAACAATGAAGCTGCTAATATATGGATTTTTCCTGGGTTTTTCCCGGTTTTACTGAGCCCCATAACATTCGACCAATGAAATTGCCGAACGGGTTGAGGTGAACTAATTAAATTCTTTATATTAAATCGGGCTCCCACTGAATCGGGCCGCACCACATCATAAATATGGATGAGTTTCCTCTGACGTAAGACCTGCCGCTCACTCGGACTGTCTACAGGAAATGCGAATCATTTGTCAGGCTGAAAACAACCGGGCATGAAAAAACGCACTTCACCTGTGTTCTGAGCTGCACGGCATCAGAAGAAAAGCTTCACGATGGGGATTTTTAAACGCACGACGACGCAACAAGAAAAACTCTTGAGAGAAATTATTGTAAAAGGAAGAAGGAAGACAGTGAACAACAAAGCCAACATGTAAAACAGGTTTTATCTGGGTTATATGGGCATTACGTGGGCATGAGGTCAGAGTGGGCACTTTGATGGTCTGAATGTGGGTCCCAGTTTAGTCAGGGTTGTGGGCCCCAGTTAGGTTGCCCATTTTGTTTATTCGAGGACCCTGTATGGGCCACATTTGGGCTATATTTAGCTATATTATTCAATTGATCATAAATTAAATTGATATGTTTTTTGCGTGTTTTATATGATCGAAACAAAAATTTTAAATATTAACAATAACAGTTAAAATGTGACCGTTAGTTAAAAAAAACTAAAATAAAATAAGAAAAATTCGGTAGTGCAGCTCACAGCGCCTCCCATTGGCTCCTGTATCTCCCACCTTCTGATTCTAAAGAAACGGTCATCACTCACTACCACTGGAGCACCTGACCTGGATAACCTGGAAAACAAGAGATTAAATTGCTAGGAATTGTGATTAAAAACAGTAAGTGTGTTGACACCAATTGGGAAAGAAAAGAAGAGGAAATTAAATCTAAAACTGAAATTTGTAAAATATCTAATTATAAAACTAGAATTCAAGTTATTAAAACATATATTTTACCTAAACTCTTATTTTTAGCTACAATCTTTCCACCCAGCAAAAAATGCATTACAAAACTGAATAAGATCTGTGTAAGATTTATCTGGGGAAATAACAGAGAAGTGACGACAAGAACACTTTTGTTTAAACCAAAGGAACTAGGAGGTCTTAATGCAATTGAGCTCGACAATAAATTATTAATAGCTTTCTGTAAAAATGTAACACAGGCAATAAACAGGGACGCAGATTGGATAGGGGAAAAGAAATCTTGGCTAAAAAAGAGGGGAAAAGGAAGACAAAATATACCATTCTATAAACTAACATATGGGGATCAAATATATAAATATTTACATTTAAATATAGACTGGATAAACTCATCCAGCAAAAACATCTATAAAAAAATTACTGAACATGAACACCAATATTATACAAACACAAATAAAAAAAAAATATAACAAAAGTTATACAAACACAAATATCTTAACACGGCAGAAAGCGAATAGTGCATTTATAACGTTAATACAAAAAATATCTCAGAAAATGTGCGTGATGTGGCGTGGTTAATAAGTGTAGGCAGGCTAGCAGTACATTGCGTTGTGAAATGGAGCTGTTTTGTAAAAACTAAAGAATGCCCTATAAACAATTGTACTGAGGATGAAACCATCGATCACCTCCTTATACACTGTCCACGCTCAGAGGAGATATGGCAAAAAGTCATGAAAACTGGATTAAATAACCATATAAATGAGAAAATCATTAGGTACGGCATTTTTAAAAAAGATCTGGACAAAAAGCTAAGGAATTCTTTTGGATGGTGATATGTATTGTAAATTATAAAATATGGAAAACACGATGCATGATTATTATTAATCAGTGCCATATTCCCGCTGAGAGTGTTTTTAAACAGATTTTGTGTGAATTAAAGAGACAAAGGACAATAGATAGAAGAACTAGAATGAAACATCCTTGGTACTTGTTAAACATGTGAAATGAGGAATGTATAGATACATATAGATAGGTATGTACTAGTGTATGATTATAGATATGTGTATATAGATTTGTTCGTAGGTGTATATATGTGTTTTTCTACATTACAGATGAGTGTCTCTGTATATATATATATATATATATATATATATATATATATATATATATATATATATATATATATATATATATATACAGTGCCCTCCACAATTATTGGCACCCCTGTTTAAGATGTGGTCGTGGACTTCTAAAAATTCTCCTTTTTTTTTAAAACAACATAGAACCCAAATGCAAAAAAAGAGAAAAATCCAACCTTTCATTTAAGTACATTACTTTGGTGGTAAAAAAATCACACATTTAGAAAAAAAAAAAACCTTGAAATCATGTGTGCCACAATTATTGGCACCCCTAACAATTCCTCTGAAAATTTTAATTTTTTTTTTTTTTTATATATTTTTCTGTAGTTGCTAAGGTTGGTCAGGGTATCTAGGGACTTTTAATTAGTAATTCATGATTTCCTGTTTCCCTGGGGTATAAATATGACGTGGCACAGAGGCCTAATTCTCTTACCCATTTGTCAACATAGCAAAGACAAGAGAACACACCATTCAAGTAAGGCAGATGTGTGTCGACCTTCATAAGTCAGGCAATGGCTACAAGAAAATAGCCACTCGCCTTAACTTGCCGGTATCTACAGTCAGAGGAATCATTAAGAAGTTTAAAACAACTGGAACAGTGACAAACAAGGATGGAAGAGGTCCCAAGTTTATCTTGCCACAACGCACAGTGAGGAGGATGGTAAGAGAAGTAAAAAAATTTCCCAAGCTCACCGTCACAGAATTGCATCAAAGAGTGGCATCTTGGGGTCACAGAGTCTCCAAAACAACCATCAGACGCTCTCTACATGCCAACAAGCTGTTTGGGAGGCATGCAAGGAAAAAGCCTTTTCTCACTAACACTCACAAACGTAAACGTCTGGAGTTTGCTAAGCTGTACTGGGACTTCAACTGGGATCGTGTGCTTTGGTCAGATGAGACTAAGATTGAGCTTTTTGGCAACAAACACTCTAAGTGGGTCTGGCGTAAAACAAAAGATGAGTATGCCGAAAAGCACCTCATGCCCACCGTGAAGTATGGTGGAGGATCTGTGATGCTGTGGGCCTGTTTCTCTTCCAAAGGCCCTGGGAACCTTGTTAGGGTGCATGGCATTATGAACGCTTTGAAGTACCAGGATATTTTAAATAAAAACCTGATGGCCTCTGCCAGAAAGCTGAAGATGGGTCATCATTGGGTCTTTCAGCAGGATAATGATCCAAAACATGTGGCAAAATCTACACAAAAGTGGTTCAGCAGTCACAAACTCAAGGTCCTCCCATGGCCATCTCAGTCCCCAGACCTCAACCCAATCGAAAACCTGTGGGGCGAGCTAAAGAGAAGAGTGCATAAGAGAGGACCCAGGACACTGGATGATCTAAAAAGATTGTGCAAAGAAGAATGGTCAAAAATCCCTCTCTCTGTGTTCTCCAATCTTGTGAAATGTTATAGGAGGAGAGTAAGTGCTGTCTTGTTGGCAAAAGGAGGTTGTACAAAGTATTAACATCAGGGGTGCCAATAATTGTGGCACACATGATTTCAAGTTTTTTTTTTTTTTCTAAATGTGTGATTTTTTTACCACCAAAGTAATGTACTTAAATGAAAGGTTGGATTTTTCTCTTTTTTTGCATTTGGGTTCTATGTTGTTTTAAAAAAAAGGAGAATTTTTAGAAGTCCACGACCACATCTTAAACAGGGGTGCCAATAATTGTGGAGGGCACTGTATATATATATATATATATATATATATATATATATATATATATATATATATATATATATATATATATATATATATATAACGTGTGCTCACGAGGAGCCTGAAAGACTATTAAGTGTTTTGTAAATTTAAGATTGTTTATACTTTTTCTTCCCTTTCATGCTAAGAATTATGTGTATGAAATGATATGATGATATTATTTTTCCTACTATGTTCTTACTTGTCAAATTCAATTCAATTCAATTCATTTTTATTTGTATAGCGCTTTTAACAATGAACATTGTCTCAAAGCAGCTTTACACAGATAATGTGAATAGTTTTGCATGTCAACACTATTTCTCACTGTTTACATATGTACTGAAAACGTTCCATTGTCTTATGTCATACAAGATGTATATATTGTGGATTTGATTTATTCAATAAAGTCATTTAAAAAAGATAACCTGGCATCTCTGTCATGGTAAGAAATTATCTTTTGTTTTAAATTAATCACATTTTACTGTTGTTTTTATTTAGTGTATACTTCTGGAAGATTTGTTAAAAAAAAAAAACGTTCATATTTATATAAATAAAAATAATAAAAATAAACAAAAAACTCACCTTTCAGATCATCAACAACACCACTGATGAATAGACACTGAACAAACACTTGTTGTGGTCCCCATGAAACATTTATTTTGTGATTTGTGCTATCTGCAGTGCAAAATAATTGGTTGTGTTGTGAGGATTTGCAGGACGTTTCTGTATTTAGTTGCGTTGTGAGGATTTGCAGCACGTGTTGTTTAACTGATGAAGATGTTTTCTTGATTTGCTGGTGTTTTTTCTATTTGCATATGTTTTCCTCAGTTGCAGTGTGTTGAACTTTCTGGGCCACCATGATCCTAGGTGTGACTTACATCTTTCAGCTGATCAGAATCATTGTTCAATCACTGGCTTTTGGCAATAGCCAAATATTCATTTAAGAGTCAAGTTCAGACGCAAGGTTGATATTTTAATTGTTACATTCATAAGTTTTGGATTTCATGACTGGTTTTGTATATGAATACAAAAATTCATATTTTCTCAATATTTCTGTCAAATCATGATTTGGCATGTAACACATTTAGCTTTTTATTTATGTATTGCACTTTGTAACATTTTTTTTTTCATTAAATTTTGCTTATGAAAATAAAAATTCATATATTCGTAACATTTTAATGAAAGACTGATATCTTTTTTTTATATAAAATATTGCTTATAAGTATGGAAATTCATAATTTCATAATAACTTTGTCATGTCATGTTACATTGACATTTTACACATTTCAATTTTTTTCTGAAATGTAGCTTTACAATTAAAAAAATTCATATTTATATTATATATATATATATATATATATATATATATATATATATATATATATATATATATATATATATATTAATGTTATGAAAATAGTAATTTTTGTCAAAATCTGTTTTATGTCAGTATTTTTGTTAACCTATTGCACCATTTTACATTTATTTAATGTAATTTTTCTTATGAAAATGAAAATTCATATACTTATAATATTCTGATGGAAGACATTATTTTCTTGAGTATGAAAATTCATATTTTCATAATAGTTTTTTTTTCATCATAATTTTTTGTAAAACAAAGCAATCTTTTTGTACAAATTTTATTTATTTTTTTATTTTTTATTTCACTTATTGCATTTTTTAATGGTTATTCATGAAATTATGACAATGTATATTTTCATAATTATCATTTTTGTTTGAATAAAATCATAATTTCAAACCATTATTTATGAAAAGCCATGTTTTTAACAAAACTTGATTTTGAATGTAATTTTTTCCCCCTATTTTTTAATGTTTTATAATAAAATTATGCTTATGAAAATAAAAATTCATATATTTATGATATATACTTTTTTTTTTTTATAAAAATATATATTTGTCAAAATTTTGTCATCATTTCATGTTGACCTCTTGCACTTTTTAACATTTTTTTCTAAAATGTTACTTCTGAATATGAACATTTATATTTTTATTATAATATTTTATAATATTAAGTTATATTTGTCAAAATGTAATATATCATGGCAGTATTTTCGTTCACTTACTGCAGCCTTCACGTTTTTTTTGTTCTGAAATTATGATTCTGAATATGAAAACTCATATTTTCACTTATATTTTCACTTATGTTTTCACTTATGAGTTCATCATTATACCTTTTATGAAAAACGTAATTTTTTTACAAAACAAATTTGTCATCACCATCATGCAAACAGACAATCTGAAAGTGGGTGAAAGTATGCTGTGTGTCTTTCTCACGCTGCTGTGCTTGGCTAACTATACCTGCTCACAAAGGCACATTGGCCAGTCCGAATCTTAGTCAGAGCATATAACCAAAAACTAATATTCTTTAAGAAGGCCTTTAAGTAGTCATCCTTATCATAGATTTGCGGTAACACCAGACTACATAATCAACTAGATATAAATGATTTCAGGAAATATCTTACGTCTCTGATATTTCCTCTGATTCGAACTCTTACAGTTTTGACACAGGGATTCAAGCTTCAGCCACTTTGCTAGATTCAGTAGAGCAGTGGTCCCCAACCCCCGGGCTGTGGACCAGTACCGGTCCGTGGGTCAATTGGTACCGGGCTGCACAGAAAGAATACATAACTTACATTATTTCCGTTTTATGTATTATCTGATTCTGAACGATGTTTTATTTTGGAAAATTACCGGATTCTCTTTGCCACATCTGTCTATGACTCACTCTTGATGCATGTCATGATGCTTGCCTCGGTCACGTCTTACCTACATCCACTACCTTCTTAAAGGGGCTGCTCTGGCCGCTAACACATAATACATTACCGCTAAATTGAAACCCACAAGCTAGCAAATTAAGCAAAAAAACAACACAGTGAATTCATGTTTATTATCATATCAAAAAAAGATATCAGTTTTTATTTTTTAATTTTTTTCCCCCACACCTTAAACCGTGAAAATATTGTCTGACATTAAACCGGTCCGTGGCACAAAAAAAGATTGGGGACCACTGCAGTAGAGTGTAGGCATTCTTATAAGGTATACGAATGCTGAATGATGCACACAAATTCGAGGGTAATTTGGTCCTTCCTGCCGGATAAGTGTGCTTACCACAGAAATAGGATATCAGAGCAAACTTCCAGTGAGAGTCCGCACCCACAACGCAGATCTCAGCCCCCACCCCATCTTGAAGACTATGAGGTGTGATATCCTACACAGCGTTCACATGGACAAGAAGAGGAGATACTGCAAAACACAATGAGAGATTAATCTAGTGTGTTACCCCCCTATCATAATGATTCTCTTCCTTCAAGTTCACATGCTGATGACACCGACACAATTGCTGGAGCTACTAGTGCTATGCATTCGGATGTTAACAAACAATTAAATAGACCATGGCGCACCACAGGGCATTCAGCATTGCGCAACCAACTGAACAGCAGGGCATTCAGCATCGCGCAATCTACCGGACAGCAGGTCATTCGACATCACGCAACCTACCGAACAAAATTCATATTATAATACAGTATTTATCATGGTTTTATTGTCAAAACATGATTTGTCTTTTCTTTAACTTGCAATTTTTTTATGTTTTTTCACAAAATGATTATTGACTATCAAAATATGACTATCATATTTTTTATTAAATAACTCAAAACATGATTTGTCATTTCATGTTTTTTTCGTTCACAAGATTTCTTTAACTATTATTTAATTGAATTATGCTTCTGCATATAAAAATTCATATTTGAACAATAACTATAAAATCTTATTAAACAATATTTTAACAAAAAAATTCTCATGTAAAATTTTTTTGTTTAATTTTTCATCATTTTTAATGATTTTACCTGAAATTATGCTTATACATATTTTTGGCAGAACATGATTTTTCATGTCAATTCTTTCTTTTCTGTTTACTTACAGCACTTTTTATAGATTTTTTTTAATAAAATTATGTTTTTGAACATAAAAATTTATATTATAAGAACAACGTTCATATTTTTAAAGAAAAGTCATATTATTGTCTGTAAGGAATTATTTCTTATCCTCTGCCACCTGGACAGATTCCCATAAATTCAGCCTTTTTTTCTCGATCTTTGCTTTCCTACATGCACGGGGAAAACAGTGTGCGCACGAACAGAAGAGACGGTTGAACATGACAACTCCATATATGATCATGTTATACGTTAGAAGAAGAAGCCACAAAAAACAGGAACCACCCAAGGGGGGACGTACAGATGAACACAGATCAAAAGGCTACAGTTTTAGGTGTGAGACAGAAGAAGACAAAGATAGAAATGTTCTAGGTCACACAAGTATTATTATTGTGACTAAACAAATGCTCAAGGATATTTAACAATTCTCACAATTCCCCCCTTTTATTCATGACAAACAAGAATGGATAAATCACAACTTAAACAATCAGACATGTCGCTTTGGAATGGGGTAATACTCAGAAACATGAGAGACAGGTTGATAACTGGAAAGCATATGAAGACAATGATCACCCATATGCTTTCTGGTTATCGGTCATCAATTCAGGGAGTTGGGCATGAGAGCCGTGGTTCCCACCGCAACTGGTAGCTGTTGACACACATAGCATGGGCCTGTTCCATTCTGATGAGCCGTCCAGTTGGCATATTGCCAGAAGGTGTTGTCGTGTGGGTGAGCCTGGGCGGGTATCCCAGCCCCGAGGAAAATGACCAGAAGTAAAAAAAAGGACAACCATTCCGGTCACTGGTTGTGTATTTGCTCTTGGATGATGAGAGGTTGTTTTCCTGTTCCTTGCAGCTGTCTTTGACACGTCCTACAGTTGTGAGGATGTCCAAAGATCTGGCACAGAAGAGTCTGAGGAGTCATGCTTGGACCTGGATAAATTATGACAGAGGGGAACAGGAACCGATACACATCTCCAAAAGAACTCATGGGGATGTCAAAAGGGCTATGCTTCTGTAACATAAAGAAAAATAGTGATACGCAGGGTACATATACACACAATTAAGAGGGATCACTTCCAGTGGGACATTTCTTGATTCTGGTAGCATGGATCCACTGTGTAAAAAGGTCAGTTAATACACCTGTGCGTGTGATCGCGACTATTTCTGCTGGCCCCTCATATTTGCATTTACCCAACCGTCGGCGTTTTAAAGATTTAATCAGAACGGCATCTCCCACCCAGAAGGGATGGGTTGGTGTCACAGAAATGACAGGTATGGACTGAGAAATCTGGTCATAATGTTTTGACAGTGTGTCAATCAGGGCAGCAGAATATTCGGTGATGTGCACATCCAGATCGGTTGTACCTATAGCTGGTTTACCTTTTCTCCAAGGAGTTGGGAATGGACGCCCAAAAATTATTTCGTGTGGTGATAGGTGGACATCTTTTCATGGGGTCATTCAGTTTAAGTTAGCTATACCAAAAATCTGTTCATATCTTCCTTCACCCCCCTTCGTGCGTGATGTGTAAACTCACGCATGAGGAACACAGTGAGAAGGAAGGCATAGGCGACCATCTGCATTTTACCAAAGGCCAATAGAGGCCACGCAGGCTTTGTGTGATTGCCAAAAGGTAGAATCATTCGGGGTGGCTGAGGATTGGACAGATGGTAAGTGTAAATCAGGAATGAGAGCGGAGAAAAGGTAACAGGAGTTAATAGGAGTGCTAAAAGACGGGAAAAACACCTGAGTTTGTGCTGCACTTTTTGCCACTTGGTCAGCCAAAAATTGCCTTTGGCTTCTACATTGTCGTCGTAAGAGTGAGCTTTTGTTTTGACGATGGCCAGGGTGCGAGGAAGGTAGCAAGCAGTGATAAGGTCCTGAACTAAGGACGAATGAGAAATGGGTTTCCCTTCATCTGAGCGAAAACCCCGGGATTGCCAGATGCAGCCAAAATCGTGCGCAATACCGAAGGCGTATCGGAAGTCAGTATAAATCGTGACATCTTTTCCTTCAGAAAGGACACATGCACGAGTCAGGGCAAAGAGTTTAGAGGCCTGCACAGAAGAAAAAGGCAAAGAGTAAACTTCAACACTGACATCGGGTAAGGAACAGACAGAGTAACCACACAGAAATTTACCATCATACGGCTTTAAACATGAGCCGTCCACAAAAAGTGACTCACCCCTATCTAAAGGAGTGGAAGACAAATCTGGGCGTATACTAATGGAGTGAATGATCTCGGAGCAGCAATCGTGTGTGGTGTTGTGCAGTGTGTCGTCTTGTGCATTAATCAAACGAGCAAGGGCATGACCTAAAGTGTAAAAAGAGGAAGTGGCTTTGATGTCTAAATTACTAGTAGAACAAAGGATAGTTTTATATCCTGATTTTCTCTGAGCAGTCATGTGTTGTGTCTGCAAATTCTGAAGGACCTGTTTCACCTGATGTGGAGAGTGCAAGATCATAGGATGAGACAACACAAATTTTTCAGCGTCTTGAACCATCACAGCACAGGCAGCCACGGCACGAAGACACGCAGGGTAAACCCTGAGCCATGGTGTCAAGTGTTTTTGGACAGAAACACACATGGTCTTATGCCCCCTCCATGCTCCTGCGCCAACACAGCAGAGGCAGTTCCGACCTGTTCACAGACATAACTGTGAAAGACTTTATAAATGTTCGGAAGTCCGAGAGCGGGAGCTGAACACAGAGCTGACCGCAAAGCCTCATATGCCTCATTCATCTTGGGTGTCCACGTTAGTTGCAAAGGATCGTTGTGTGAGATCGGAGAGTGGAGACGTTTGTCGTGGAAAGAGCAGTCAGGTATCCATTGACGGCAGTAGTTAATCAGTCGCAAGAAAGCCATTAAAGCATGCTTTGTGGAGGGATGCCTTGTGTAAAGAACGACCTGTACATGGTCTGCCTTGAGAGAGTTCGAACCCTAGGTATTTTACAGTGGTTCTACAAAACTGAAGGTTTTGGATTTGGATACTTTGAATGCTTTTCTTGCCAGATGACGCAGGAGGCTGGATCTAGAAGAGTGGCTGAAGCGTGAATCCTGGTGTCAAAACTGTAACAGCTCGAATCAGAGAAAAGATCAGAGACTTAAGATGGTGCAGCCAAAACCAAGCCCAGTAGCAAAGAATAAACTCACTTCTGTCCTGCATGGAGCTGACTGACCCCCAGAAGCAGTTACTCAGGTGCTGACGCCCTCGCATCAGTCCAAACCAGTACAAGGAATCTAACCAGATCAGACTTCTGTGCCCATACTGCGACAGTACCGAACATTAAGTAATCCAGTGTACCACTTTCCAGGTGTGTAATACAGAGCAGATGATCAAATGGATCGAAGACAACAAGCATCTTTGGAAATGTGGACGATCACACTTTGCTAAAAATTGTGCCCTAAAGAAGCCCTGTTGTCTGTGCAGTGGGAAACATCTTCAAATCCTTCATGATGTTAATAGCCAATCTCAAACAGAACAAAAACCTGTATCTAGACAGGCCAGAAGGTTCCAAGCATGTTCTGCTGAAAGTGATCCCTGTTGTATTACAACACAATGATCTAACCCTAAACACCCATGCAGTACTCGATGATAGATCTGAAAGGACCATGCTACTCCCAGCTGCAGTTCAGAAATTAGGGCTACAAGGATGGAAAGAAGATTTAACATTAAGAACTATTCGACAAGATGTCAAGAAACTCAATGGGGCAGCAGTTTCCTTTAGAGTACGCTCTATATCGCAGAATGCCTTTACCTCTGAACACTTGTTTGGCTGAGCACTCTTATCCCATTTCAACACTCCAGCAAAGAAACCAACAAAGGCATTCTGTTACAGCCCATTGACAAAGTACAACCCCTACTTTTAATAGGAGCAGTCCATACCTGGGGGGTATTCCAGAAAGCAGGTTATGTGACATACCTGGGTATGTTTAAGGGTAAGTTCGTGGATAACCTCAACTTTCGGTCCCAAAAACGGAGGTAACTTTCTGGGTATGTATGTAACCATAGCAACTGACTCTCTGAAGATAAACTGCTCGAGAGCAGGTTATGTTTCAGTGTAACTTTGTTTCAGAAGGTTGGTGAGCATGGCGTGCCCTTTTGATGAGGATCCTGTGGACGTAGAAGCACAAATTATACGATTTTCTTTTTCATCGGGAGAGGGTTATAAGACCGCGTATTGATGTGTTTGCATACCCTAATGAATATTTGAAAGAGCGTTATCGTTTTTCAAAAGATTAGTTAGTTTATTTAACACGTCTTTTAAAACCGGATATCGCAAATGTGACAAACCGCGGTTCTGCACTTAGCACAGAAAACATTCTGTGCATAGCACTTAGGTTTTTTGCGTCTGGCCATTTTTTGTACAGTGTGGGCGATTTAGAGCATGTGGGAAAGGCAACTGTGTGTAGAGCCGTTCGTACAATATGTCTGGCACTTAAACAGTTCTTACCCACGTTTGTACAGTTCCCTGGCCATAAACCTCTGCTTGTTATTAAAGACGAATTCCACAGAGTGGCAGGTTTGTCCTTTGTAGTAAAATCTATGACGCATATTTAATATTTAGTCATATTATTTATATCTATACATGTATTCATTATGCGCACACACACTTCATACTTCCATAACTTTCTGTTTCAGGGTTTCCAAATGTAATTGGGTGCATTGATGGCACTCACATTCCTATTAAAGCTCCACCAATGAATGAGGGAGACTGTGTTAATAGGAAATCTATTCATAGTATCAATGTGCAGGTAACAATTAAATTTTTTCCCTTCTTAAAATCATTAAAGTCATTCCTTTTTTCACTAACTAGGTAATTTGTGAGGCAACCCAAATCATTACTATTGTCGAGGCAAAATGGCCAGGATCTGTGCATGATGCCAGAATTTTCTGCGAGTCATCATTATGCCAGACATTTCAGCAGGGTATGTTTTGCTTTATACAATTGTTTTTTTTTTCCTTTTTACTATATTTGTGTTGTACACTTCAATCATTACAGGACAGTACAATGGTTACTTGCTGGGGGACAGAGGATACCCTTGTCTGCCCTATTTAATGACACCCTACCCTGAACCTGAGCCTGGACCACAGACACGGTTTAACCTGGCTCACAGCCAAACACAGGCCAAGGTGAAGATGACTATGGGGATTCTCAAATCTCGGTTTCAGTGTCTGCGTGGGCTCCGGGTTAGTCCAGAGAGGGCATGCGACATTATAGTGGCTTGTGTTGTGCTTCACAATATTGCCACTATAAGAGGAGAGAGCCACCCTTCTTGTATTGAGGAAGATAGCCCAGAGGAACACCTACAGACTTTAGAGGCCAACAGAGACAGAAGACTTTTGAGAGACAGGATCTGTCAAAATTACTTTTATTAATTTTTATGCACTGGTCTGCCAGGCAGATTATTTCTTTATTTCCTGAAAAACAATAAAAGTAAAATTCAATAAAATGTTTTTTTATATTGCTTTACACATACATACACACACACATACATATTATATATATATATATATATATATATATATATATATATATATATATATATATATATATATATATATATATATATATATATATATAGACACACACACACACACACACTCACTCACACAACACTTTTAACATGCAACAGATTGATATTCACCTTAAGGCGATGCTCCAGTAATTCAATTTCAAGTGCTGCTTTTTTAATGAGGAGCCTTTTCTCTTCCATTTGAAGCTGTATAAGGTCCATCTCCATGTCACTTTTTCTTATTTGTTTTTGAAGATGGACCTTATACAGCTCCTTTGCTGGCAACTAGGAAGGTGGAAAAAATGTAATGAATGAGATTGTTTGGTCAGACAATAAAATTCAAATATGGACACCTGGACACAAATTCTTACCCTGCTTAGATTGTGTGCTGAGGTTGAAGGACACTCATGTGTGGGCAAATCCCTAGGTATGTACTGTGAAAGGACAATGACAATTTGTTACTCTAATGCAAAAAGGGGCCATACATTATAATGGTATGCATCATACCTCAGTGGATCTACCAGCATTGTCCACTTCTGTCACAGCAGATGTGGTCTCTTCATCGTCATCTTCATCATCTTCATCCTACAGGAAAAATATTCAAGTATACATTATCTGGCAAAAAAAAAACAAAAAACCTAAAAGCAACTAAAGGTACCTGACAACAAATCACTTACAACTGTGACAGACTGTGTTCTTTCTGGAGGGTCCAATAATACAATACGTCCATCAGTATCTATAAGAACACATAACCCGTTAAATTCTCAATATTATCAAAGAAAATATTACATAAAAAGAGTAACATGTCAGACTAAGATCACAGTAGCCTATACATCATATGCAGTTAAATAAAATAAGCCTACATAAAAATTAATCTTGTTCAAAAAGCCTTTAAGTGACAGAGATAGTAATTTATTAGGACAAAAACGTAAAGGTAAACTTACATTTCACCATTTTTTCACCATCACTTGTGGTGCATGGTGTGTGGGCGATGAACTGCCCCCTGGAATGCCAGCAACCACTGGTCGCCCTTTATTAAGAGACATAGCCAGCTCCTCAGATGGGGTGAGGGGAGGTGCTGGTGGGCCCCCGCCAGTTAGACGGGCTTCAGTCTTCTTTCTATTAGCTACATGACAGAATGATTATACTAAATCCTGTTATAATAATAGTTCAGTAATTGTGTAATCAAATATTACCTTTTTGCAGAATGTTTTTGTGTTTCATTTTGAATTGGCTTAAAGTTCTTACACCTTACACCTTACACCTTATTAAATAAGAAATATACATTATTAGTTTAAACTAAAGAAATAAATGGCAGGAAAAGTAAATGCTTTCATAGTGATATAACATATTCAAAAGGATGTATAAGTCATACTTCATTGTTTTGCATTATAATAAAACGGGAGCCAATACCAAATTTGTAATTTAATACACTCACGCATTTACTCTGTCCGTTATTCATTGCCAAGCCAACTCTCTTGCTTTAGCCGATGCAGCTGTATTGCTTCTTTTTAATATTATTGGCTTAAACTCCTAATAAACTGCATTAAAACCTCTAACTCTGCCTCTGTGAAATACGCCGCTCTCTTTTTTTCGATTTGAGTTTCCATGGTGACTCGTGAAATCGGCGATCCATTGAAAATGTCTTTATATATGCACAGTGCACGCTCATTAACTCTGGGTAACCAGTTGGAGGTTGATTAAACTAACTCTTCTCAGGTGTTTTGGAACCGACATACTCATGGTATGCCTGTTTGGGGTAAATCAACCCAAAGGTTATGATTTATCAAATGGTAAGTTAACCAAGCTTTATGGAATACCCCCCTGGAGGTCAGAACTAGACTTGGTTGGACATTACAAGGCTCGACATGCCTTCTGCAGCAAAAGCAACAGTCTCATCAATGTTTACATATCTTTATCACCCCTCAAATAGAAGAACTATCCCGGAACGTACCTCTTAACCTCAAGTCATATACTTTGCCTATGAATCCATAGGACAACGTAGATTGAGACAAAGTCAAGTTCTCACTGATCATTTTTGGTCAAGCTTCCTGAGACACTACTTACCTAATCTCCAGCTACAACACAAATGGCATGCAGAGACCCTTGCAGTTTGGTCTGTTGTTATGTTATGTTACATGACAAATCATGTTTTGACAAAAATATTACTTTTTTATAAAAAATATTATGAAAATAGAAATTTTCATATTTACATTCATAATTTCATGAAAAATTGTTTTAAACTGTAAAAAGTAAAGAAATCAAGTGTGGAAAGAAATTATTAATCAAAACCGCATCATCAGCTCATGTTTGGCAAAGCCATGTATGTGCTGTCTAGAATGAGCTTCTTAGGCACAGAAAATGCGATTCTGCAAGTCTCAGCCCTCTTAGGACATCATCGTATGATGATGTGGTAGAAAACTTTTTTTTTAACCAAGGCATATTTGCACATACAGCACGCACTTGACCACAAATAATTTACATGTTTATGATGTGATATGACATAACAAATGATGTTTTAAGAATATTATGATTTTTTTCATAAGAATATTAGATATTATGAAAATAATAACTATAATACCACACCATACTGCACATGGCCACTTTAAGGACAATCACACTAAATTACTTTAATTTGAACTCTGTCAATATCTGCCATACTCATCCATCCCTTTATAGAATTCATGTATATACATATATTTTTCTATACTTTATACTTTTTTATTTTATTTATTTACATTAGTTTTTTTATCCTTATATTCTATTTTTTTTTTTTTTCATGTTTAAATGTTGGACATGCTGTGAAATGTTCGCATTTCACTGCATGTCGTACTCTGTATGTATGTGACAAATAAATTTCAACTTAAACTTGAAGTATGAATTTTCATATTTACATTCATAATTTCATGAAAACCTGTTGAAAAAAACTGTTGTAAAAAAGTGAAGAAATCAAGTGTGGAAAATCATTATTTATCAAAACTGCATCAACCACTCATGTCTGGAAAAGCCATGTATGTGCTGCCAAGAATGAGCTTCTTAGGTGCTTGAAAATGCGATTCCGCAAGTCTCACCATCGTAGGACAGCGTCGTAGGAAAGCGTTTTTTCAAACCACGATTTAATTACGTTTATGATGAGAAATGACATAACAAATCATGTTTTGACAAACAAAAAATTCATAAAAATATGAGCTATGATGAAAATATACATTTTCAATTTCACAATCATAATTTTATAAAAAACTGTAAAAAGTAAAGAAATCAAGTCTAGAAAGTCATCGAAATAATTCATCAAACAGCATCAACAGCTCATGTTTGCCAAAGCCATGTATGTTCTGTCAAGA
Organism: Silurus lanzhouensis; assembly: GCA_039877035.1. Classification (NCBI taxonomy): domain Eukaryota; kingdom Metazoa; phylum Chordata; class Actinopteri; order Siluriformes; family Siluridae; genus Silurus; species Silurus lanzhouensis. Next base: position 7,253,815 of record JBCEWE010000214.1, on the reverse strand, counting down.
ACGGGCTTCTTAGGCACTGAAAATGCGATTCCCAAAGTTTCAGCCTCATAGGATGAAAGGAAAGTTTTTGTTTTTTTTTACAAAGGCATCTGATTATTTTACATGTTTATGATGAAATATGAAATAACAAATCATGTTTTGACAAAAATATGACCTTTTTCATAAAAATATTAAAATTTTCATTTTATAATCATAATTTCATGAAAAACTGGTAGAAAGAAAAACAAAAAACGAAAAGTTGACATGACAAATCATGTTTTAACAAAAAATATTACTTTTTTCATAAAAAAAGATAATTATGAAAATATGAAGAATTATTAGATGAATTTCATAAATAAAACAGGTAAAAGCTTCAAAATGTAAACAAATGTTTTGTTAAAATCTAATTGTGAGAAAACGACATTTTTTTTATTAAAAAAAAGTTATTAGCAAGATATGTATTATGTATATATGTATTATGTATGTATTATTATATGTATGTATATGTATTATGTATTATATATTATATGTATATGTATTCCATGAGCATATTATTATAAAACACTGTTAAAAAATGCAAAAATATAACGAAAAATGTTGAGTTTACATGACAAATCATGTTTTGACAAAAATGACTTTTTTTATAAAAAATATGATTAAGAAAAAACATTTTCATATTCATAAAAATTATTTCATATAAAGCAGTTAGAAGCTGCACAAAATGAATAAAAAACAGAAGTTACATGACAATTTTTTGACAAAAATATGACAAAAGTTTTTTATAGTGATTGTTAAAAATATATATTTTGATATTCATGAGCATAATTTCATGAACAACAGTTAAAAAGTGCTATAATTAAACGAAAAACAAAAATTGTTTCATTAAAAATCAAGTCTTGACAAAAATATGACTTTGTTTCCTAAAACATAATTCCATGAAAAACCATTATATGGGACAATAACAAAACAAAAACCAAACAAGTGAAATGACTTTTTTTTGCCAAAAATATATAGTTTTTCATAAAAAATTATATTATTAAATTGTGAATTTTTATTGTCATGAGCATAATTTCATGAAGAAACATTAAAAAGTGCAATAATTGAACAAAAAATTAAAAGGTGACATCACAAGTCATGTTTTTGACAAAAAATATTACTTTTTTCATGAACAAATATGATAATTATTATGAAAATATATTTGTTCATATTCATAAGCATAATTTTATGAAAAAACGTTAAAAAGTGCAATAAGTGAATAAAAAATAAAAAGGTTTCATGAAAAATACTTTTTTGACAAAAATATGTTTTTTCATTAAAATATGAGTTATTGTTAAAATATTTTATATTCATAAGCATAATTTCATTGAGAACCATTAAAAAGTGCAATGAGTTAATTTAAAGGCTTGCATGACAAATCAAGGCTTGTCAAAAATAAGACGTCTATTTATAAAAATTAATAGTTATAATGAAAATAGGTCCCCTGGTGGTCTAGTGGTTAGGATACGGCGCTCTCACCGCTGTGGCCCGGGTTCAATCCCCGGTCAGGGAACCAACCCCAGCCACTTTTAGTGCTGGTCCCAAGCCGGGTTAAATGGGGAGGGTTGCGTTAGGAAGGGCATCCAGCGTAAAAACGTGCCAAATTAAACATGCGGATGATCCGCTGTGGCGACCCCTGATGGGAGAAGCCGAAAAAAAATTGTTTTAATAATTATAATGAAAATATGAATTTTCATATTCAAAAGCATAATTTAATGAAAAAAAAAAACTATAAAAAATACAGTGAAAGAAAAAACAAAAATGATGAGATATCATGTTTGACAATAAATATGACTTTTCTCATAAAAAAATAGTTATTATTGAAATTGTGATGTTTTTTGATGAAATTATTGCTTATGAATGAAAATCCCTAAGTGCAACAAGGGAACAAAAAGGTGTCTTGACAAATCATGGTTTGAAAAAATATGATTTTTTTCATAAAAAAATATGATAATCGTGAAAATAAGAATTTTTATATAGATGAGAATTATTTCATGAAAAATGTGAAAAGCTGCAATAAGTTAACGATAACCAAAAAGTTACATGACAAATGATTTTTTGGCAAAAATATAACTTTTTTCATTAAAATTATATTGTTAATGTGTTGATATTGGAAGTCGGATTTATGGTAGATACCATAAATGTAATATAAATAGCATGATTAAAGTTATTTATGTCATCATCAAACATTTTTTGCCTATTTACTTTAAGTAAAATTAAGCAACCCAGCCATTAGGGAGGCACAAGCCAGTGCATTCTTAGTGCCGGTCCCAAGCCCGGGTAAATGGGTAGGGTTGCGTTAGGAAGGGCATCCAGCATAAAACATGTGCCAAATCAAATATGCGGATCACAAATGAGAATTTCATACCGGATCGGTCGAGGCCCGGGTTAACAACGACCGCCACAGGTATCGTTAGCCGACAGGGTACCGGTGGAAATTGGGCTACTGTTGGCCAAAGGAGGAGAAGGAGAGGAGGAAGACGTCTACAGAGACGGCAGGGAAAGGAGCAGTGTAGGAGAGTGGAGGTTAGGGTTGGTACTTTAAATGTCGGTACTATGACGGGGAAAGGGAGAGAGGTAGCTGATATGATGGAGAGGAGAAAGGTAGATATGCTGTGTGTTCAGGAGACCAAGTGGAAAGGGAGTAAGGCCAGGAACATTGGAGGTGGATTTAAACTGTTTTATCATGGTGTGGATGGAAAGAGAAATGGTGTAGGGGTGATTCTGAAGGAAGAGTACAGTAAGAGTGTAGTGGAGGTGAAGAGAGTTTCTGATAGGATGATGTGTTTGACAGAAACATGGATTAAATCGAATTAATATGTAGCATTAAATGAGGCGAGTCCTCCTGGGTATAGTTACATACACCAACCCCGTCTAAATGGCAGAGGAGGCGGAGTCGCAGCTATTTATAATAATAATCTAAATGTCACACAAAAGACTAAACAAAAATGTAAAACATTTGAAGTTCTTTACACCAACATAAAATATTCAGTGTCCGAAAGCAGGTCAAGTCAAGTAATTCCACTAATTATTATTTATAGACCCCCAGGGCCCTACACTAATTTTCTGATAGAATTTGCAGGTTTCATCACAAATGTAGCTACTTCTTTAGACAAAGCATTAATTGTTGGTGACTTTAATATTCATTTTGATATTCAGGAAGACTCCTTAAGAGCAGCAGTTGTGTCCATTCTAGATTCAGTTGGAATTGATCAGAATGTTATAGGACACACTCATAGTGGTGGACACACTCTCAATTTGTTGTTAACATTTGGATTAAAAATAAAAAACTTAGTCATAATTTCACAGTCTGAAGCTATTTCAGACCATTATCTAATCTCGTTAAAAATTTGCCTAAGTCATTGCATTTCTACCTCACCACGCTACCGTGTTAAGCGTACTTTCACGTCAGCTACAGCACCGCGTTTTATTAATAATCTCCCCGAAATTACGATATTAGATAGATCTCCGTCAGACCCCGCAGAGCTCGACTGGGCCACTGAGCATCTAGAAACAACGTTACGTTACACTCTAGATGATGTAGCTCCCCTTAAGACCAAAATGATCAGGGAGAAAAAATTAGCACAGTGGTATACTGATCATACGCGCACCTTAAAACAGACCATTCGAAAATTAGAACGTAAATGGCGTCAAACAAAATTAACAGTATTTCAAATAGCATGGAAGGAGAGCCTCTTAAATTATAGAAAATCTCTTAGTGCTGCTAGATCAGCATATTTCTCCACCCTCATAGAAAATAACAAGCATAATCCTAGATTTTTATTCAGCACGGTAGCAAAATTAACAGGGAATAAAAGCACTGCACTAACATGCACACCATCATTAGGTAGTAATGATTTCATGAACTTTTTTAATAATAAAATTGAAAACATTAGGCAAGAAATCCAGACGGTTAACACAAATCCAAATTATTTTACAAGTAACCCTGTAGACAGCAGTGTAATTATAACGGACAATCAACTACAAAGCTTCACTCCTATTCATGAGAATGACTTAATTTCATTAATCTCCTCATCAAAACCATCAACCTGCATTCTCGATCCCTTGCCTACAAGTTTCTTTAAACAGATAGCTCCAGCGGTAATTAAACCTGTTTTAAAAATAATTAACTCTTCCATTAGCACTGGTTATGTACCTAAATCCTTCAAACTGGCAGTTATCCACCCCCTTATTAAGAAACCTGACCTTGACCCATTTCAGTTGTCCAACTACAGACCGATATCAAATCTCCCCTTTATATCCAAAATTTTAGAAATGGTTGTAGCACAGCAGTTATGCTCATACCTACTTATGAATAACATTTTTGAAATGTATCAGTCAGGATTTCGGCCTCATCATAGCACAGAGACGGCGCTAGTTAAGGTGGTAAATGACCTGTTATTGGCCTCTGATCAGGGTTTTGTCCCCTTACTTGTTTTGCTTGACCTTAGTGCAGCTTTTGACACCATTGATCACACTATACTGCTTGCTAGACTTGAGAACGTTGTAGGAATAAGGGGAACAGCTCTCTCTTGGCTCAGGTCTTATTTGACTGATCGCTATCAGTTTGTGGATGTAAATGGTGAGTTCTCCACACTCTATGAGGTAAAGTTTGGTGTTCCTCAAGAATCTGTCTTAGGCCCACTGCTTTTCTCTGTATATATGCTGCCTCCTGGTGAAATCATTCATAAACATGGGATTCGCTTCCATTGCTATGCTGATGACACACAGCTGTATATTTCAGCAAAGCCAGATGAGAGAGATCAGCTAAACAGTGTTGAGAAGTGTGTAAAGGACATTAGACAATGGATGCTTAATAACTTTCTTCTGCTCAACTCAGATAAGACGGAAGTACTTTTACTAGGACCACATGCAGCTAGAAGTAAACTTTCCGATTACGTAGCATCTCTAGATGGTGTTTCTGTTTCAGCATGTACAGCGGTCAAAGACCTTGGTGTGATTATTGACCCGAGTCTTTCCTTTGAGTCTCACGTGAATAATATTACCAGGATCGCCTTCTTTCACCTTAGAAATATTGCTAAAATTAGAAATATGATGTCGTTACAGGATGCAGAAAAACTAGTTCATGCTTTTGTTACTTCTAGATTAGACTACTGTAACGCTTTACTGTCTGGGTGTGCGAGTAAATGCATAAATAAGCTTCAGTTAGTCCAGAATGCAGCAGCAAGGGTCCTCACTAGATCTAGGAAATACGACCACATCACCCCTGTTTTAATCAGTCTACACTGGCTCCCAATCAAATCTCGCATTGATTATAAAATATTACTACTGACGTATAAAGCACTTAACGGTCTCGCACCGCAGTATCTGAGTGAACTTCTGTACCAGTATGACCCTCCACGCCTACTTAGATCAAAAGGTGCTGGCTATCTGTTGGTTCCTCAAATAATGAAGACTACAGCAGGGGGCAGATCTTTCTCTTATAAAGCCCCACAGTTATGGAACAGCCTTCCAACCAGTGTTCGGTACTCGGACACAGTCTCAGTGTTCAAGTCGAGGTTGAAAACTTATTTATTTAGTCAAGCCTTTTATCAGTAGATTTTTCTAAGGTAAAGGCTCAGATCTGGAGGGAGCATGGATATAGAGTGTTTGGTGAACTGGTATATTTGTATGCTGTCGTCCCCTCACATTCACACGTTCACTCAGGTTTGTTGACGGTGGTGTAGTGGGTCGTCTCTTATCCCAGAGATCCCTCATGTCTGTGTTACCTTCTGGTTCTCCCTTTTAGTTATGCTGCCATAGCGAGTCTTGCCGGAGTCCAAACTGCACAGTGACATTAACTTTCATACACCAATAGGGACACTTAATAATCCATATCCTTCTCTCTCTCTCTCTCTCTCTCTCTCTCTCTCTCTCTCTCTCTCTATCTCTATCTCTCGGTCGAGTTAAACATGCTCCTGATAATTTCTCAAATATTCTTTTTTTTTTTTGTGAAAATTTGACCATTTATTTTTTTGTAATGGAATATTTTCTATTTGTTTCATTGTATAATAGCAATATCCCTCTGAGAAATCAATGTACCACACAATCACTAACATTTCACAGGAATAGCAAAATTACACCAAGCATCAAATTTGCAAAATAATGTTTAATCACAATCGAAAATTGTAATATAAACAATGAACTTAACACCTTACACACATTGTACATTGCTTCCAGATGACTGACTTGAGTTACATTACCATGGCCTGCTTTCATACATCCAAAGACATTATCAGAAATTGATCAAAGCCCTAAATAAAATCAGATATCACTCTCTGTTTTTTTCTCACATTTTTTCTGTAGTGAAAAATCAAATTGGCCCAAATTTCACTGACTTCCAATATGTTATAAACTGTTAAAGACTGCTAGTATTGAGCCACATACTAGATCCCCTTCAGGAACTCAAGCTGTGTCAACAATAATTTGGGAACGCTTCCACATTGACTACGCTCTGAATCATGTGTATAATCAGTCTAATGTAGAGCACGGCGTCACCGGCGGAGGGCATCACGACCGGGAGCTATAAAAGCACATGGATAGAAATCAGCACTAGCTTCTGTTTGTTCAGGAAGCGCTCTGTGTGTTTGTCTTTATAGTAAGTAAAAAAAAGAAAGCCACAAAAAGACTAAACATTCCTTTCGTCTGTGCGTTCCTCCTTGCCCGCACTATATGCACCATATGTGGGATATGCAAAATCTATGTGTCGCTTGTCTGGGAGTGGAGCATGCTAGGTCAGTTTCCTCTAGGGAGCCAACTGTGCAGAATGCGCTCACATGTCAATGCACACGCTCCGCTCCCGGAGAACACATCTTAAAAAGGGTGCTCCCGCCCCTTGTGGTTTTGTCCCCGTTTGAGGCAAAGTGGCGTTCGAGGACCTGGGGCTAAACCTAACACTAGATCTGAGGAGGTGGCTGGAGGTCTGCAAGCCCTCAGACACACCCACACCCACTGCCAGTCCTTTTCAAGGTGCTATTGGACGCAAGTGAGCAAGACTTATGCCTTAGCAAGTCAAGCCACTGGCTGTCCATGGCTGTGCTGCAGGCCTATCAAGCTGATCTATTATGGGACCTAGACATTAAAGGCACCTTGGGTGATCAGGAAATCCGTAAGCTTCACTGTGCTACGGACGTAACTTTTAGGGCAACAAAAGAGACCGCTAGGGCCATTGGAGCTGATAGCCACGAAGTCCTGATATAGGACTGCTTGGGGACCCCGCTAGGATGGGGCACTGTGCACCTCAGCTTTGCACCGCCCTGACACCCTCAGGGAGCAGGTTCATTAACCCTGGCATTAAAAGTGGCACTGTAGATATAGGCTATACGATTCAGTTCAGGTCTCGTCCGCCCCAGTTCAAAGTAGACATTTTCCTGAGGAAGGAGGCCATCTATAGGTTCTACAGCCGGTACTTCATAGTTCCCAAGAAGGACAGAGGGTGCGTCCTATCTGGATCTACGTCAGCTGAACCTGGATCTATCTCAGCTGACTCAGGTTCAAGATGCTAACCCTAAATCAGGTTGTGTACCAAATCAGGTCCGAGGACTGGTTTGTCGTGATAGACCTGAAGGATGCATACTTTAATGTATCCATCCATCCAGCTCACAAGAAGTTCCTGATGTTTACTTTTGGGGCCGAAGCTTACAATACCGGATCCCTTCGTTTGGTTTTCCCCTCTTACCCTGCACCTTCACAAAGTGTGTGGATGCGGCACTCCTCCCGCTGAGGCTTTGGGGACATCCACATTCTAAATTATATTGAAAATTGGTTAATATTGACTCAATCAAAGCAGCTAGCGGTCTGGCATAGAGATGCTGCTCTCCCCCACATGAAGGAGCTGGGGTTAAGGCTGAATGGCTTTTCTCCATCACAGAGAATCACTTATTTAGACGTAGTATGGTATTCGACCCTTATGCGGGTGCAGTTGTCCCTTGCTCGAATCAATCCTTGCGGCCATCAAGAGAGTGAGAGAAGACCAGTCACTCACTGTGAAGCAATTTCAAAGATTGCTGGGTCTGAGAGCAGCAGCATCCAATGTACTTTACTACATTTTACTAGGCCTCCTGCACATGAGACCCTTCCAGTGGTGGGACAGGACCTGAGAGTTCTCTCAGAGGGGCAATCCACTCCGTACAATTAAGGTCACGTGGCGAGACCTACGTGCATTAGATGTGTGGAGAGATCCTGGGTTCATGTCTTAGGGCCCTGTGCTGGGAGTTCCTGGTCGTCGTGTAACACTTACAACAGATGCTTCCTTCACAGGGTGGGGGGCGGTATGAGTGGCCGCTCCGCCTAAGGTCTATGGGGAAGGGCCCATCTAAAATGGCATATTAATTGCATAGAGATGCTGGTCTGAGGCATTTCTCTCCAGGCCTTAGGAGTCACCATGTGTTGGTCCATACGGACAACAATTTGCTCCTCTGCATGGGACTTCACCATTGTCTTGGAGGCCATGTCAGAGCCTCCATTTGAAGATTGACCGAGGTGCATTTAAGGTTTCTCACAGTCAAGACTGTGTTTCTCTTGGTCATCTCCTCTCTCCAGAAAGTATGGGGATCTTCAGGCCCTATCTGTGGCCCCTTATTTCCTTGAATTTACTCCAGGCATGACCAGTGCCTTCCTCTACCCTAAATCACAGCATGCTCCCAAAGTACCCTCGGTCGTCCCACGACCTGTTATGCTTCAGGCATTTTTCCTACCTCCCTTTTAGGCCCCAGGAAAAGGGAACTGTGGAAGAAATCGGAGCAGCTGTTCGTCTGCTATGGCCCTTCGAGAAGAGGTCTCCTTGCAAACTAGCAGACGCTCAGCAGATGGATTGTGGATGCTATTTCATCCTCTTATGAGTAATGGTACGGTAATGGAATTAATGTTAAAATTATTTGGTCTGTTTGTCCACCAAACAGACAGTATAATCTTTTATTTATTCTACAAAAAGGGTATCTCCCTGGCCAAGAAAGATGCAACCCCCCTTTATTTTATACCATTTAAGTAATAGAGCATGTAGTAAGATTAAAAATATTGCAGTGACTTTGTACTTTGAAGTCCAAACTTCAAAGTACATCAACAAGGCATTCAATAATCATCGTTGCTATTACACATTCAGCCACTAGACACTATCAGTGGAATACAGTCCTAATAAAAGCACATGGAAATTAAACAGTAATCAGTCCTACTTATTCTAACCATTGTTATATGTTGCTATACGTTCTTCCAGCCTAACACAATCTTAATTAGGGTAAAACATTTTTTTGCTATGTTGGGTACCACTGATTTATCTCCCAGAAGGCATAGTCTGGGTTCCACAGGTATATTAGATCCCATCCACTCTTTACACTTTACTACTTTTACATCCACTGCATTACTCCCAGAATTTTACACCAAAATGTATACACTGACAGTATGTTTAAAATCTTTGCAAATTTATTAAAAAGAAAAAAAATTAAGTACATAAGTATTCACAGCCTTTGCTCACTACTTTGTTACCAATTACAGCCTCACGTCTTTTTGAGTATGATGGTACAAGCTTGGCACACCTGTTTTTAGGTAGTTTCTCCCATTCTTCTTTGCAAAACCTCTCAAGCTCCATCAGGTTGGATGAGGAGTATTGATGCACAGCTATTTTCAGATCTCGCCTGGCCACCAATCAGCCCTGTATTAACATACAGGGCTGATTGGTGGAGTGCTGCAGAGATAGTTGTTTTTCTAAAGGGTTCTGAAATGCTGGAGCTCTTTCAGAGTGACCATCGGGTTATTGGTCACATCCCTGACTAAGGACCTTCTCTACCGGTTTGGTCAGTTTGACCAGGTGGCCCTCTCTAGGAACAGTTGTGGTGGTTCCAATCTTATTCCATTTACAGATGATGGAGGCCACTGTGCTTAATGGAACTTTCAATGCTGCAGAAATGTGCCTTGATACAATCCTGTCTCAGGGTCTATAGAGAATTCCTTGGACTTCATGGCTTGGTTTGTGCTCTGACACGTACTGTTAACTGTGGAAGCTTATAGTGACAGGTGTGGGCATTTTAAAATCATGTCTAATCAAATGAATTTACTCGATAAACACCTTGAGGATGATCAGTGGAAACAGGATACACCTTAGCTGTGAATACTTATGGCATGTGATTTCAAACAAAATAATTTTACTTTGTCATTATAGGGTACTGTTTGTAGAATTTAATACATTTTGGAATAAGGCTGTAATATCTCAAAATGTGGAAAAAAGCAAAACACTGTTTTCTGAATATGTGTCAGATTACCTAATGATATAGTTGAAGCTAGATCATTAATATACTATATATAATATATTATTAATATATAATAGTCTCAGGGTAAATCTTAGGCATGTTTGCAGAGGTCTAGTTGCAGTTGATGTGAAGGTCTAGTGTACTGGGGTTCTTTTTATACACACCTTAGACCTAATTGATCCATTATTAGTCACAGGTGAAGCTCATATGACAAGGTCAAGGCGACAACACTTATGTCTTTGCAAATACTGACTCAATGGGCTTTAACAAGCTGTGAATATTAGAATACTTTTTGACAGTTTCGTTTTGCACTGAAACATTATTACAAAAGCTGTTGGGATTCAAATGAGCCATTTCTTGTAAAAAATAATCTTGATTAGAAATATATTTCAGCGGCACTTCAGGTCAATTTGTACACAAGCGACAGGACTTTTGTCAGGGACTATATATATACATATGCATATATATATATATATATATATATATATATATATATATATATATATATATATATATATATATATATGCATATGTATATATGTATATGAGCTGTCAAAATTCAAGCGCAAATTCCTTTTTAACTGCACTAAATTTTATTGACGCGTGATTAATGCAGTTTGAAATGATAAATACATACATTTCAACATAAATAAATAACTAAATATAATATTGTGTGAATCATGGTAGATTTTGGTGTTTGATTTGTAACTTGGCGCATCAATAAGAGCAATACATCATTTGAATTTGTAAAGGATCTACTTTTATTTGTATACACTCAGAATAACAACAAAAACGCTGTGTTTTTGTAAAATAAAGTAAATAGACAGGGTGCATTCTCTGCTGTATCTGTCATCTCTCTTCTCAAACACATAAATAAAACAACCTGAATCTCAGTAAATCGTTTTCTATAGACATAATAAATATATGTATAAAAACCTCTAAATGTCTTATAAATAAACCAGTTCACATCAAAAACAAATATTCCACTGATTATATAATCCGTATGAAAGTTACAAGAGTTTTATTCACTTTATTAACTGTCTGTGTGGAAACAAAAGTTCCGTTTGGTGTCCTGATGATTTAGGTAATTTAAACCACCATAATTACTTTAAAACATTTTGGCCTTAAGGAGAGGAATATGGAAGGGCAGATGATGGAAGAGTTTGCTAAAAGGATGGAATTGACAGTGGTAAATACTTATTTTAAGAAGGAGGAGCATAGGGTCACATATAAGAGCGGAGGAAGGTGCACACAGGTGGACAATATTCTAAACAGTAGATGTAACCTGAAAGAGATTGAAAACTGTATGGTGTTGGCATGGATAGTGTAGCTTAACAGCATCAGATGGTGGTCTGTAGGATGAATTTGGTGGTGAAGAAGAAAGCAGAGAGTGAGGACTGAAAAAAGAACAAGATAGATGAAGGATGAAGACTGTAGTGTGAGATTCAGGAAAGAGGTCAGACAGAGGCTAGGTAATGGTGACGAAGTGGTGGATGATTGGACAACTACTGCAGAAGTGATAAGGAAGACAGCTAGGAAGGTACTTAGTGTGACATCTGGAAATACGAAAAGACGTTGTGGTGGAATGAGGAAGTGGAAGAAAGAATAAGGAGAAAGTTGGCGAAAAAGAATTGGGATCGTGAGAGATTTTAAAAAAAAGTACCAGCAGGTGCACCAGCAGGTGAAGAGGAATGTGGCAAAAACAAAGGAAACGGCATTTGAGGAGCTCTATGAGAAGTTGGACACTAAGGAAAGAGAAAAGGATTTGTACCGATTGCCTAGGCAGAAGGACCAAGCAGAGAAGGATGTGCTGCAGGTTAGGGCAATAAAGGATGCAGATGGAAGTTTGTTGACTAGTAAGCAGAGTGTGTTAAGAAGGTGGAGGTATTATTTTGAGAAGCTGATGAATGAGGAAAATGAGAGAGAGAGAAGGTTGGATGATGTGTAGAGGGTGAAGCAGGAATTGTATAGGATTATTAAGGAGTAAGTGAAAGCAGTTATTAAGAGGATGAAGAGTGGAAAGATGGTTGGCCCAGATGACATACAAGTAGAAATGTGGTGTTTAGGAGAAATGGCAGTGGAGTTTTTAAATAAACTGTTTAACAAGATACTGGAAGCTGAGAATATGCCTGAGAAATAGAGAAGAAGTGTGCTGGTACCAATATTTAAGAATGAGGGAGATGTACACACCTGCAGTAACTACAGGGGAATAAAGTTGATCAGTCACACCATGAAGTATGGGAAAGTATGGTTTCATGCTGAGGAAGAGCACTACAGATGCAATATTTTCTTTAAAAATGTTGATGGAGAAGAATAGAGAAGGTCAAAAAAGTTACATTGTGTTTGTGGATCTAGATAAGGCATACAACAAGATGCTAAGAGAAGAGTTGTGGTATTGTATGAGGAAGTCAGACAGGTGTGGCAGAGACATGTGATGGTGGTGCAGGACATGTACGAGGACATGTACGAGGACATGTACGAGGTTATATATATATTGTGTATATATCAGTGGCATTTGCATTTGGTACCTGGGCCTTCAGTGGGGACTTACCCGACTTAATTCACCTCTTAATACTACTATTATTACGTCGCAATTATAGAACCCATCAATACTATACAAAAACGCAATATACTTACGCGTGGCATTACAGAAAGAGAGGCATTTCGCATATTGAGGGTGAATACCATTTAAATAAATAAATAATAAATCATTACATTTATATAGCGCTTTTCTGCAGCACTCAAAGCGCTTTACATATGAAAGGGGGGATTCTCCTCAACCACCACCAATGTGCAGCATCCACCTGGATGATGCGACGGCAGCCATATTGCGCCAGAACCCCACCACACACCAGCATATTAGTGGAGAGGAGATAGAGTGATATAGCCAATTAATATGAGGGGATGATTAGTAGTTATTTAAATAAAGCAAGCTCCAAACCTCTACACTACAACCGCAACTGTGTAATCTACATCATCTGTAGCAGTTCAGAATCAATATTTGTCTAATACCATAACAAAAACATTAAAAGTGTTAAAGGGGAATAGTGTTCTGGTTCCAGGAAAGGAAGTGAGGAGTGGTTGGAGTGGGAGAAGGAGGGAAGCGTTCTCGCCACGTTCCGATGCGTCAGGTCCCGTCGGGTGCCTGGCTCTGCCCCCATCACCATTGGCTGACAGGGGTCAGGGTCTTCCAGCTGCGTGGCCGAGGCATCATACCTCACAACTAGGTGTTGCGTGGGTCCGGCAGGAATTCCTCTTCCGCATCTTCCGTCTGTTGCCTGTAGTGAGAGAAAGAGGGGTGAGAGCTGCCATTAATTGGGAAGACAGTGATAATCCGCCACTCCGACTGAGCTCCAGCCGTGTCTCGTAAGGACGCCACGCCCCTCGTTTGTTGCGCTGGGCTGCGCCACCTCAGCGTGCTCCTTCCTCACCCTGCTGACAGTTATGTTCGGAGTGCTTGCCCCTCTTGGCACCTGAGGGGGAGGCCTGTTGTCACACACCACTCCTCAGAGGCTGTAAGCCAGTGGTACAGCTTGTATTCACTGGTCTGGAAGTGGCGAACAAACCCTTTCCCGGGTTGAGACAAGCTAGCTAGCTTCGGGGTTGGTCGACCTCTCCTCACGATGTCTAGCTTTTCTTGAAAATTTATTTTTAGGAATGTCCAAGACCAAATCAATTTCTCTTCCTCTGTAGGCATAAATAAGTCTACCTCAGATGTATTAATGTGTGCAAAGCGCTACAGACGTGTTTTGCCAGTCGAACTTGGCTGTAACAGTTCTTCTGACCAACCAATCAGAGGACGGAAAAATGCAGGACCAACCAGCTGGCCCTGTGAGGCGAATATGAAATCTGATTGTTCAAAGAAACAGACCAGTTCTAATAGAGACTAAGGTAAAAAGGCCGGCAGTACTGACTTTATAAGCCCTTGGCAGATTAGATTGACATGGCATCACATAGATGCTGAAATTTGCTTGGACAAAAAATTTAACATCCACATACACATTTTAATGGTTCAGTTTAATTGTAAAGAAAGGTGATTCTGATTATATGTTGATCTATAAGTGCCCTCTTGTGGCGAGGATTGTGTATGGTAACTTCTGTATGACTCGTGTTGAGTTGAGTTAATTGTGAAGTGTCATGGCTGAAGAGCAGCTAGTATGGTGAAGTTGTGTAAGTCGCTATTATTTGTCATATAAATATGACGTTTAGTAGGTTAAAGATGTTTGACAGTAAATTTATTAATCTAGCGATGCAAATGTTGCTAAAAACAAAATGTAAAGTGCTAAGTGTGAGCATTAGGTAGCATTGTATGCTAGCGGTCTTTTGCTATGATTATTAGGCTAATTTGGATTTCGTTGGATTGGATTACAAGCCATTACCTAAAATTAAGAATATAATTCCAAATGCACATGACAATGTAATGTTTAATGTGTTGATTTAACGTTTTGATTAAATGGTTCTCTCGAATGCTTTTAGGCAGTAAATACTGCTCAGTTGGCTATGCACAATATATAATTTGATTACAATTCTAATTGCTGTATTTTCTATGTCTGTTTACAGTTTTACAATGTTAAAGTTAAACAAGAAAAGATTCATGAAAGCTACTGGAAGAATAAAAGCCATGAATCAACATCTCACCTGTTCACTGTCTGTCTAGCTGGATAGAGAAGTTATACGTCTAGTGAGGACAGAACTGTAAATAGCCTTCTTCATCAGCATACAACGCCTTTCAGAAGCTGTTAATTTTAGTCATGCTTTTCATGCTTCTCTGCTTTTTCAACGCGGTCTACCAGGTAATCTGCAAGTGTAGCAGCTCTCAAAGTGCAAGCCAAAGCTGAGGCTGTACAAGCGCAGGTGGTCTATGCAGAAGAGGAAGCTTAAGTAATGAAACAACAAGCTGAAATGAAGGCTCAGCTACATATTTTAAAGATAAAGAAAGAAGCAGCCACTGCTGCAGCAAAAGCTGATATATTAGAAGCAGTCACACAGTTTAAAGAACAACAGCTTTACAGCAAATAACATCTGTGCGACAACCCCGTGGACTCCAAGGAAAAGGTTCAAAATTTCATTGATAGTCAAGTATTCTTGCAAAGCAACCAAGTGCCGTCACAGCCTCAAATCTCAATCACGAACCCCTTCTATCAACATAACACAGGAGCAGAACCATCACCATCCCCCTACATTACTCCTGTAATCAAGCAAGAAACCCTGCAGCACAGACAACAATGGCCATCTATATACATGTCAACACCACATCCCAACATGTCACATCCAGTTCTCAATAATCAACACCAGTCATTCAGCTCAATGCCTCCAAACCCTCAACAAACATCTACAGTCAATGATATGGCTAAATATCTAATGAAACGTGAACTGGTGTCAGCCACTTTTCAAACCTTTGATGATGATCCACAAAATTATCGTATCTGGAAATCTTAATTTCAATGATCCTCATCCGCATTAACCAAACACCAAGCCAAAAACTGTCAGATAAAAGTCACCTGCAAAGCATGTGGGAGTGAAAGACACAATACAGTGTTACATCCAGGCCCACCCCCTCCTAACAGCATCACACCGCGGATACAGGTGAAACAGCATGACAGGGAGCCTGAGCTTAGCACACTAGCAGTCTCAGCTACTGCAATGTAGTATGTGGCGAACAGCGTGGTCTTGTGCTAAAATATGCCTATTCAAAGTGTATCCATCAGGTCAGAGGGACAAGGCAATAAACCTGTATGCTGTTATGGACGAACAAAGTAATCAGTCTTTTGCCCGCTCTGACTTTTTCTACATCTTTAGTGTTAAAGGAGGCACAGAGGTGTATACCTTAAAAACATGTTCAGGTATCATGGAAGTTGGATGACGTCAGTTCCTGTTTCCTGTTGTTGATTGTTTGCCGGAAATTTTGTTTGTATCGGCGTTTAAATTTTTACAGTTCATTTTTTCTCTCTCATCGCTTTAAAATATTAAAATAGCGTTTTGATTTCCTGCATCCTTTACTTTCCGTTGGCTCCGTTTCGTCTCTTTTTGCTTTCGGAAGAGCGCTTTATTCCCTGTTTGAGAGTTTGAAAGCAGTGAATGGAGGACATTCCCACCAGAACTACGAACACACACTACAGTAACCACATTTAAGGTATGTAACTTCTCTTCTATGGCGAACATCCAGAGGTAGTGAGTGGGAGAGCAGTCCAGGTTCTGCAGGGGAAAGTCTGAATGACCTAGGTGGAGTTAGCATTCCCTCGACTTCGGCATTAGAGTCCTCGCAGCGGCGCGAGTGGGTGACGGCTCGGTGGCATACTCGCAAAGCCAAAGCTAACGCTAAGGCTTGCCCACGGGAGCACCATTCCTCTCCGCTTCACGTGTCCAACAGGTTTGCTCTCCTCAGTAAAGCACCCGCTGATAAACCTGAAAGAGCTCTGGTTTTAGGAGACTCTATTCTGAGGCAGATGAAATTAGCTAGACCTTTAGGGGCACCAGCAGCACAGGTTATGTGTATACCGGGAGCCAGGGCGCCAGACATAGCAGGTCAGCTTAGGTTTTTAGGAAAGCATAGGTTCTCCAAGATAGTTTTTCACACAGGAGATAATGATATATACCTTCGACAGTCAGAGGTTACTAAGAGTAATATTATAGAGGTGTGTAAATTAGTGAAGGCAATGTCCGATGCAGTAACATGCTCTGGACCCATTCCAATGCGATGTGGTGACGTAGCCTACAGCAGGTTATGGTCGCTAAACTGCTGGATGTCTGAGTGGTGCTCCAAAAACAATGTGGGCTTCATAAATAATTGGAGCAATTTTAAGGGCAAGGCTGGCCTGTTAGGGCGGGACGGTATCCATCCCACTTGGGAAGGTGCTGCTCTCATATCTTGTAGTATAGGTCATAGTCTCAGAACAGCACTAGTTAACAAGTGACTGTCTAGAGCCAAGGCCAAGGAGCAGACAGGCTAAACTGACCGTCTGCTAGCTGCACAGAGTCGTCACTCAGGATCCACCATATTGCACTGCAAAAAATAGAAATCTGAAGGGTATTTATCTTGTATTCCGACTTTAAATCTTATTATTGTTATTTTAAGATTTATTTACTTATTAAGCACCGAGTGTGTAAGACTATTTCACTTGTTTTAAGGGTGTCTGTCTTATGTTATCTCACTTAGATATAACATCTTACTGCATGGCAATTTGTAAGTGAAACAAGTTATATTCTTGAGAGAAAAGCTGCAATCAACTTTGATGACAGGGAGTTCAAGATATTAAGTCTTGTTTTAAGAACAAGATTTGTAGTGATTTCTTAATATAAGCAACCTTATAAGTAATAATCTTAATACAAGCAGCCTTAACTTAGATTTAAATAAAAACAAATCATAATCCAGATATGAATCAAACTGCTTTTATTCAAAAATGTATGAATGGTTGCATATGCATGCATTCATGTATGCATCACCATTAACATTAATTGACAAAAACCACAGACCAGTATTGTCTGAGGTCAATACATTGTGTGATAAGCACATAATTCATTGGTGTGTAATGATCACATTAGGTCTTTGTGTGTGACAAGCACATAAGTTTAACTGTACAGCAACAAAAAAAAATGTTGACCACATAAAATATATAAGGCGCCCTTCAAAAATACATTTGCTTTCCCTCTCCAAATCAGAAAACTTGGAGATAAAAAAAAAACCTTCTTACAGTAGGCATCTCTGATGCTTTACCCATTGTTTACGAGTCATTAGTGGATCTGTGAAGTGCAATGACATCTCCAAGATAATATTTCACTGGAACGTACATACTGCTTTTAAAACTGAATGAGTAGTAGAATGTAAAATCTACTAGTTTTTCAGCATCTACCAACTTAGTTGCCTGGGCAAGGTTTGGGACGTCAACTTCATATGCTAGAAAATCTCTATTCAGGTGCAAGGTGTCATAGGGTTGATATTCACAGCAATAGAATGATGAGTTTACCACTAGGATGTCTTGTATAAGACCGAATTCAGGAACATTATCATTTACTTTGGTAACAATTAAAGACTTCTTGCATGTATACTTATTTCCATTTAGAACAAGCCACTTGACCGAAACAACATGTTGAATTTTGTCATCACCAACAAAGTCTCTTATTTTTCCCTGAACATGCTGTATATTTTTTTACCTCCAAGACTGGGCCCAATTCCCTCTCACTTGAAAAAATGGGGTGCTGTGGGCTGTTCACATTTTGAGAACATTCAAACATCTGATTATGCTTCACTAATGATTTGCAGACATTTTTGAAGTTCAACTTCGAAGACCATTGCTTAAAAAAACAGTGTTTTGATTCAAATCGCATGCACATATGCCTTAACATTGGGCCCAGTGTCATAATTTGTGTGGGAAGATGAAGCAAATAATGTTGCTTAAGTATTATATTGTTATCTGGAAAAAGCTGCTTAAAATGTTTCAAATGCTGCTCAATTAGTAACCTGAGTCTTGATATGGTTTGAAGAGAAATTACTTGAGCAAAAAGTATCTGGGTAATCTCTATCACCTCAAGAATAAGTTGCATATATACATTTCCTTCAACATTATTCATCAAAAAAGGCAATATTTTCAAGAGCACCAGCATTTGACCAGAAGACTGTTTAAGTTTGTTGTCATTTGATGCCAAGGTGTTGACAGTGATCGGGCATGGTCTGTCTCGAATATCAAGTGGTGAGTATGGAAAACTCAGCATGGCATCATTGAACATGTCCAAGTCCATCTCCCCTGAGAGAATTAGATGTTTCAACACACATTTTATTTCCATGGGGGCAATGCCTTCTAGAACAATATGCATAATATCTTGTGGTGTTTGTTGTATAAGATCGAAGGCTGGAAAATCCATAAGTTTGCTTTTTCTATTAATCCCATAAGTAGTTTTGAGGCTATTTTTCAGAAAATCTGTACGGGCCTTCTCTATTTCAAGGCATTGTCTGACGTGCATGTCAAATGTCCTTCTGACAAAACTGTTTTCAGTAAACTCCCTCTGCATGTCTTAAAACGTACACTCGCAGTGCCTGCATTTGCTGTATGCAAACCCAACTCCCTCCTTAAATCCAGCAAGCTCCTGTTGGGCTAAAGTGTCACCACAAATGGAGATCAATGCACCAAACATGTCCATTTCACCATTGATAGTCTGGATCTTTACACCATGATACAACAAATCTAAGTCTTTCTGTATTCTCTCCAAAATCACATCAACACCACACTAAGTAAGGTAATTTGCTTTACCCATGGCAAGAAGTCTAATTGCAGCTAGCTTAGACCTATATTTAGGATCTATATTTCCCAATGTATAGTAAACCATTAACAATTTGTTTTTTGAAGCATGTGATCCAAGGGGATTACATATTTCAATTTCATCTGTATATAAAATCAACTGCAAAGCAGTGGGTCTGACAGAGAACAATGGGTGTGACTTGAAAAGCTCTCCGTCAACTATGTCATACAAAAATCCATCTTTGCACTTCTGTGGCCCTATAGCTATCATGGAGAGAATCCTTGAGTCAGTAAACAACTGTTCCAGACTCTGGAGTAAGGGTACATAGTAAAAACATTTCTTTTTGATTGCAAGAACCCTTGAATTTCCACTTTTTACCCTGCATGCTGTGTGAGAAATTACTATTTCTTCAGGCTCGACTGGGCTGAATAGTTCCTGAATTGTGCGGTTCTGCATGTATGTAGTGGCAACTCTGAGAAAAGGATCTGTAAAATTGTCAAATGTTGCCATTGCCTCCGCTTGTAACTGCTCCATGCTCCCAGAATGCTTCTCAAACACCTTTTTCATTTGGTTCTTCAGGACATCCACCAGTGAAGCTTGATATTGTTGCACCCCAGACACGATGTCGTTGACACTCCTCTGAAACATAATGGGAAAAAACAAAACAGAAAACATTGAGAATTATGATGAATCGATCACATTAATTCAGTCACAAACACCCCCACCACCCCCTACACACACACACACACTTGACCACTTAAAACAGTGTTAAGTCTTCTAAAACTAAAAGTTCTCACTATTACTATAATATGGCCAAGCCTACATAATGCACAGAGGAATGACTGACTCAACATTAACCCCAGTTAATACAAACTCATGCTTAAAAAAAAAAAAACCTGTGAAAGATGGCATTTCTCCCACAATTCAAGGCAAAGGCAGTTGCACGTCTGGTCAGATTCGCTTCACCTGATGCATGACACCCCTCCTGTATTGGCAGTTTTAAATATTTTAAATATTTAAATACACATATTGGAAATCCGAGTTGAATTTATTAAAGCACATCTTGGTACTGCCAACCTAGGATTAGTTTTGCCATATTTCAAATTTTAAATATTGACAGTTTTAGACCAACACTGTAGCTAGTTAGCTTGCTACTGCTGAGATCACTAAGATGCACCTTTTATAGTAAAATAGGCAAAGTTTTCTAGCTTAGTTATGTTCATCTTTTCTAAGCTGACAAACTATTGAAAGCAAAACTGAACAAAAGTGGTCGCGGAAAAGAGAAAACAAACACCCTAACAGACTTACTGCTAAGCTTTACATTAATCAAGATACATTCGTCATATTATTAGCTACAGTACTTAGCTAGCTAGCTACCTACTATGTCTGTGTTTTGTGCCACAAATCCCGCTGCTTGTCGCCAGTTGGTGGGACTGCGTCACCGGTGGAATTTGATCCTTGTGGCTCTTCAAAGACAACAACTCCATGGGCTGGCTGATGAACAAGGTTTGTAGTCAGCGGTTCGCGTTTAGTGCAACCAGAAAAAATGGGTGTGTCAAAGTTCTCAAGTCCGATTTGAGAAGGATCTCTGTTGAGTTGCTCAGTTAACTCTCGGTTAGTCTCTGTAGTCCCGCTTCTTGGTGGGCATCCAGTTGACAGATATAAGGTATGCGTACGTTTTATATGATAGTAAAAGGAGTTGAAAACCCTGTACTCTTCTGCGCAGCCATCGATACCACAAATGACACGAAAATCAGGACTGCGACCATGTGCTCTGTTGATGTGGCTCAAAAGAGACTTTAAAGTCGGGCCCATAAATACAAAGCAAATCACGCACCGCCAACTCATTGCAGCTGTCAAACGATTATCTAGCGTGTTGAGCCAAAAAAATCTATTCGCTAATTCGGAAGGAAAACTTCTTGAAGTGTCCCTAAGCACAGTATCTACTCTGCTGCGCACTGAAGTCAAATAACATATTCTCGATCTCGCGCGGATCTAATTGGCTTATACCACCCGTCACGAAGTGTGTGTGTGTGTGTGTGTGTGGGGGGGGGGGGCAGGGGTAGTTAAGTAGCTGGAAATCAGTATAATGTATATATTTTTTTCAATTAAATTATCGTAATAAACTGTAAATAAAGATGGGAATCTACTTTTGAATTGTTATTAAATCTCATGAAATACATCCCAGAGCAAACAAATGTTCAAATGTGATGTATTGATGAACCCCTCCTCACTACAGTAGGTTGAATTTTAGCTACCCACATTCTCACCTGCGCAGTTGAAACTGCAGTCAGTCACTGAAAAAGTCGTTGGAATCCAGTGGTCATAAGACGAATTCAGAACTGTTTACGTGAAATAGAAGTAGGTATTAAACTTCAGTTTGAGAGATGGGCACTTTCAAGAAGTTGAAACAACATTGACCATTTTAAAAGGTAAGATTTATTAGCGTGTGCTAACTGTAGTGCCCTGTGCAGTTAGCTAAATAAACACAGGCTTTGCTAACGTTGCATTCTGTCTCATTTTGTCTTTAACAAAAAATATTAATCACAATACACATATTTTGATTTAAAATATCACCAACTCAATGATTTTTGAAACAGGAAAAAATGATAAAAAATGTACACTCAGATTTTAAAAAAAAAACCACATTTCAGTAAACTATAGTAATTGAAGAAATCATACCATGTGTAATTAACTTTTTATTTTGCTTGTTTATTTAATATATACTAAACTCAAAACACCGTGTCAGACAAAAATGGCTGCAGTGGCAGCTCAAAATGGCGTAAGCTACTGCCACGTGGCCACGGTATAATATTTTTTAATCTTAATTCCGCAAGTCGTGCCTCAAATTTGAATTTGCGTGTTCACTAAAAAGCAGATCGTCTAAACTTTTCCATCTGGTCCGCTCTTTGTGGGTCATTTAGAAATGTGAAAAAAATGAAAATTTGCTTTACGGTGACAGTAAAATCGTCATTTATTAGCCAAGCGGATTGTAAAGATATGAGGGCGTTAATATAGTAAACATTTAGAAAATTTATATTACGGCGTTGAACCCTATGAAGGAGGACGGGCGTGGATGTCAGAAAATAAGCGGGGCTAACGGTGACACGCTTCTCTGTCATAATGGCTTCTAACATCGAAAACGAGTCGTTAGAAAAATTCCAAATTTACATTATTTCGTATGTCTGACGCGTCATTTGGTAATAATACCTGTGGTGATACCTCCAAGTTAATCTAGCTATGTTTTTTTTACTTATATATGACATGTAGAGGTAGCATTAGGACTGCTATTCTTGTTCATTATCGCATTTTGTTATTACTTTATGTGTAAGTTCAACTCTACTGTTTTGTACTAACAGCTGCAAACATTAGTGAAGGCTTGTTGCACACCTTCTCGCGTGATGATATAAGGGACCTTTTTCCGGGCCCTGAGCACTTTCTGAGGAGAAGAAGTATCTGGCAAATGATTCATCCTGAGGTAAGGCAGCAGTTTATCTAGGTACAACTCAAAGTAGATCCAGATCTTTGTATTTATATAGTAGCTCTTTTTTTTCTTGTAAAGACTGGTCAACCTAGATTAGCTAATGTCTTAATGCCAGCCCAATGGTTGGCACAACACAAATTGTATTTGGAGTTGGCAATTTCACAAATATGGCTTTGTATAGGACATGTGAAATATGACAAAACTGATGTTACGTTAGCAGCATCAAGATGTGCTTTGATAAATTCAACTCTAATTTCCTATATGCGTATTGTTGTGGACTTGATTCTTTAAATGTGCTTATAATACCCTGTAATTGCTGGTGCATTGCCCCTTAGTAGGACATTTCACTTGCAATTATTTAGATGCTTATGGACCTTTTTAAGGTAGTTTAATGTCAAAATGGATCCAAGTCCAAAACAAAAAGGTGTAAGAGTGAACCTGAAGAAGCATATGCGAAAAGCATCGTTTGTTCCATTTTTTACTATGAAATTAAAAATCAAGATTTGTATCTAAGGTCGGTCGTGGTCATTCAAGTGCGTGATATTCTTTTACATTTTTGGATAATGGATCCAAGTCCCTTGTCATCTGCTTTGTAGCCAAGTATAATCCTCAACCTCAAATTAATGGGAAAGATGTGCACTATACAATCCAAACATGATTTTATCATGTGCTCATCATTTCTATTAATTTGGGGTTGATGCAGGTAGCTGGATCTACACAATTGAGGGCATGGGAATTGGACTCATTAGCATTAGATAAATTGAGGTCGGAAAGCATCTGACATGGATTTTATGAGTGAAATGTCTCTTATGTCTCTTAACTTTGGCTTTAGATATTCACAGGAGCAGGCCTCAAACTCCGGACACCCACAAAGTCTTAGTGATGGAAGTTCTGCATCTCCTTCGAATGAGCCACCCCAAACAAACCTCCACGGAGCCACCTCCCTGAAAAGAGCAACTCCCAAGAAAGTTTTACAGCTACCCAGCCCTGAGTATGTAATCTACACAGACAATGAGTTGGTGCAAGTTCGCAAGCATTACTTTGAAATGAAGAACATTGGGAGAGAGGGGGGCTGCACTCTGTCAAAGGAACTTCGGTGCAGACTGGTGAGAAATACCATGACCAACATGGTCTCCATCCTGAGGGCAACTGTTGAGGCTGAAGATGTCAGGTATCCTTCAAAAGAAGAAATCACTGCAATGGCTAAGAGACTTGTAGAATATTATCCCATGCTGCAAGACAAGCCTGGTGGCTCTAAACATTCATGGGTGAGTAGATAAATGACTTAGTAAAATGAAATTCCTGATGTTTAGTTAGTTGAGATACTTAAACTGTATTTCTTGGTGTAAGGAGAGTATTGCTCTGTACCATTTCTCCACTCTTCTCTGGAAGTATATGTACTTATGCCCACATGGATTAGAAAGCGTAGGATTAGTCTAAGCATGATTCTCACAGCAGTCTAGTCAAATCTAAATCCAATTGGAGGATGCATTTTTCAGGAAGCATTATGTAATCATGACATAATATGCCATAGGTAACACTCTTTAGACAACTTTACAAGAGACTTCAGAATATAAGGTCTCCACAAAGGACACAGGGCCCAACACCTGAGAGGCGCGGTAGACGTAAAAGGCGGCGCATAGATTTTGGAACCTCAAGTGAGCAGGGTGATGAGACATCAACAGAAGAATATGACGCTAACTCAAGTGCATCAACTGTGATATTGGATGCCTCTCCTGCTAGAAGCAGCACACCAGAAAGGGCAACCGCCAAACTGCAGAATCTTTCTGACAGAATCGGTAAGTGCACCACTTATTGTCTTGGAGAACTTCGAGAAAAATGTAAACTGTATTATTATTTAGTAGACGACTTTATCCAAGGCGACTTACAGAGACTAGGGTGTGTGAACTATGCATCAGCTGCAGAGTCATTTACAACTAAGTCTCACCCGAAAGACGGAGCACAAGGAGGTTAAGTGACTTGCTCATGCACACAGTGAGTCAGTGGCTGAGGTGGGATTTGAACCGGGGACCTTCCTGTTACAAACCCTTTTCTTTAACCGCTGGACCACACAGCGTCCTGTAGCCTTGGCATATTTAGGCGCCGTTGCCAAGGCAGTTACTTTAAGGTCTAATGTCTGAAAAATGTACTTCAGTGGATTTTCCGTTCCGCTAAACACCCGCAACACTTGTAAGACTAAACAAAAATGGTCTGACGTTTCTATTACATTTCACAGCGTGATGTACTTTAAACAAACAACCTGTTTTTTTCAAATCTTAATAGTCCTTTTAATAAATATTTGTTGAGGAAACTAAAGACATGAAATATATTTGGTATCTTCAAGTCAGTGACCTATTCAACAAAGGGGCATTGTTGCAAAAATATAAATCGCTTGGTGCGAGTCAAGTAGAACGGTCGTGCTGTTGTAAGTCACTGACTGTTTGCATGAAAAGCATGTCACCGTGCCAGGGTTTCCATTTGCAGGAAGAAAGCAAATTTGATCCTATTGTAAAAAATTAGAAGAAAGTGGGCACATGAAATAAAACAATAATATTCATCGATGACGGCAAAATTTGCGATTAATCGATTAATTCGAATAATTGTTGCAGCACTAGCAAGCACAATAACTCATCTTTCTCTTTCAAGATGAAAACAGATCTACAGACCAGGATAGCCAACAGCCTCAAGCAAGGCACTACAGAACCCTTCAGGAAGTGTACAAGAGACCGAAGCCGAATAAAGACGCAGTTGCCCAACTGCTCGACTTGGAATTTGAGGCAAGAAGAGCATTCATCGATTCGGACACACTCAAGGACCAGGACAGGCCTGCCAAGATCATTGAAGTGTATCCATGCTTTAAAGACCTTAACCATGTAAGTAAACAAACCAAGACAAGAATTAGTCCCCTTAAACCAAATGTCAGAGGATGATACAAGGTGCTGGGGTACATACAGACTGTCATTCATAAACACTTTCCCAGTCTCCTCACAGTGATAGTTGAGGCTGGCTGGGGTTGTCTGCTGTACTTATTCTGGAATTGATTAGGTCAGGGGTGAGTGGGGGGAGGATTGGTTTGCCATCTGAGGCATGATGGTGTGTGAGTTGGACACAGAAACAGTGTGTAATTGTGTGTACATTTGTATTTGTGTGATCTGCCTAGTTGTCACAAGAGCCTCAATATTCTATGCAATTTCATTCACTTTTTGTGGTTTCAAGGGAGAACTGTATTCATTGAAAGGCTAACACTACTGTATAGGAACATGTCTTCACTTAGCCTTACAAAATCTGTTAGTTTAGAGCACCATCGTGCACTGTAATAGAACTTGAAGTTAAAGCGATGTTACACGCTATTTACATCTTATAGTTGTTTTGCACTTGTATTTGATATAGTCAACTACCTGAAGTAGTTTTTATGTGCATACCTTGCTTCTTTTGATGTTTAGATGCAGCTTTTGGTCAGATTGTGTTGCCCATTGAAGCCCATTCATTCCGTAAAGATATCACTCCAAACTCCAAACACTCAAATCAAGGCTATGTTACGCCAATGTTGCTTCTGAGTAATTTGTCCGTTTTACTTTTTTGATTCGTTATTTATAAACCCACTTTTGAACATCATTTTATTGCAAGAAGTTCCAATCCAAATTGCAAGTTTTCCGGTTTCTCTGATAGCATTGCGTGCCTGAGGCAATGCATTGGACCGATTAGTGTCGTCAGCACGAGAGATCCACTTGCGCATTTGTCAGGTAAGTGATGTATTGAGTATGTTTAAAACAGAACAGAGTGTTTTATTTGGAAACTTAAACTGACAAATTTTACAGTATGGTTGGCAAAGTATTTCAGAGTTGAGTTTGAGTGTTGTTATGGACTTTCTTGAAATATGGCGTTTCTGACATAAATGCACGTAAAAACTGTCTGGGGTGGTGTACATCGAATACAAGTGACAACTATAAGATGTAAACAGACTGTAACATCCCTTTAATTAACCAAAAAGAGCTCTTGATTTTCATTTTTCCTACATGTGGAATCCTCCTGTTTTACTTGTTTATTTTGTGAGTGAAGAAGACTATTGTGTCATTGTTTAATTTGTATACTGAATGATTTGCAGGTTCTTGGTGAACTTTGCAGGATTGTCAGCAAAGACAACACTGCTTACATTAAGGAGGTGAAGGAGCGCTGGGACACCTTCCAGAGCCAAGCGGTCTTTTACGGTATTATGAAAAAGGTGATGAAGCCACCGATGACATTAAACACAGGTAAGATCTACATTTCCTTGCTTTTCATCAATGTAATACTGTTTTCGTCACAATTCAGAGTAACAAGTGACGTGTATGACAATTTCTCTCATGCAGAGGAACAAGCCTTTAATATGTTGAAGTCCCTGCCAGCCATGTTCCCATCTGCAGTTGCTCCGCCCAAGAAGATGGGACGAGAGAGTGAGGCCCTGCTTCATGTCCTGATGGTAAAATAATACCTCTTTCTAGGCCCTTAGTGTGACATAGATTCCCAAACATCTGTCTTTAGCCTTGTGTTTTGTGATTGTTTCAACACCCAGACTCTGTCCTGTTATTATTTTCTCTTATACCTTCATTTTTTTGATCAATTCATTTTCCTGTTTAGCCTTCAGAGGATCCAAACACTTATCTGCAGAGAAGGCCCCTTTCCTGCCCTGTCCTGATTGTGGATAAAGAAAACTGCATGGTGGCAATCGGGACGACCCCAGTAGCAACCTTCCCCAAGAACCATCTGCATGGGGGAGCCCTTTATTTGATGGCGTATTATTATGCCCTGCACTTGACCTACCCAAAGTGCATTGCTACTCTGCTCTCAGTCCTTCAAACCGAGGTACTGCAAGATGAGATCCATGAGAGGGACACAACTTCATCCTACAGGAAAGCCATGGCTGAGTGGAAGAAGTTTACTGGAGAGTAGGCTTGTCTTCGAAGCGCTTGCATTATGTTCCATTGTTCTGAGTTTGTTGGCTGATCTTGTATGAGAAGATGTATCTCCGTTGATAGACATTACTAAATAAGGCCTAGTTCATTTAAGTTTTTTATTTTGAAACTCAAGGACGCTATCCTCCTTTTTCCATTGGATTTTACCCTTATGAGCGTCTCTCACCCCAGACTGACTAATCTACCGTAGCCCGCCTATGGCAAGCCGTTTTATCATTTAATCCTTATTTGCTGATATCAACAAATCATTTCTTGATATCCACAATTCAATCCTTGATATCAATATTTGCTGTACATTTTTGATATCAAGAGTTGAATTCTTGATATCAACAGTTAATGCAAGCCTTTTTTACATTTATTCCTTAATTGCTGAGCGTGGAAGTACCTACTGTACCATCACAAGTGTAGCTGCTTCACTAAACACTTTTGCGGGGGAAATATAGTCTTAATGAGAATGTTATCAGGGCATATTATCGTTCTATCACCTACCACTGCTTAATGTAAAAAAAGAGTAGTTTGAGACTCTTGCCAAACATTGTGTGTTGAATCATTGAATAAATGACCATCTGGGGGAATTCAATGTTGTTGGGTTGTCATTTATAGAAAAGGATAAGTCTTAGGCCATTCTTGTTTTAAGTGGTATGACCTGATTTTATTATATATCAAGGTGCTTGATACAAGGGTATATGTCTAGTTTTTAGCCAATCACAGTCTAATTGTGAGCCTTTTGTGCTTGTTTTTGTTCATTATGTAGCCTTGTTTTGAGACATTTTTCCAAATATTGAGAGGAACAAATTTAGGAAATAAGAGCAAATTGCTTGTTCTAAGGGGTTTTGTCCAATTATTGAATTACTTCACTAATCTATCCTTGCTTAAATCTAGACAAGATTGCTTGATATTGATCCCTTTTCACTTGTTTTAAGATTTTAGGATTTTCTTGTAAACTAGACATTTTGTCTTATTTTAAGAAAACTTACCAAGTTAAATTATCTTACTGCACTGGCAGATAATTTTGCTTATTTTAAGCAGTTTTCACCTAATTTAGGTATATTTTATCTTGTTTTTTGAGACTGATTTTTTACAGTGTGAGACTGTGTCTGTCCCCCGAGCAAAACCAAAATATAGGAATTCTCAGAAAGTCTGTTTAAGTAACCTGATTAACATTAAATTAAATAGGACTGAATGCACAGCCAGCACCTCTGATCTAAAGATAGGATTGTTGAATATTAGATCTCTCACGTAAAAAGCGCTGACTATAAACGAAATTATTCCTTACCAGGAATTTAAAATAATGTGTTTGACAGAAACGTGGATTAAACCGAATAAATATGTAGCATTAAATATAGCATGTCCTCCTGGGTATAGTTACATACACCAACCCCGTCTAAATGGCAGAGGAGGCGGAGTCGCAGCTATTTATAATAATAATCTAAGCGTCACAAAAAAGACTAAACACAAATGTAAAACATTTGAAGTTCTTTACACCAATATAAAATATTCAGTATCTAAAAGCAGGTCCAGTCAGTCAATTTCACTAATTATTATTTATAGACCCCCAGGGCCCTACTCTGATTTTCTAATAGAATTTGCAGATTTCATCACAAATTTAGCTACTTCTCTAGACAAAGCATTAATTATTGGTGACTTTAATATTCATTTTGATAATCAGGAAGACTCCTTAAGAGCAGCAGTTGTGTCCATTCTAGATTCAGTTGGAATTGATAAGAATGTTATAGGACCCACTCATAGTGGTGGACACACTCTTGATTTGTTGTTAACATTTGGATAAAAAAAAAAAAAATGAAGTCATAATTCCACAATCTGAAGCTATTTATTATCTCATCTCTTTTAAAATCTGCCTCAGTCATTGCATTACTACCATCGACTGGGCCACTGAATACTTAGAATCACCGTTACGTTATACTCTAGATGATGTAGCCCCCCTTAAGACCAAAATGATCAGGGAGAAAAAATTCGCACAGTGGTATAATGATCATACGCGCACCTTAAAACAGACCACTCGGAAATTAGAACGTAAATGGCGTCAAACAAAATTAAAAGTATTTTAAAAAGGTCTTATTTGACTGACCGCTATCAGTTTGTTGATGTAAATGGTGAGTTCTCCACACTCTCTGAGGTAAAGTTTGGTGTTCCTCAAGGATCTGTCTTAGGCCCACTGCTTTTCTCTTTATATATGCTGCCTCTGGGTGAAATTATACATAATATAATACATGGTATTTGCTTCCATTGCTATGCTGATGATACACAGTTGTATGTTTCAGCAAAGCCAGATGAGAGAGATCAGCTTAACAATGTTTAGTAGTGTTTAAAGGACATTAGACAGTGGATGCTTGATAACTTTCTTCTGCTCAACTCAGATAAGACATTTTTCGGACTATAAGCCGCTACTTTTTTCCCCACGTTTTGAACCCTGCGGCTTAAACAACGAAGCGGCTAATTTATGAATTTTTCCTGGGTTTTTCCCGGTTTCACAAACTTTAAGCCAAAAAACTGAGCGACATAACATAAGACCAATGAAATTTCCGAACGGAAACGGAAAAAACGCACCTCACCTGTGTTCTGAGCTGCACGGCATCGGGAGAAAAAACTTTTTTTTTAAATGCACGACGATGCCAAAAGAAAAACTCCAGAAGGGGAAATAGTTGTGAAAGGAAGGAGGAAGACAGTGAACAATGACTTACTTGGTCGGCTACTGTTTAGATACAAGCCGTTGTAACGCGTTGAGTCTGGGTCATGGGAGAGCTCGCTAACTCCAGCAACAGAAATCATATAAGCACAGACAGGTTTCCAAAACTTTCGCTTTTTTATTTTTCTTGGCAACAGCATTAAGGGTTAGTCAAAGAAACTTAGAAATCAGCATCAGAAAATAATAAGGACATAATCCTCCGTCTTACACACACGCAGTAATACCGGAAGAATGCAGTGGCATGCTATTCCCAAAATACCGCTATGCTCCTAAAGGAAGCGCAACATATTTCACCCGTTACACCGTGTGTAACGTGTCTTTCATGTAAAGTACATTAGTGTAGACACCTGCAGCTTATAGACAGGTGTGGCTTATTTATGTTAAAAATAAAAATATTTGTAAAATTCATCTTGGTGTGATTATTGACCCTAGTCTTTCCTTTGAGGCTCATGTGAATAATATTACCAGGATTGCCTTCTTTTACCTTAGAAATATTGCTAAAATTAGAAATATGATGTTACAGGATGCAGAAAAATTTGTTTATGCTTTTGTTACTTCTAGATTAGACTACTTTAACGCTTTACTGTCTGGGTGTTCGAGTAAGTGCATAAATAAGTTTCAGTTAGTTCAGAATGCAGCAGCAAGAGTCCTTACTAGATCTAAAAAATATGACCACATCACTCCTGTTTTAATCAGTCTACACTGGCTCCCAATCAAATCTCGCATTAATTATAAAATACTACTACTGACGTATAAAGCACTTAACGGTCTTGCACCACAGTATCTGAGTGAAATTCTGTACCAATATGATCCTCCACGCCTACTTAGATCAAAAGGTGCAGGCTTTCTGTTGGGTTCTCAAATAATGAATATTGTATAATGATATATAATATGTATAGTCTCTTTTTCATATATTTGCATTTATTTTTATTTCTTTGTTTGTTATTATTATTATTATTTGTTTTTATTTCTCTGTTTTTATTTTTTTTTGTATATTCTTTTTTATATATTCGCATCTATTTTTATTTCTTTGTCTTGCTGCTGTAACATAGAAATTTTCCCACTGTGGGACGAATAAAGGTTTATCTTATCTTATCTTATCTTATCTACAGCAGGGGGCAGATCTTTCTTTTATAAAGCCCCACAGTTATGGAACAGCCTTTCAATCAGTGTCCGGGACTCAGACACAGTCTCAGTGTTAAAGTCGAGGTTGAAAACATATCTATTTAGTCAAGCCTTTTATCAGTAGATTTCTTTTCTTAGGTAAAGGTGCAAATCTGAAGGGAACATGGATATAGAGTGTTTGGTGAACTGGTATATTTGTATGCTGTCGTGCCCTCACATTCACAGGTTCACTCAGGTTTGTTGACGGTGGTGTGGTGGGTCATCTCTTATCCCAGAGATCCCTCATGTTGGTGTTACCTTCTGGTTCTCCCTTTTAGTTATGCTGCCATAGCGAGTCTTGCCGGAATCCAAACTGCACAGTGATATTAACTTTCATACAACTATAAAGACACATAATAATCCATATACTTATCTTCCTGTCACCCCTCTTCTCTCTCTTTCTCTCTCTCTCCCTTGGGACGGTTTCTCATCAACGCCTTGGGTGGTTCCATGAAATTCCGGAGTAAGAACGGGAGCTTTGAGGATGGATTGGACTGTAGTTAATGTCAACAGTCTGCTACATTGACTCAGGACTACTTTTCACTTCTGATCATCATCACTGTACCCCACAACATCGTATATCTGCTATAAATAGACATTCGGTGCAACCCAGATGAGGATGGGTTACCTCTTGAGTCTGGTTCTTTTTTAAGTTTCTTCCTTATGCCATCTCGGGGAGTTTTTCCTTGCCACAGTTGCCACTGGCTTGTTTATCAGAGACAAACATACACTTTTAAAGAACATATTCACTTTTAATCACCACATTATCTGTGTAAAGCTGCTTTGAGACAATGTTCATTGTTAAAATCGCTATACTTTCACAACAGGATGCGCAATTTCTCACAATAATGCGGCACGAAATGTATCAGGAGGAGACCAACAGTTGGGTTGCACCCCTTCCCTTTGTCACACCCAGACAACATCTACCAAATAATCGAGATCAGGCTTTAAAAAGATTCAACACACTAAAATTAAGTCTCGACAAAAAACCTGAGATGAGAGAGCACTTTGTACCGTTCATGCAAAAAATCATAGACAACAAGCATGCAGAAGTCGCACCCCCCTTACAGCTGAATGAAGAGTGTTGGTCTCTCCCCAAGTTTGGGGTGTATCAACCGCAGAAACCCAAGCAAATCCCAGTGGTTTTTGACTCAAGCGCCAAACATGAGGGTGTAGCACTCAATGACGTCCTTTTAAGTGGCCCAGATCTCAACAACGTTTTGCTTAGGGTTCTAATCAGATTCCGCAGAGAGCCCATCGCAATAACAGCAGATGTGGAACAAATATTCTACTGTTTCACAGTAAGGGAAGACCATCGCAATTTCCTGCAATTTTTCTGGTTTAGAGACAATGATGTCACAAAGGAGATCATCGAGTATCGCATGAAAGTCCATATTTTTGGAAATCGTCCGTCTCCCTCTGTTGCAATCTATGGGCTCAGGAAGGCAGCTGAATCCAATGTGAAGGAATATGGAAAGGACGCAGAGCATTTTGTCACCAGAAACTTTTACGTGGATGACGGTCTAACATCACTCCCAACTGAATTTAAAGCAATCGCTCTCCTGCAAAAAACACAGAGAATGTTAGCGGAGTCAAATCTGCGTTTACACAAAATTGCCTCAAACAGCAGCAAAGTCATGGAGGTGTTCCCAGCAAATGACACTGACCCATTACCTGTGCAAAGAAGCTTAGGCGTCAGCTGGAGTCTTGACTTTCACATTTTAAGTCTCTAAAGAACAAAAACCATTCACCAAAAGAGGCGTGCTATCCACTGTTAATAGTTTGTACGACTCCTTAGGTATAAATGTACAGGGAAAAGCACTCATAAGAGAACTAACCTCCGAATCATGTGTCTCTTTCCTTAACACAACACAGAGATCTGTGTGTCTTCAGTGACGCCTCATCCACAGCAATTGCAGCTGTTGCCTACTTGCGAGTTATCAATGAGCAGAGACAGCACCTCAACGGATTTGTCATGGGCAAAGCTAAACTGGCACCAAAACCAGTTCACACAATTCCACGAATGGAGCTATGCGCTGCTGTCCTTGCTACAGAAGAGCAGAGCTTATATGCCAAGAAATTGACCTAGAGCTTCATGCTGTAAAGTACTACACTGATAGTAAGATTGTACTAGGTTACAGCTACAACACGTCAAGAAGATTTTACGTCTATGTATCAAACAGAGTCTGTAGAATCAGAAAATCTTCAGTACCAACACAATGGCATCATGTCTCATCAGAAAACAATGCAGCAGACATTGCTACTAGCCCAATAGCAGCACTTCTACTGCCACAAACATACTGGTTCACCGGACCCCTTATTCTTGTTGAAGGAACTGCCTCAGTGTTCATCTACAGAAGATACAAACAAGCTCGAGCTAATAGAACCAGAGCATGATTCAGAGATTCGACCAGAAGTGAATGTCTATGCAACTAAAGCCATCATCGAACCTCTTAGATCACACCAGTTTGAACGATTTCAGCATGGAAACATCTCATACGAGGTATAGCAAAACTCATTACTCTAGCTAGAAACAAGTCCAAAGCTTCAAATCAAAACACTACAAATCCTCAAACTCAAGCTAAACTTACAGTCATCTCAAGCGTCCAACAATATTCATTCAAAGAGGATATTAAGAAACTGCATAAAGTGGAACGTATCACAAAAACAAGCCCCTTGTGGACTCTAAACCCTTTCATAGACTCAGATGGACTGTTAAGGGTTGGGGGTCGGATGTGTCTAGCTGACCTCCCGTATGATAAAATGCACCCTCTGATACTCCCTAAAAACATCTGTGTCAACACTGCTTGTGAGACATTACCACCAAGGTGTTGCTCACCAAAGTCATCACCTCACTGAAGGAGCGCTGCGATCTGCTGGTGTTTGGATATTTCGAGGCAGGAAACTATTTACAGTTTTACAATGTTAAAGTTAAACGAGAAAAGATTCATGAAAGCTACTGGAAGAATAAAAGCCATGAATCAACATCTCGCCTGTTCACTGTCTGTCTAGCTGGATAGAGAAGTTATACGTCTAGTGAGGACAGAACACACATAGTGGAAGCAGGAAAAGAGAACGATTACGAAATGAGGAGAATAAACTGTTGGGAATAAATAAATACAATTTCATGAAACAAATATTAAAATTTATGTTAAATCCTGTAAATGTAGGCCAGTGCTTCTGTTAGTGTTTAGGCCAGCAGAGAAGGCATTGCTGCCGCTGACCGTTCACCACTGGTATATATATATACTTGTATGTTATCTGCATTAAACTGAAGAAGAACGTATGCGCCATTCTGTGTGCTGTGTGATTCTTTGCTGATCAGAAAAGACACCATGGGCATTTTTGATCACATGGGAAACCTCTCTAAGAATTAATTTTTAGTTTGGGCATAATAAAAATCTAACAAAGACTTATTCAGAAGCTAGCAAGTAATTTACATGTTAACACTTTAATCGATCACGTTCACTTTTTACATAATTTATTTTAGTAATAAAAAACTTTTCATTATGTTTAGCCAGTGGTAGATGAGGTACAAAATTTTTGGAACTTTATTTTAATAATTTAAACAGTTGAAATTCAATTACTCTATGCAAATGAACTTATTCTCCCCCACATCATACCTTTAAAGGAAAGAGTTTTCTATTGTTACAGGCACACTAAGAACACCGTTAATCCCAAAAAATAAAAATAATAAAATCTCGCGAGACCTACGCGTTTACGTTTGTGGTCCACATACAATTAACGCAATTTGTGCATTCACTTCAAAGTAGCCAGGAAATTTGTCTGTTGTTCTAAAATGTACTGTTGTCGAAACTATAAAATACTTAATGTAGTGAATTAAATGTTTCTTGACATGATCATCCTGTCCACCGCTGAGTACTGCGTCTGAATAGTGAAATCACCTTTTGATGAAAACCGTAATATTTGTATGTAACCGACCACAAACACGCACTTATACAGTGTTTAACAATTAGACTTACCCTTAAAAGGCTTTTGAGGCAACTGTTGAGTTGTTGCAATGATAATCAATCTGGCAACCCCTTTTGCAAGCGCAACGTCGCTTCATTTGTGCAACTTTGGAGCTGCTTGATAGCGGAGCGGCTGTGGTCCAGCACGTCTGTGGATTAGCTCACTGTGTGTGTAAGAGAGTGAGTGAGTGAGTGAGTGAGAGAGAGGAGGCGAGAAGAGAGCGAGCAGCCATGGTTGAAGGCGCAGATGCGGAAGATGAGATCCAGTTTCTACGCACGGTAAGCAGAATATCGTTTTGCATTTGCTGACATACGTACGGCTCTTTTTGTGCGAAGCACTACAAGCGGCGTCGTGGCACACTTGTGCGTGTACGTGTGATAAAACAGAGTAAGGAGGAGGGAAATAGCTTGTCTTGTGGTGATTGTGGCGATGCGTTTTTTCTTTTGACTGAAGAAGAAGAAGAAGAAGAAAAAACGCCATCATCGCGAGCACACATTCACATTGATATAATGTGATTAAGCTGTACAACAGCAGATTTGCTACCATGCATGCAGCATCGGGTCACACTGGCACATAAGCGTTAATTGATTTTATTAGGCTATACAAGGGTCTCTCCTCCTCTCCACATTGGAATAGCCCATTCCAAATGTCGACACTGAGCTGGTAGCAGCTGCTAAAACATGCTGCGTGAAAAAAACATCCATCAATGAGAAAAATGAATTGGGCAGTGAGGGTTGGAAAAACCACACTGGCACTGGTTCATTATGAGTGTCCATTTATAACAAGTGTGATTTTGTAGTTTATAAAATCACGTGAACTCTCATTGTGACTGAATGTACCAGATCTCTTATCTTAGTGCAGAAAAGATAATCATTACAAGTCTCCTTACAAAAGCTACATGGTGAGGCAACTTGTTAATTATTTAAATTATTTTAAACAAAAAAAAACCTCTCCTATAATTATTAGGGAAGTGATCTGACAATGTTTTTTAGTATTGTAGATGTGCTGAAAGATATTGGTTTGGGATGTTGTCAGATTAAAAAAAAAAAAATTATCCAATTATCTGATATTTTTAATGCTATGTATGATTATCCAATACCACACTATTTGCCCATAAACACAGGACACAAATAATCCTGATTGAAGTTGTCATGTGATGTTTTGCAATTAACCAGAAGATTAAAGTGTCGAATCCCTTAGTTTAAAGTGTTAAATCAATCAAGGTTAGTCAGCTGATACTCAGAAATCGTATATATCGACATTAAATAAAAATTTGTAGTCATCCATTGTGTCAAAACTGCATTTTTTTTTTTTTTTTTTTTTACATTGTTGACCCCCCACTTTGCCTAGCTCTTTCTGTTTCCTTTAAGGTCATTCTTCCCCAGCTCAGTTTAGATTAGACGGGTTAAAAAATCTCTCTACTGTGGTAACCATAGTGATGATAATCCAGTGTACAACTAGTGCATATCTTACTCAGGTTGTGCTGTTATTTTATACAGATTGACTACATTGGCCAAAAATATTTGTAACAAAAATGAAATTTTTAGCTCCCAATCAATCACCTAATCACAATCTGACCTAAAAAATTTACTCAAAGCACATCTACACATTTGATGATAGTGCTGTTAGATGATAGAAAGTTATATTTACATGACAAAATATGAATCTATGAAATAGAAACACCAACTCTGATGTCAACTGGTGACATAAACTCTCCTTTTTTTTTTTTTAAATCAAGGACTGTATGTCACACTCCAGATAATTTTGAATAACTCTCTGTATCTGGCCCATGGTCCATCTCACATGTTCATTGATGGGGTTTTAAATCTTGTGATTAATATGTTGTAATTTCGTTCAGAAGTTTGAGTTCAAATCTCACTATCATTAAGCTGCCACTGCTAAGTCATTGAACAAGGCCTTTAACCTTCACTGCACAGTTGTATAAACGAGTATAAAAGGGCCCATTTCTGCCAAATACCATGAATGTAAATGCAGTAAAGAAAATAGGTGGAAGTACTATGATTAGCCTGTACCCCCAATCATCATACAACACAAGCAGGCTACATTCTATATTACTACACTACTGTATGAAGTAATGACTAGTGTTTACATTCTAATAAGCTCATTTACATTTGCCATGTGGCCTTATCCAGAGCAACGTACGTAAATTATATAATTTATACAGTTGAACAGTTGAGGGTTACGGGCCTTGCTCGAGGGCCCAGCAATGGTGGCCAGGTGTTGCCAGGATTTGAACGCACCACAATCAAGTGCAGTGTTTTAATCATTGAGCTACCACTTCCTTATCTAATTCCTATCTAATATAATTATATATTATGATATCTACTCTAATGAGGTCAAATAGAAAATTATCTAACTCAGTATTATAAGTTAGAACATCCTAAACAATATGTATATCCAAAACCTATATAGTAAAGCTTATTTGCTTCAACTGTTCTTTCCATATCAAGCAACAAAATGCTTAATTTGACTTAAAACTGTAGTATAGCACCACTAGGCATTCTTAGTTTAACATTTTTTATATACATTTTATGTCACACCTCTAAATATTGGTTGGACGATAGTATGTAACAAAGTTGTGAGTTACATTTTACAGTGGTACCATCTTTGCTTTTTCCAAAGTAAGCATTGAATTATACACCTGACTAATATTGTGTTGTTCCCTCTTTTGATGCAAAAAACAGTCCTGACCCATTGAGCATTAACTTTTTTAGCAATTTGAGCTACAGTAGCTTATTTGTTAGATTGAACTACATGGGCCAGCCTTTCCCCACATGCATCAGTGAGCCTTGGACACCCATGACCCTGTCAACAGTTCACCACAGTTCCTTTCCTGGACCACATTTGACTGGGAACACCACACAGCAGCTGCAGTTTTGGAGATGCTCTGACCCAGTTATCTACCCATCACAATTTGTCCCTTGTCAAACTCAGTCAAATCCTTATGCTTGCCCATTTTCCCTGCTTCTACACATAATAA
Organism: Silurus lanzhouensis; assembly: GCA_039877035.1. Taxonomy (NCBI): domain Eukaryota; kingdom Metazoa; phylum Chordata; class Actinopteri; order Siluriformes; family Siluridae; genus Silurus; species Silurus lanzhouensis. The sequence continues at coordinate 7,215,045 of JBCEWE010000214.1, read as the reverse complement.
TAATGAATTAATTATTATAATATTAAAAAGAGTTTCAGGTATTATAATCTTGTAGAAGGATGCTCAAAAGACTTGTAGTTAAGATCAATAGAGCGCTTTATGTCAGAAAAGATATTGATGCACATCTGTCGCCTATGTGGTTAAGCACCTGGGCTGAGCGGAGAAACAGAGCATGACATATTTATGGCATGACTTATTTACTCATCTTATTTACTCAAGGCCCACTTCAGTTATCAATAATAGTATCTAGTAACATTTAATGTCATTTAGCATAAGCATTATGGTTCAGTTAATATATAACTTTGCTTGCATTACGTTGTATAAATTTAAGCTTAATCCATGTAACCATTATTTAGCATTAGTGCAGTAGTCATCTACACAGGGAACTCTGTGTATAAAAAAACAATAACCATGCATTAAAGAAAAGTTTAGCTTCTCCAGAAAATGAATATAGGCCATAGCCATATAGGATGATTGAAATAGGTAAGAGAAAAAAAAAAACATTACAGTCCATGATATGAGTCTAATGTGATATATGCACTTTCACAGCAAAAAAAAGAAAATATCCTGTTATAATGTCATTTATGATAATGAAACAATTCATTAACTATTACATTTTGTAAAGCTGCTTTGATACAATGTCCATTGTGAAAAGCGCTATAGAAATAAATTTGACCTGACTAATGTTACGTACCAGTCTAGTGCACAGCGTGGTGCGCACAGCCGTGATTAAAGGCATGGTGTGGTATATATGTAGATATATTAGGTGGATGGAATTGTATTTGTTAAGTGTGATGGGGGAATGGAAACACTTAAGTATGTATATATTGAAGTATGTACAATACAACACTGGGACAGACTTCAGGGTGGACCAAGGCCAAAATAATAAACAAAAAACACTTTTAACAAACACTAATTACCTACAAATAAAACCCAAAAAAAATACAAAAACACTTTCCTAACTTCCTCACCAAAAACGGGGAACAAACCCAACAGAAATGGCAGCCACACCGCTACTACCGGTGAACAAAACAACAAATATGTACATATATTTTACAGGTATAATACAGTGAGGTAAACACAGACAAAACGGGACAGGGCAAACTTAGTCAGAACGGGCATAGGTCAGTAAAAGGAAATCACGAAATCTTGGAATAGAATAACGAGCAAAGACAGCTAAGCGAGCTCCTGAATCCCAGCTTCCCCTCGACTTTATAGGTCACCTCCTGCTGATGTCATCAGAAGGGAAGCGGGTGTGTCTTTAGTTCATTGGAATGCAGGGAAGACCTGGACTGGAGTCTCGGGATGGCACCTGCACACAACTACACACCACATTCAAATACAGTACATCCTGACAAAATACTGCGGGTTGTAACACTAATTTTAAATTATCCCAGCGACTCAAGCATATTCCGAAAGCATAAATTTGTGGAAATAGGCAAAGGGTCAGTTTTGTGGCAAGCAATGGAACAATGGTTTGGAATGCTCGGTAAGGCAGGCAAAAATGTGCAGTGTAAATAGAGTGCAAGTATGGATTTCGGCAAGACTAGCTGTGACCGCATAACTAAAAGGAAAATGGTAATCCAGACATGAGGAAGCTTTCTTCTCGGTTTTTTTACCTAAGAAAAACCTATTCATAAATGGCTTGACTAAATAAATATGGACAGGTTGACGGACAAGGTCAGACAGGAGTCTCCATGGACTGTGATGTTTGCGGATGATATTGTGATTTGTGGTGAGAGTCCCTACAGGTTGAGAAGAGCCTGAAGAGATGGAGGTATGAAATGGAGAGAAGGGGAATGAAAGTCAGTAGGCGTAAGACAGATTACATGTGTGTAAATGAGAGTAAGGGCAGTGATGTGTATGGTTTAGAGACAGTGGCATTGACTAAAAAACAGGAGGCGGAGCTGGAGGTGGCAGAGCTGAAGATGCTGAGTTTAAAAAAAAAAAAAAACACACATGTAGGACTTTTTGGGGACATAGTGAGGGAGGCCTAATTGAGATGGTTTGAACATGTGCAATGGGGTATATTGGTGGAAGAATAAGAATGGAGCCACCAGAAAGGAGTAAAACATGAAGGCCAAGGTGGATGTTTATGGATGTGGTGAGGGTAGGCGTGCAGGAAGTTGGTTCGAAAGAGGCAGATGTAGAGGACTGAGGAGTATGGATATGGATGATCCGCTGTGGTGACCCCTAGTGGGAGCAGCCGAAAGAAGTGGTATTTTATAAAAAAAATTCAACATTTGGGACATTGTCCAAAGTAGTTTTGCAGAGATTGAGGTTATAAAATTTACATTTATATACAGGGTTCGCATGCTTATTGAAAGTACTGGAAAGTACTTGAATTTCACACACTTGAAATGTGACACATGAAAACAAATATAGGTTCTTGAAAGTCCATTAATTAAATATAAAATACATCTGTTTAGTAGAATGGTGCTTTAATCTCGTCAGTAAATGTTTGTTAGGAGTCAGATTGAAGATGCTGACTGTGTGTTCACTCTAATCTAATTTAATGTTAATTAAGTTAGTAAAACAAACATCTGAGAAGTTTATCCCAAAGGTGTTTAGTGGGGTTGAGGTCATAGCTATATAACATGTTCTAGAATCAGTACCCCTCAAGTTTATACTCATTGCCAAGTCATGTTTCTGTATAACAATAATGGTTTCTATAGTTGTGGCATCATAATGATGCTTAAGAGGTGTATTGATTCAGATTGATTCGAGCCATGCATTTCACCCATAACCCTTCAGTGCTGTCCTATGGCTCGCCAATGCTCTACACTTACTGAGGTAACATTTTGTGTTCACAAGGATCTGTCTTAAGCCCACTGCTTTGATCTTTATACATGCTAACTTTGGCTGAAATTATTCAGAAACATGATATTAGCTACCACTGTTAAACAGTGCAAGTACGTTTACTAGATCCACATGCAGCTAGAAGTAGGCTTTGTGATTAAATACACTGGATGCTCTTTTTGGATTACCATGTGCAGCAGTAAAAGACCTAGGTGTAATTTTTGGCTAAAGTATTTCCTTTAAAGCTCAGTGTGATTCCTTTCGTCACAAAAATATTGCGATAAGAGGTATGATATTGTTAAATGTTGCAGAAAAACTAGTTCATGCTTTTGTTACATCTAGGTTGGACATTGTAATTCCTTATTGTCTGGGTGCTCTTTTAAGTGCAGAACTAAGCTTAAGTTCAGTCCAGAATGCAGCCGTCCTTACCAGAAGCCGAAGATATGACTACATGATCCCTGTCTACTCTGAGCACTGAATGGTTTCTTGCAGCACAGTAGCTGAGCAAACCTTTGGCTGATTACAATCTACTGAAGTCTAGGTTGAAAACATATTTTTAATCAAGCATTTTGTGATTAAGTTCTTTTAAGTTCTTAACTAAACTGACTGACCAATCCCTGCGTAGTGTGGATGTGCACAGCTAGGTCAAAGGACAGAGGGGGGCAGGAGTGACATTAAGGTCAAGGCTGTAGGGTCCGGGGTAGAGGAAGCCACTAGCCATGCCCGGGGTGAACTTTAGACAGGATGGGCTCACAGAAAGAGTATGAAGGTCCCCAACCCTCTTTAGAGACAAGATGGCCAGTAGAAAAACAGTCTTGACTGCGAAGAAAAGAGCACTTCGGACAGAGGCTTGAAGGAAGGTTTAGACATGGCCTCCAGAACAAGTGGCAGGTCCCATACAGGCACTCTTGGTCATTAATGGGTTTTTCCCTAGCGACTGCTCGGCAAGCAGGGCACGATAAGCCGCATAAGCGGACATGGAAACTTTTAGGGTGGAAGGAGACAACCCCTTGGCAAACTGTTCTTGAAGAAATCTGAGCACTGGGTCAACCTGGGCAGTAAACCGGTCTCAGTGTTGACCTATGCACCATGTAGTGAACAGGCGACACTTTGCCGCATAAGACCACCTCGTGGAGGGAGCTCTGGATTAGAGAATGGTCTCTATAACCTCAGCCGAGAGAACAGTGGCTAAGTGCCGTAAGTGCAGTAAGGCCACGCCTCTACCACAGTGTCCAGACTGAGAGGGGATGGGTTATTAAGGGAGAACCAGAGGGGACAGTGTGACGTCTTATGAGTTGCAAACAGTTCCACTTGTAGTCTGTAAAATCTTCTATATATTTGCTACACCACTTCTGGGTGGAGCCTCCATTTCCCAGCCATTGGCCCTTGCACTGAAAGGGCATCTGCTCCTTAATTCAACTACCCCGGGATGTATAGTGCTCTCAGTGAGAGTAGCTTCCCATGGGCCCACAGGAGGGTCTGTTGTGTAAAGGAGGTGAGAGCACAGAACCCCTGGTGGTTTATGTAGGAGACCACTGATGTGTTGTCCATACGGACCAGCACATGATGGCCCCTTAGGTCTGAGAGGAAATGCTTCAATGCTAGAAGCACATCCAACATCTCCAGGCAGATGATGTACCACGAGAGATATTTCCCTTTCCATAGACCTTGAGAAGAGCAGCCATTCATTACCACCCCAACCTGTCGTTAATGTTACGCAATGACAAGGGGCCCCCAACATAGGGCCCTGTAACAGGAACCCGGGATCTCTCCACATGTCTAAGGCCCGTAGGGCTCGTCGTGTGACCTTGATTGTGTGGAGTTGGTTTCCCATTCGAGAGAGAACCCTCTGTCTTTGAGCCACCAGTGTAGGGGTTGCATGTATATGGCACCAAGTGGCCCACGTTGGATGCAGCTGCCATCAGACCCAGCAGTCTTTGAAACTGCTTCACAGTGAGTAACTGGCCTTCTTTTACTCTCTAGATGGCTGTGAGGATAAACTTGACTCGTGCAGGAGACAGCTGCACCCGCATAACGGTTGAATCCTAGACAGACTACACCTAGACAGGTGGTTCTCTGTACTGGAGAAAGTACACTTTTCTTGGTGTTCCTTCCTAACCCCAATTCCTTCATATGGGTAAGACGACATTTCGATGCCGGGTCGTAAGGTGCTCTGAGCGGGCTAATATCAACAGATATTGATATAGTTCAGTATGCGGATGCCCCGGAGTCTTTGGGTTTTGTGTCTTTACTTTGTGAAGGTGCGGGGTGAGAGTGCAAGGCTGAATGGAACTTTGTGTGAAGGAAGGAAGAATGGATACATATAAATAAGTGTCCTTCAGATATATTGTGACAAACTAGTCCTTGGACCTGATTTGGGAGATGACCTGTTTCAGGGTGAGCAGGGCGAGTCTCAATAGAGAGCGGTTCAGCTGACGTAGATTTGAAAGGGACACTGCGCCACAGAACCACAGAACAGTTTTCCACTTTGCCACAGTCCATTTAAACACCTTGGCCCAGAGAAAACGCCTGCGCTTCTGGATCATGTTTACATATGGCTTCTCTTTTGATCTATAGGGTTTTAGCCGGCAACGGTGAATGGCATGGTGGATTGTGTTCACCGACAATGTTTTCTGGAAGTAATCCTGAGCCCATATTGTGATTTCCATTACAGTAGCATTCCTGTATGTGATGCAGTGCCGTCTAATGGCCCGAAGATCATGGGCATTCAGTATGGTTTTTCGGCCTTGACCCTTACGCACAGAAATTGTTCCAGATTCTCTAAATCTTTGATATTATGCATTGTAGATGATGATAACTTCAAACTCTGCAATTTTTCTCTGAGAAACTCCTTTCTGATATTGCTCCAGTATTTTTTGACGCAGCATTGGGGGAATTGGTGATTCTCTGCATATCTTGACTTCTGAGAGACACTGCCACTCTGAGAGGCTCTTTTTAAACCCAATCATGTTGCCAATTGACCTAATAGGTTGTAAATTGGTCCTCCAGCTTTTCCTTATATGTATGTTTAACATTTTTCCGACCTATTATTGCTACCTGTCCCAACTTTTTTGGAATGTGTAGCTCTCATGAAATCCAAAATAAGCCAATATTTTGCATGACTTTTCAAAATGTCTCACTTTCATCATTTGATATGTTATCTATATTCTATTGTGAATAAAATAAGTTTGAGATTTGTAAATTATTGCATTCCTTTTTTATTCACAATTTGTACAGTGTCCTAACTTTTTTGGAATCGGGTTTATATTTGCTGAATGTGTTTTAAGCAGTACACAACGATAACATGCATAAAAAAATGCACTACCTAAATTATTATTGTAATAACGAGTCACAGACAAATCCACTGTTGCTAATCCCGGTTTATTAGGAAAGATAAGGCTCCACTGAACATCATGCTATAAAGCATTTTTGCTCCAACCAAACAATAGTGCCTTAACTTAGATGGTTATTCTTTTGTTTACACAGAACTTCCGCTGGTGTTTGTGTGTATATTTTTTGCAAGAACTTTCACATAAAATACTTGCTGGCTAAAAAACAAATATGGCTGGTATAATATAGTTTTACAAAACAAATGAGACCCCCTATTATAAAAAAAAAAAAGAGGCGGAATCCTGGCCTTGAGTCTCCACTCTCTCTGCAGGTGTCATGTTTTTACTATGCACCACCTATCATTTCAAACCTTTTATTTTCAGCCAGTAGCATTATGGAAACAAAATGATTGCTGGGAAATGTTGCCAATAACTGCAGGATTCTAACTATATATGGAAGCATTTTATTCTCCACGTGGGTGAGTCTTAGTTTAATTACTCTTTACAAACTCTTACTGGTCCAATAGCACACGTGCTGTGATGCCCCAGGAAGTGGTTACACCACTTCCAAGAAACCGCTGAAACATTGCACCGTTCCTTTGGACAGATTACACACATGATTTAGAGTGTGGTCATGGGAAAGCATTCCCAAAAAGTTGTTGATGCAGCTCGAGTTCCTGAAAGGAAAAAATGTTTGCATTCAAGTCCCATCAGTGATTGCGACAGGACCCGATGCAAGGCCAGATTATTCTGTTAGTGACTGCGGGTGACCTGGTGAGAAAAAAAAATCTGAAAACAGGCTTTAATGAAATAGCAAGCAGAGCAAAGGGGCAAAGGCAAAAAAAACAAAGTCCAAAAAACAGTCCAGGGTCACAGGCAAACAGGGCAATGCAGGCAGAGACTAAACCAAATACAAAAAAAACGGTCCAAAAAATGTTTTTGGAACAGTCCAAAAAATCCGGCAAACAGAACAATGAAGACAGAGCAAAAACACAAACCAAAAACAAGTCAAGACTAGAGCAGAACAGGGGTAAATTCGATTAATTTCTATTTGTATAGCGCTTTCAACAATGAACATTGTCTCAAAGCAGCTTTACACAGATAATGTGGTCATAAAAATAAATGTGTAAGTTTGTCCCTGATGAGCAAGCGACTGTGGCTTAAGAGGAACCAGACTCAAGAGGGAACCCATACTCATCTGGGTTGCACCGAATGTCCATTAATTACAGATAAACGATGTTATGGGGTACAGTAATTGTGATCAGAGCAAACTGTAGTCCTGAGTCAGTGTAGCAGAGTGTTGACATTAACCCTCTGGAGTCTGATTCGCCGCTGGCGCCCAAACGTGCTTTTTTTTCCAGATGCCAGCAAAAAGAGCTTAAACTGCTCTGTCATATTTGATCAAACATGTCAAAGTAATACATTATTTAAATCTGTATAGGGTCTACTTTCATTTGTGTATGCTCACTATATAAACAAAACGTATTTTTTTAAAAATGAATAAAATAGTCAGGGTGCGCCATCTGTCGTCTTTGTCTGCGTGATCTTCGTTTAGAAACACGTCATCAAAAAGCACTGAAACTCGGCCAATAGCTGACACACGGAAATAAAAAAGATATCTTTAGACAGCTTAAAGTGTGTAGTTTTAGAATAAGTCGGTGAAATAAAAAACGTGTTTCCAATGAATATAAATCATGTGAAACCAAGTAGAAGCACAGATTTTCTCATTATCTGATAATGAGCTGCGACCGGACACGCCCCCCCGCCCCCGCCCCCCGCTATTCACAGGTAAAACAGTTTACACGTTGAGTCACACGCCCCCCCCCCGGACAGTGGCATAAAACAATGCGACTTGACACGCTACACCGGTGAGGAAGCTCTTGATATGGTTTTGGACAGTGCTGAAGAATTTACCTTTTCATCCGAAGAAGATTGCGATTCCAACGATTCAAGTTGCTACGATAGGTAAGTTATTTAGTCTTACATTCTGATCATATAAAACTAATATTGTTTGTAGAAACCTCTACCTAGCTTTTGTCAGCATTGCCTTTTAATGTTACAACAAAAATCCGCCAATATCTGCTCATTTGTAACATTTGTAACTGTTTGTATTTGTATGCCCTAAATATTGTTGACGTTATATAAAGTTATATTTTAGCCTCAGTTCAGTTTTGGTTAGTCTCACTTTTAATTCTGAAAGGCTGTTATGTAGTGTTAGCTAGCAGAGATGTTCCGGAATGCTGAGGTGTAAATGCTATATGTACAATGCATGCTAAGAAATATATATTGTTCAAGTGTATTCATCATCCTAAAATATATTGTTTGATTCTTTTTAGGAATGTGGCTGCATCACCCTTGCCTTCACTGAAAACTCACACCAGGCCACGCAGGTGTTGCTCCATTTTGAATTCGACCGAGAATCATCCTGAGTAAGTACATATTTTAGATTTAAGAAAATCTAAAATATGTACTTACTCAGGATGATTCTTTTTGGAGCAGGGCAAAGGCAGCACACAGACAGTCCACCATGTCAGGGAAGAATCAGACAGATAACGACACAGTTGCACAGACTCTGCGATTCCTGCCCGCACGTAAACCTGGACCTCAACTAAGGTCTTCTGACTCTCATCCTCCATTTAGTCTATTTAAAATGTTTTTCCCGGAGAGTGTTGTGTCAACTCTGTGCCACAACACAAATGCTCAAGCTGCCAAGTCAATAGCCAAGGGACACAAATACAAATGGAGAGATGAACCGTGAGTGAGATGTTTAAAGTTGCCCTCCATCATAGACTACTGGCGACAGAGCAGTATTTCACAGTTCCCTTTCCAGCAACAATTATGTCAAGGGACAGATACAGGACAATTTTATGGAATGTACACATGAATCAGCCAGATGCAGACAAAGAAAATGACAGAAAGAAGATTCATCTGAACATGACCGTCTGTTCAGAGTGAAACCACTTATGGACACAATCCGTAAGACATGCAAAGCAATCTATCATCCTAGAAGACATTTAGCCGTGGATGAGAGGATGGTAGCATGCAAACACCAACTACCCTGAGCTTGTCATTGCTTGGTAAACTGTATGTCTGCCTGTAGTGGTGAAACGTGAAAATACAACTGAATTGGAATCCTTTCCTACAGTAAGCACCAAAAAAAAACCATGGAAATTCCTGGCATGCGATGTTCACCTGTGTCTTCAGTTGAACAGGAACTGCTTTCAAGAGTGGCACAGGGATTTTTGATGCAATATTAAATAAACCACAAAGGAAACACATTCTTTCTTGTAGTACTGTACTTCTCACTGTGATCCTGGCTCAGTGATCCACAGCTCATTATGTAATCGACAGCTCATTATGCGACCCATTGTCTACAAAGCTGTCAGTCACAGCATGTTGACGCCTCTTCGCATATGGCCTTTCAAAGTATAAAGTGTCTTTTACATTTTAAATCAATGTATTGTTTAAGGTGAATGAGCAGGCAGGATGATTTTCACATGGTTAAAAAAAAAAAAACCTACATTAGAAGATCTGTTCTCAAAAAGTCTTGTGAAAACATGTTTACTGTAGGTTTTGTGGCCTTATTTCAGTGCGTTATTTGTTTTGCTTTTTCAAAGACTACGCATAAACCTTATTTTGTCAAAAATACAAATACACACATATAAGCTGTTTACATATTATGGTAGCCCAGTTTGTGCTGAATACAGTGTAATAAGTCTTTTGTCAATAATATATTTAAAAGCAACTAAAAAGAACCAAATGTAAGTGCATATCAAAATCTCTCAAGAGGCCCAAAACACCCTCAGACTCCAGAGGGTTAACTACAGTCCAAATCCATCCTCAAAGCTTCCGTTCTTACTCTGGAATTTCATGGAACCACACAAGGCGTTGATGAGAAACCATCCCCAGAAAACACAGAGTATCTAATCGAAGAGAACACTATCCAGAGGCATGCCTGGACGAAGTGGGAAGATCCGAGGAGGGAAGAGGGACAGGAACAGTGGTCACTGGAACCTCAGGAGCATGTTTAACTCGACCGAGAGAGAGAGAGAGAGAGAGAGAGAGAGGAGAGAGAGAGAGAGAGGGTTGAATGAAGAGAAGAATATGGATTATTAAGTGTCCTTATTGTTGTATAAAAGTTAATGATACTGTGCAGTTGGGGACTCCGGCAAGGCTCACTATAGCAGAATAAATAAAAGGGAGAACCAGAAGGTAAAACAGACATTAGGGATCAGTGTTGGGGGTAACGCGTTACAAGTAACGTGTGTTACATAATATTACTTTTCTGGAGTAACGAGTAAAGTAGCGCGTTACTTTATAGATTTACACATTAATATCTGAGTTATTTTAAAAAAAAGTAATGCCAGTTACTTTTCAGTTAAATTATTTTGCATAAAAAAATAAATACTGAATTAAAATGAACGTAGTCACGTAGAATCACGCACTCTTACGTGCGAGCCGTGGGAACAAAAGCTGGTCAGAAGCGGAGATGGCAAACCAGGGCATTACATTACTGCGATGGAAGTATTCTTATTATTTTAAAATAGTCGAGGAAAAGGACAAAGGAATAATGGTAGATTATGTGTTGGTGAAAAGCTCTTGTCAACTGCAAAAAATACCACTTAAAAAAAAAAAACATCTGCATGCAAAGCACAGCACTACATGTGTGTGTGTGTGTGTGTGTGTGTGTGTGTGTGTGTGTGTGTGTGTGTGTATAATGTTAAATATATGCAACATTATGCAATGTTGCATATATGGAAATGGAGACAGAAATATAGAAAACTTTTGCCGACTTTCCACCACTGCAGATCTATTGACTGCTCAGAATAAAAGTTTTCCGTGGGAGACACATGTACGATGCCATCGCAGCGGAGAAAGAGAGCAAATTCACAGCTCATTTGCTCTTTGTGGGAAGATAAACTGCCACGGTCACTGATAATAGCGCGAACTTTGTATAAGCGTTTAGAATGTTTCAAGCTGATGATAAAGCAGGGAATGATGTAGATGAGGACGAGGTCATATTTACGGAATTGCACAATGTTTTACGAGATGACAGTAAAAGCTATGTTCTCCCTTCACATCACCGGTGTGCAGCCCCCCCTTAAATACACGAACGATAGTTACATTCCTGACGGCGAAGGCAGATTGAAAAGCAGTGTACAGAAGAGCGACTGGAAAGTGTTCAGCCTTGTGGTCAAAAGTTAGTCGATCATCTTATTGTTCTCTCAGAAGTTATTAAGCATTTTAAATGTTTGACATGTCTTTTGCCCTAATATAACTGATTTCTTAATGGCAATTATCTATATTACACCTGTTACACCTGTAAGGCGTGAAAGAGATACAAGTAACGCAAAAGTAATATAATGCATTACTTTCCATAAAAAGTAACTAAGTAACGTAATTAGTTTTGGGGAGTAACTCAATATTGTAATGCATTACTTTTAAAAGTAACGTTGCCCAACACTGTTAGGGATCTCTGGCATAAGAGACGACCCACCACACCACCGTCAACAAACCTGAGTGAACGTGTGAGAGGAAGGGGACAACAGCATACAAATATGCCAGTGCACCAAACACACTATATCCATGATTCCTCCAGATCTGCTCCTTTACCTAAGAAAAATCTACTCATAAAAGACTTGACTAAATAAATATGTTTTTAGCCTTGACTTGAACACTGAGACTGTGTCTGAGTCCCGAACACTGATTGGAAGGCTGTTCCATAACTGTGGGGCTTTATAAGAGAAAGGTCTGCCCCCTATGTCATTATTTGAGATACCAACAAATAGCCTGCACCTTTTGATCTAAGTAGGTGTGAAGAATCATATTGGTACAAAAGTGCACTCAGATACTGTGGCGCGAGACCGTTCAGTGCTTTATACATCAGTAGTAGTATTTTATAATCAATGCGAGATTTAATTGGAAGCCAGTGTAGACTGATTAAAACAGGGGTGATGTGGTCATATTTTCTAGATCTAGTGAGGATCTTTGCTGCTGCATTCTGAACTAATTGAAGCTTATTTATGCACTTACTAGAACACATAGACGGTAAAGCGTTACAGTAGTCTAATCTAGATGTAACAAAAGCATGAATTAGTTTTCTGCATCCTGTAATGACATCATATTTCTAATTTTAGCAATATTTCTAAGGTGAAAAAAGGCGATCCTTTTAATATTATTTACGTGAGCCTCAAAGGAAAGACTAGAGTCAATAATCACACCAAGGTCTTTGCTGTACACACTGAGATAGAAACACTGTCCAGAGATGCTATGTAATCGGAAATTTTACTTCTAGCTGCATGTGGTCCTAGTAAAGGTACTTCCGTCTTATCCGAGTTGAGCAGAAGGAAGCTATAAAGCATCCACTGTCTAATGTCCTTTACACACTCCTCAAAATTTTTAAGATAATCTCGCTCATCTGACTTTGCGGAAATATACAGCTGTGTATAATTAGCATAGCAATTGAAGCGAATATCATTTTTATGTATAATTTCACCCAGAGGCAGCATATATAAAGAACAAAGCAGTGGGCCTAAGAAAGAACCTTGCGGAACACCAACCTTTACCTCAGAGAGTGTGAAGAACTCACCATTTACCTCAACAAACTGATAGCAATCAAATAAGACCTAAGCCAGGAGAGAGCTGTTCCCTTTATTTCAACAACGTTCATAAGTCTAGCAAGAAGGATAGTAGGATAAATGGTGTCAAAAGCTGCACTAAGGTCGAGCAAAACAAGTAAAGAGACAAAACCCTGATCAGAGGCCAATAACAGGTCATTTACCGCCTTAACTAGTAAACTACTAAATGCTACTAAACTACTAAATAAAGGAAGAAGAAAGAGAGCTGTGTGCTAGTTGTGCCAGTTGTCTCGGTTGTCTCTGTTATACTAGCTCACCTGGTTTAAGAACAGGTAAGCTTGTGCGCGCACCTACATTCCACCACGTAGGTTTTGCCATTGTTTAAACACCCTAGGTAGAGGGCAGGTGCCACCCACTGTATTTTCTGGTAGCATAGCCTAGAGTAGTCAGCTAGTCTGTTGCTGTTTGTTAGTTAGGTTAAGCCTCCAAAATACAGCTTAGAGTAGACCTTTTACTTATGTTCATTTCTTTGGCACTGTTCATGTTCAAATCCCGGTTTATTAGGAACGATAAGGGTCTACTGAATAACATGCAGTAAAGCATTTTTGCTCCAAACAAACAAGAGTGTTGTAATTTAGATGGTTATTCTTTTGTTAACATTACAGTACTTCGATTGGTGTATTGTTTGTATATATTTTGGAATAACTTTCGCATAAAAAACGCGGAGCGGAGTAACAACAGAGAGAGATGGAGACCTGCATGGGGATGGAAAATCTGAGCCTATTTTAGATCTGTAAGGTACAATATATCTCCCTTTACAGGTTTATACGATGTTATACGTTTTATTGCCGGTTTGTTTTTATAAGAGAAATGCTTGAAAAGTGTGTGTGTGTGTGTATGTGTGTATTGTTGGGATTTGAATGGCCGGTCATCAATATGAGTGGCCATGACTGTAAAACAATAGCTTCTCAGGCTACCTGGCCATCAATATGAATGCCAAATCAATATGAATAGCCAAACATGTATAAGAATCGCCTTTAATGGTCAGCCATTAATTTATATGCAGACTGTATGAATGGCCACCTGAGTTTATTAGGTGGCTCTCAAACAGGGGGAGTGAGAAAATGATCAGACATAGTTTCAGATAATTGTTTGTAGGAATCTCATTTGTCATGAAAATCTTCATAAAATTTTAAAAACTCATGTGACATGGCTTTTAACCCAGTATTTTTCTGGATCGCTCCCGAACTGATTTTATGTATTTATATATGAAATAAAAATAATGTTCAATGCAGAAAATGTATATCCATGACACTTCATCACCTATAATTTTGAGCAATATCAACTTTGAATACTTGACAAAAAAAAGCTCAAAGTGTCTTCTTTTCAATGATATCTAAATTGTTTATGTAGCAAATTTTTGTCAGGAACAGTTAACATTTAAAATTAGGTAGGGCATTTTCAGTTGTGAGTCCTAAAATTTGGGCTGGGTGGGGTGGGGAGGGGCACATCAGACAATATATATATAATATATATTTAACATATATAACTTTCTATAACTTATCTTTTTAAATAATATCAGCTTTGAATAATGGACAGTAAAGCCCAAAGTGTCTTCTTTTCAAATATATTTTAATTGTGTATTTAGCCCACTTATATCAGGAGATGTTAATATTTCAATTTATGTAGGGCATATTTAGCTAAGAGTCCCAAAAGCTGTGGCGAAGGCTAACAGGTAAAGGATAAGCTTATATGGGGATAAACTTATTAGGACTGATTTATAATGTTTTTATTTACATTTGTGTTCTGTTTGCTAACCCAGCGTTGGTCCCAAGCCAGGATAAATGAGGAGGGTTGCATTAGAAAGGGCATCCAGCGTAAAACGTGACAAATTATGAATAAGAATTCCATACTGGATCGGTTGAGGCCCGGGTTAACAACGACCGGCACAGGTCAGCCAATAGGGTACCGGTGGAAATTGGGCTACTGTTGGCCGAGAGGAGGAAGACATCTACAGAGACAGCAGGGAAAAGAGTAGTGGAGGAGAGTGGACATTAAGGTTGGTACTTTAAATATTCGTACTATGACCGGTAAAGGGAGAGAGGGAGCTTATCAGCTGATGTAGTGGAGAAAGGTTGATAGGTTGTGTGTTCAGGAGACCAAATGGAAAGAGAGTAGGGCCAGGAATATTGGAGGGGGGGGGGGGTTTAAACTGTTCTATCATTGTGTAGCTGGAAAGAGAAATGTTGTAGGGGTGATCCTGAGGGAAGAGTTTAGTAAGAGTGTGGTTGAGGTAAAGAGAGTTTCTGATAGAGTGATGAATGTGAAGCTGGAAGTTGAAGGGATGATGATAAATGTCATCAGTGCTTATGCTCCACAAGTGGGCTGTGAGATGGAGGAGAAGGAAAATTCTGGAGTGAGGTAGATGAAGTGGTGGAGAGTGTACCTAGGAAGTACGATTGGTAATTGGGGCAGACTTCAATGGCCATGTTGGTGAAGGGAAAAGAGGTGATGAGTAGGTTAGGCCTAAAGGAGAGGCGACTGTTTATCAAGATTCTGGAAGATGAGAGGATGCCTGATGTATGGAGAAGTGAACTGATACCAGTTTTTAAGAATAAGGGAGATGTGCAGACCTGCAGTAACTACAGGGGAATAAAGTTGATTAGTCACACCATGAGGTAATGGAAAAGAGTAGTGGAAGCCAGGCTGAGAGAAGAGTTGACCATCTGTGAGCAACAGTATGGTTTTATGCCAAAAAATAACACTACAGATTCATTTGCCTTAAGAACTTTATTTGCTTTGAGAATGTTGATGGAGAAGTATAGAGAAGGTCAGAAGGAGTTACATTGTGTGTTTGTGAATTTAGAGAAAGCGTACGACAAGGTGCAGAGAGAGGAGTTGTGGTATTGTATGAGGAAGTCAAGTGTAGCAGAGAAGTATGTGAGGATGGTGCAGGACATGTATGAGGACAGTGTGACAGCACTGAAGTGTGCAGTAGGAATGACAGACTGGTTAAATTTGGAGGTTGGATTGCATCAAGGATCGGCTCTGAGCCCTTTCCTGTTTGAAGTGGTGATGGACAGTTTGACGTACGAGGTCAGACAGGAGTCTCCATGGACAATGATGTTTGCAGATGATGTGATTGGTGGTAAGAGTAGGGAGCAGGTTGAGAAGAGACTGGATAGGTGGAGGTATGTGCTGGAGAGTAGGGGAATGAAAGTCAGTAAGACAGAGTACATGTGTGTGAATGAGAGGGAGGGCAGTGCAGTGGTGCGGTTGCAGGGAGAAGAGGTGGTGAAAGTGGAGGAGTTTAGGTACCTTGGATCAACAGTACAATTTAATGGAGAGTGTTTTAGAAAAGTGAAGAAAAGTGTTTAGGCAGGGTGGAGTGGTTGGAGAAGAGTGGCAGGAGTGATGTGTGATAGAAGCAGTGCCGGACGGTCAGGGCCAGCAAAGCCTTCTCTGCTGGCCTAAACATTATCAGAAGCACCAACCTATATTTACAACATAAATTCTAATATTTGTTCTATAAAATTTTATTTGTTTCAATATTTGGCTTGATGGCTACATCTGGTGGAAATTTTGTGTTAATAGCCCACATAGAAATCTGATTACTGATAAAAATGCTGATGTGTCAAATACTTATTTTCCCCGCTGTAAGTGTGTTTGGAAAAGGGATATTATTGCCCTTTGATTATTTCTGCAGTGCAATAATGTGCGAGGCAGCTAACAGCTTAAAACTATACAGAAAAAACTATTACATAACTCATATAAAAACTTTATACAAGTAACCTTATGATCAACACTGATTGGCTGATGGCTAGTTTACACAAACCTAAGTAACTAATAGCAGAGAAACATGCAGGATTTTTGTGTGTTCGGGATAAAAAAGCTTATGTGCTCAGAAAAGGTTAGGGGGACAAAATCATCCTTATTTCTAAGTGTGTGGATAAATATTAAGATCTAAATACAGCTTGTTAAGTGGCCAAAGTCATAATTTAAATGCATTGATTAGCATATAGAAAAATCTATATGACCGTATACCAAAGTGAACCGTTAGAAATGGGTCATCCTGTTTGCCACTGCATTATTCATTTATGAATCTTCCATACTCATGTCAATACTGAATAGAGAGACATTAGTTCTCAATTAGTTAGGATCCTAAGCACTTTGTTGGCTGTTAGAGTGGTAAAACGTTTTGTTTGTTTTTTTGGTAAGAACAATTCATTCATGATAGCAAACTTAAATATTAAAAATAATTTAATAAAACAAACTAAAATTGGTGACTTCAGAAATGGAAGTGTGTTATTGTTTTAGTAACCATATTTTGGCCCTCATATCTTATATAAAGCTTTAGGCTCAAAGTCCCAAGCAATCCATTGAGATGTAAAATAGACCTTATTGACATGCTGCACTCTGATTTCAGCAGAAAAGCTCCTGATCAAAATTATGCGGTTGTATATTGTGTTGTGCCACTCTCCTCCTGTGGACACTAAGCAATACATACATACCCGTATTATTTCCAATTAGCATATGGACACAGCTTAATGAATCTTAACAATCTTAACAATATTGTTAGGTGTGGGAAAAACATTCATTACCTATTGTACCAAAAAATCTGAAAAGGGGCAAAAAAAAGGATGATACCAGCTACCACCATCAGATTTTGTAATGAATTAGAATATTTACTTGGTCTGTATAGAAATGTTGATTTATAAATGTTCTGAAAAAAATTTTTGGATTTTCCTCTGCAAACATCAAGCCATGCACATGATTTGGTTTACTACCTTTTTGTTGCACTTTAAGCTTGTCCCTTTACATAAAGGAATTCTAGTAATCTGGGTTTACTAATAGTTTTCATCTACAAATTTTTGTGTACTCTTCCAACAGGATGATGAGGTGGTGTTGCAGTGTGTGGCCTGCATTCAGAAGGAGAATCGCAAGTTCTGTCTGTCTGCTGAGGGATTTGGCAATCGGCTATGCTACTTGGAACTTACCTCAGAGGCCAAGGTAAGCACAGAGAAGCTAATTTGGCAAAATATTGTCTAGGGAAGCACAGTCACAAGTAAGAACAGTAAGAAGACACTCTCAAAAATTAAGGTTGGCACTGCAAGCTAAATATATGTCAAACCTTTGCAGTAATGCTGTGCACTGGTGCTTCTATTCCATTAGACCCAGCAAAAAAATTATGTTGGCAGGAAGAGTGTTGGCAGGAGTGAGCATTTGGTTCTCTTTCAAACATTCGCTCGGTATCTCACTATGGGAATCGCCTCGGGCGTGACCAATCCTGGAAGCATCAATCACACCACGTCTGTCGGCTGACAGACCAATCACGACAGTGATGCGGGAGTCCCGCCTCCCTATATACACCGCTGCTGGCGGTCCCTGCCTCATTCTCGTTCTCTTCCCCGTGAAGATCCTTTTAGGAAGCTATCCTCAGCAGATCCTCTGAGGGCGGTCGTTTAACTGTTCACAGACAGGCCGTTAAGGTACGTCTCCGAGCGCGGCTGCTTCTTGGGGGAGAATATCCACTGTCAAAGTGGATATTCCCTTCTGCTGTTTTTTCTTTTCACATCGCGTCAAGCGAGTATTTACATTATTGTTCGAGACCCGTTTTTTCGAGAAGCACGTCGTGGTGATCTCGTTGTTTTCCTTTTTTTTCCCGGTGATTGCACCTCTGTTATGGCGGCTGCGAGTTCATCCGGGTGCACGGCGGGGAAAGTTCAATCCCGACCGTGTGCATGCGGGTCTACGATCTCGGCAAAAGACTCTCATCCCCTGTGCAAGGGTTCGAGAGCGCCGTCTGCGAGTCGCGGCCGCAAATAAGGGAGACCCGTGTCTCTCTCCGCTGCCCGCGGAGAGGGACGAGGCTGCTTCGCAAGCA
Organism: Silurus lanzhouensis; assembly: GCA_039877035.1. NCBI lineage: Eukaryota > Metazoa > Chordata > Actinopteri > Siluriformes > Siluridae > Silurus > Silurus lanzhouensis. The sequence continues at coordinate 7,196,455 of JBCEWE010000214.1, read as the reverse complement.
CAGTGCAGCTGGGGAGAGATTATGGACGAGGTTTCTCCTGTCCTTCCTTCACTCTTTGAATCACACTCTCTGCTGGATAACAAGGGTGTGGAAGAGGAAGATGATGAGGTCGCTCATTTTTTGGAGGAGGATTTGGAGGACGATGAGGAAGATGCTATCCTCCCTCCTGATCTTCTCTCCAGGCCTGGAAGTGCTACAGGCCCTTCCCCCGTGCCAGGTGAGCTGGACCTCGTGGAGGTGTGTAGGAGAGCGGCCAAAAAACTTTCCATCGAATGGCCGTCTCAGCAGGTGCATTCCGACGCTGAGAGGGATTTATATGACGGGAAGAGGCTGCCATCGCGCACTTCCCCAGTTAAGGAGCTGATTCCTGCTGTACCGGCGTGTGTCACAGAAATGCGTCGTTTTTGGGACAAACCCTTCTCGCATAGAGTGCCCGTTAAGGGTTTCTCTAGACTGGAGGTGCACGATATGGAGGCTTTGGGGATGTGCAACCCCCCCCCCCCCCCCCCCCCGGTGAGGTGTCGGTGGCTAGCCACCTCCACCCAAATTCACGAGCTGCTCTATACTCCTCCTCCCCTTCTCAGCCAGGAAAGACAGAAAGGCTGTCTGCCTCCCTTTTTCAGAAGATCTACCGCTCCTCGGCCCTGGCGGTTAGAGCTCTGAATGCCACCTCCATGCTCACGGCTTACCAGGCAGAGCTCATGGAAGAGATGGGGAGGCAGATTGATGCTGGGTCGCCAGATTCAGCGTTGTGGGAAGAAATCTGCGTCATTGCAGATCTCAACCTGCGTTCCTCTAGGGGAGCGGTCCAGAGCTGCGGCCGCAGCATGGGCCTCGCTGTGGTAGGCGAAAGGGCCCTGTGGTTGGGTTTGACGGGCTTATCGGAAAGGGAGAAGGTGGAGTTCCTTGATGCCCCGATAGAGCCAAAAGCCCTTTTCGGGGCTGCGGTGGCGAATATGCGCCAGCAATGCGACCTTCGCAAGAAGGATGGCGAAGCTTTTGAGGCATGCCTCCCAAGAAAGCCTCCTGCTCGCCCTCCCCAACCCGCACGTTCATATTTCACCCCTGCATCCAGAGAGAGACAGCCTGGTTTCAGGGCTCCTAGGCAACCCCCACCCCAGCAGTCAATGCGCGGGGAGGCTCGCCAAAAACAGCCCCAGCCCAGGAACAAGACCTCTTTTGCAGCGGCAGCTGCTAGGCATCGCCCAGCGGACCCTCAGGGAGGGAAGAAGAGGCGGGCGACCTAGCCTGTGGTCTGATTTTGGGTCAAAAGAGAGGTGGCAGCACTCTCGGAGTTTCTGTAGCACCCGTCGACTCATCTCAGGAGTCTTGTCCTCCCCCTCCAGCGAAAAGGCGTTGGGGAGCGTTTCAAAGACTGTGTTCGACGAACAAAATTTCTCCGGTTGGAGTGTTGCACCAGTTCCCCCAGTGCCCGGAAAGTTACTTCTCCCCTCTCCGCCCGCGGGGTTATGCAAGAGAGAGAGCAGAATGTTCCATGTTCGTCCAAATTTATTATTTATTTATTATACACTTTTCCCTTTATCACACACGTCTGTGCCCTCGGCCCACTGCCTGGATGCACAGACGTGTGTGATAAAGAGAAAAGTGAAAAAATCCACACACACAATAATAAAACTCGAACCAGAGTTGCAACCCCCGGCTCCGCCCCCAGATGGTGCCACCGCGCCGTCTGTCAGCGAGAGCCACAGAGGCCCGCTCTCTGCTCGCGCGGAGAGTTGGCGCGCATGCGCAGTTCGTCCTTGGATGTATTCCACAATACAGCGGGGATATCGCCTGCAGTTTGCCGTGAGACCACCGCTTTTCAGCGGCGTGATTTGGTCGACAGCAGAGGGCGAATCTGCTCAGGTTTTGGAGGACTAAATAACCTTCTTACTGAGCAAAGGGGTAATTCGATCGCTGCCGCGAGAGGACAGCCAGCTCGGCTTTTACTCCCGGTACTTTGTCGTTCCCAAGAAAGGGGGGGGTCTCCGTCCCATTCTGGATTTACGGAACCTCAACAAACACCTTAGAAAGTACAAGTTCAAGATGCTCACTTTGAAAGCTTTGTACAGTGTTATTCGTCCCAGAGACTGGTTTACATCAGTGGATCTGAAGGACGCGTATTACCACATAAGCATTTATCCGGCACACAGAAAATTCCTACGCTTTGCCTATCAGGGCACAGCCTACGAATATTTGGCGGTTCCGTTCGGGCTAGCTCTAGCTCCACGGATCTTTACCAAATGTGTCGAAGCTGCACTGTCACCGCTGAGACCATCGGGTCTCAGAGTGTCAGCGTATTTGGACGATCTCCTCCTCTGCGCTCCGTCACGGCAGCAAGCAGAGATGGATACGAGTGTGCTTCTGTCTCACCTGACTGGCTTGGGTTTCAGGATAAACGAGACAAAGAGCTGCTTGGTGCCCACACAGGAAATAATATACCTGGGTCTCAGATTGAACTTAGACCTGTTTCAGGCTTTTCTATCAGAGGAGCGCGTCAGGTCGATTCGCAGTTGTCTCTCTCTTTTTCAGAGAGGAAGGAAAGTCCCATTCAGACTCTGTTTACGCCTGCTGGGGCTGATGGCTTCGGCAGTGTCTGTCATACCGTTGGGACTGTTGCGAATGAGAGAGTTTCAATGCTGGGTTACGGCACAGCGCTTATGTCCGAAGCGCCACCTCAATCGCAAAGTGATGGTGACGTCACTGTGCTTACGCGCTCTCCATCACTGGAGAAGTCGCGGTTTTCTCGAGTCGGGAACCCCGCTGGGGGCTGTTTCCCTGAGGAAAGTGGTGACGACAGATGCGTCACTCGCAGGTTGGGGTGCGGTGTGCGAAGGCAGGATAGCGAAAGGGAAATGTCCCTTTTCGCTTCGGTGCGCGCACATAAACTTTCTGGAGCTGTTAACGATGTTTCTAGCTTTGAAACATTTCGTGCGGTTTCTTTGGTGTCACCACGTATTGGTCAGATCAGACAACACGACGGCGGTGGCGTACATAAATCGCCAGGGCGGAACGCGCTCTCCTCGACTTCACCGTCTAGCGCGCGATCTCGTGGTGTGGGGCATGGAGCATTTCCTGTCGCTGCGAGCGACTCATGTGCCGGGAATGTTGAATGCGGGGGCGGATCTCTTGTCCAGGGGAAATCCCCTGTACGGGGAGTGGTCTCTCCATCCTCAGGTGGTGAACCTGTTATGGGAGAGATTCGGCCGGGCCGCCGTAGATCTCTTCGCCTCGCACGAAAACACTCATTGCCCTCTGTTCTTTTCTCTGGCGAGAAACGGTGCACCTATGGGTGTGGATGCGTTAGCCCACCCGTGGCCAAACGTTCTGCTTTACGCATTTCCTCCTCTAAGTTTGATCGTGCCGACTCTACAAAGAGTAAGAGAAGGCGGTCACTCTGTCATACTAATCGCTCCGAACTGGCCAGGGAAAGTGTGGCTGACGGAGATTTTCCAACTCCTGCACGATCGTCCCTGGCCTCTCCCGTTGCGCAGAGATCTCCTGTTGCAAGCGCGCGGAGAGATTTTTCACCTGGCACCGGACAGAGTAGCTCTCGTAAGAGGATGAATCTCAGCGTCGCTGGTTTGCCTCCGAGGGTGATTGAGACGATTCAGAATGCGAGAGCAGCTTCGACGCGCTCTGCATATGATAGGAAATGGAGTGTGTTTGAATTGTGGTGTGCTCAGAGACATATCATCCCTTTTCACTGTTCTGTGGCAGAGGTGTTGTGCTTTTTGCAAGAACTTTTGGATAAGGGCAGGGCTTTTTCAACCGTTAAGGTTTATCTCGCCGCTGTTTCTGCATGCCACGTAGGGATTGACGGTAATACTATCGGTCATCACTCGCTCGTGTGCAGGTTTATGAAGGGAGCGCGGCGTCTGAGCACGTTCTCAAAGCCGCTGGTTCCGCCATGGGATCTGTCAGTGGTCCTGAGCGCGCTCTCTCAGTCTCCTTTTGAGCCGATAGGAAGTATTGATTTAAAGCTCCTGTCGCTGAAGGTCACTTTGTTATTGGCTCTTTCTACTGCGAAGTGGGTTAGTGAACTTCATGCTTTGTCAGTTCATAACTCCTGCATGCGGTTTGCTTCGGATTTCTCGCGAGTGGCTCTTAAGACTAATCCGGCATTTATCCTGAAGGTGAGCGAGTCAGCTTTCGCCTGCAGACAGGTGGATTTGGTGGCTTTTCATCCGCCTCATTTTTCCTCAGCGGAGGAGGAGCGACTTCACTGTCTGTGTCCTGTCCGTGCGTTACGTCACTATGTTGACAGGACGAAGGGTTTGAGACGGAGTATTCAGCTGTTTGTTTCTTGGGTCGTTTCCCGTAAGGGAAGTCCCGTTTCCCGGCAGCGCCTGTCCCATTGGCTCGTGGAGGCTATTGTAATGTGTTGTTATAGCATGGGTCTCAACCCTCCGGAAGGACTGAGGGCTCATAGTACCCGAGGCTTGGCCACTTCGTGGGGGCTTTTAAAGGTGTTTCGATTCAGGACATCTGTGCAGCAGCATGCTGGGCTTCGCCGCACACTTTTGTCCGTTTTTATAGGCTGGATGTCACGGAGCCTTCGCTGGCTCATTCCGTCCTGAGTGTGTAATATATATTTGTGTATATATTGTGGGTATATTATATACAGGGAGTGCAGAATTATTAGGCAAGTTGTATTTTTGAGGATTAATTTCATTTGAGGATTTAATTTGAACAACAACCATGTTCTCAATGAACACAAAAAACTCATTAATATCAAAGCTGAATATTTCTGGAAGTAGTTTTTAGTTTTAGCTATTTTAGGGGGATATCTGTGTGTGCAGGTGACTATTACTGTGCATAATTATTAGGCAACTTAACAAAAAACAAATTTATACCCATTTCAATTATTTATTTTTACCAGTGAAACCATTATAACATCTCAACATTCACAAATATACATTTCTGACATTCAAAAACCAAACAAAAACAAATCAGTGACCAATATAGCCACCTTTCTTTGCAAGGACACTCAAAAGCCTGCCATCCATGGATTCTGTCAGTGTTTTGATCTGTTCACCATCAACATTGCGTGCAGCAGCAACCACAGCCTCCCAGACACTGTTCAGAGAGGTGTACTGTTTTCCCTCCTTGTAAATCGCACATTTGATGATGGACCACAGGTTCTCAATGGGGTTCAGATCAGGTGAACAAGGAGGCCATATCATTCGATTTTCTTCTTTTATACCCTTTCTTGCCAGCCACGCTGTGGAGTACTTGGACGTGTGTGATGGAGCATTGTCCTGCATGAAAATCATGTTTTTCTTGAAGGATGCAGACTTCTTCCTGTACCACTGCTTGAAGAAGGTGTCTTCCAGAAACTGGCAGTAGGACTGGGAGTTCAGCTTGACTCCATCCTCAACCCGAAAAGGCCCCACAAGCTCATCTTTGATGATACCAGCCCAAACCAGTACTCCACCTCCACCTTGCTGGCGTCTGAGTCGGACTGGAGCTCTCTGCCCTTTACCAATCCAGCCACGGGCCCATCCATCTGGCCCATCAAGACTCACTCTCATTTCATCAGTCCATAAAACCTTAGAAAAATCAGTCTTGAGATATTTCTTGGCCCAGTCTTGACGTTTCAGCTTGTGTGTCTTGTTCAGTGGTGGTCGACTTTCTGCCTTTCTTACCTTGGCCATGTCTCTGAGTATTGCACACCTTGTGCTTTTGGGCACTCCAGTGATGTTGCAGTTCTGAAATATGGCCAAACTGGTGGCAAGTGGCATCTTGGCAGCTGCACGCTTGACTTTTCTCAGTTCACGGGCAGTTATTTTGCGCCTTGGTTTTTCCACACGCTTCTTGCGACCCTGTTGACTATTTTGAATGAAACGCTTGATTGTTCGATGATCACGCTTCAGAAGCTTGGCTATTTTAAGACTGCTGCATCCCTCTGCAATATATCTCACTATTTTTGACTTTTTTCTGAGCCTGTCAAGTCCTTCTTTTGACCCATTTTGCCAAAGGAAAGGAAGTTGCCTAATAATTATGCACACCTGATATAGGGTGTTGATGTCATTAGACCACACCCCTTCTCATTACAGAGATGCACATCACCTAATATGCTTAATTGGTAGTAGGCTTTCCAGCCTATACAGCTTGGAGTAAGACAACATGCATAACGAGGATGATGTGGTCAAAATACTCATTTGCCTAATAATTCTGCACTCCCTGTATACATGTATTTGTCTATATAGATGTGTTTTTGGTCATGTATACGTGTATGCGTAAGGGAATGACAACGGGTGATGTTAACATCATGGTTCGGATGTTTGTCATTTCTCTCGCTTTTCCACTCTCTTCAGTGAGAGGGATTATTTCTTTTTATCACATCACTGAGTTGGTTGACACCTGCTTCGGACAGCATATCTGCAATACGGGAGTTGTCTATATCCCATAGTGAGATACCGAGCGAATGTTTGAAAGAGAACTTTAGGTTACTTACGTAACCCCGGTTCTCTGATAACATGAGTGAGGTATCTCACCACACTTCCCTCCTTGCAGTGCACGGAGAAGAGATATGTGAGAATGAGGCAGGGACCGCCAGCAGCGGTGTATATAGGGAGGCGGGACTCCCGCATCACTGTCGTGATTGGTCTGTCAGCCGACAGACGTGGTGTGATTGATGCTTCCAGGATTGGTCACGCCCGAGGCGATTCCCATAGTGAGATACCTCACTCATGTTATCAGAGAACCGGGGTTACGTAAGTAACCTAAAGTTATGAAACCTGAGAGACGGTGTGGTGATTTTGTGTGTGTGTGTGTGTGTGTCCGTCCAAGAACACACCTAGTCTTTGTTATGGGGCTTATGTGCATCATATACTGAACAAAATTATAAATGCAACACTTTTGTTTTTGCCCCCATTTTTCATGAGCTGAACTCAAAGATCCAAGACTTTTTCTATGTACACAAAAGGCCTATTTCTCTCAAATATTGTTCATAAATCTGTCAATCTGTGTTTGTCAATCACTTCTGCTTTGCTGAGATAATCCATCCACCTCACAGGTGTGGTGTATCAAGATGCTAATTAGACAGCATGGCTATTGCACAGGTGTGCCTTAGGCTGTCCACAATAAAAGGCCACTCTAAAATATGCAGTTTTATCACACAGCAAAAAACTTTTATTTTTTCCACAACTGTTTTGCACTATGACACTTTAACGCTGGACTTTCACTTTAACGCTGGACTTGAACAGCACAGTGCCACTTTATACCACACCACACTGGACACTTTAAGGACAATAACACTAATCACTTTAATTTGTTCTGTCAATATCTACCATATGCATCTATGTATATACACACATTTTCACATATATTTTCATATATTTGATATAGTTTATATATATATTTTTATTATCCTTCCCTTTTTTAGTGTTATTTTTATCCTTAATTCCATTTCTTTTATGCTTGAATGCCAGACAGACGTAAAAAGCATTTCACTGCATGTCGTACTTTGTATGTATGTGTATGTGACAAATAAAATTTAATTTGACTTGATTCAACCGGCCTCATAACCGCAGACCATGTGTAACCACACCAGCCTCCTGGTAGTGTCGTAACTCTACTAAAGTCTACTGTACTAAAGTCCCCATGTCCAAGTGACCCTTTCTTAAAAAAACATCCCCTGATCATGCACTTTTGCATATAATCCAACAGATCATCCACCGCAATATTGTCTGGGTTTTTTTTTTTTCCTATGTCTGCAAATCATCCTTTGTTTTGTTTTGTGTAGACTTGGTATAGAAACATGTTTTTACTAGTTTTACAAACCAGGGCTTTAGTTTTAACACACCAGCACTTTTCTCCAAATGCTTTTCCTATTTTTTTTATTTTTTACCCTCTTTTACTTAGTTTTTCTTAAAATCTTCTTAAAATATGTTTCTTATGCCATAATACTTCTTTATATAACATTTTCTGTCTTACTCTTATCCTGCTGACCTAAGCTAAATTACATGGGTGAACTTTATGCCCCCTTTTATGCAAGATGAGTCAAGACGTCATGCGGTTTCTCTGTTATCTCTGCTTAGCCAAGGTGTTTAACCACATAGGCAGCTCCATAAATGGCTTCTGACTGAATTTTGCACAGTGCATGATGCACCTGCACTCACCATCCCTATTAAACCCGACTTTTCTACTATTATTGCTGTTGTTATTATTATATATTATATATTATTATATTTATATTTATCATTATATTATACACTGAACTAGCTAAATTTCTCAACATACTTCCCCCCTTTGCAACTTGAAAGTTGCATAAAATATAACCTGCTCTTTTCCCAATTACTTTTATCAAATCAAATTGCTTCCTAAAATCTCAACATACTCCCCCTCCCTTCATATTTCTTTTTATGTAACTTTGACTGAAAAGCATGCCTCATTCTCAGAAAATAGGTGTACCAGGAGTGGGCGAAAAACCAATTGTGAGGAAAATTCCCACTCTGCCCTCTTTGTGCATGACAGTAATAGTGAACTCAACACCATGGGTGGTTCCATGAAATTCCGGAGTAAGAACGGGTACTTTGAGGATGGATTAGACTGTAGTTAATGTCAACAGTCTGCTACATTGACTCAGGACTACTTTTCGCTTTTGATCATCATCACTGTACCCCGCAACATAGTATATCTGCTATAAATGGACATTCGGTGCAACCCAGATGAGCATGGGTTCCCTCTTGAGCCTGGTTCCTCTCAAGGTTTCTTCCTTATGCCATCTCGGGGAGTTTTTCCTTGCCACAGTCCCCACCGGCTTGCTCATCAGGGACAAACTTACTTATAAAGAACATATTCACTTTTAATCACCACATTATCTGTGTAAAGCTGCTTTGAGACAATGTTAATTGTTAAAAGCGCTATACAAATGGAAATGAATTGAATTGAACACCAGGTCACCTTAAAAATGACAGTTAACAGTATCACAAAACATAAAACAAACCAAAAACATATAGTTTACAAAGAAAAGTTCTAGCATAGGTAACAAAAGGTAATAAAAAAAGGGTACAAAAAGTTCAGTGCCACCACTAATTTTTTGCCGAAGCAGTGCATCCAGCTATGCAATTGCGTTCAGCATTCGGTGTTCAGTGGTTCACAGGCTTCACTTTTCCAGGATATCCCAGCAAGTGGTGCACTTGTAGCAATTAGGGCAGACATTCAGGCTATAAACTTCATCATAGGGATAGGCATCGCTGTACAGGTAGCCAGATGTACAAACCCGATTCCAAAAAAGCTGGGACACTGTACAAATTGTGAATAAAAAAGTAATGCAATCATTTACAAATCTCATAAACTTATATTTTATTCACAATATAATATAGATAACATATCAAATGTTGAAAGTGAGATTTTGAAATGTCATGCCAAATATTGGCTCATTTTTTTTTTCATGAGAGCTACACATTCCAAAAAAGTTGGGACAGGCAGCAATAAGTGGCCAGGAAAGTTAAATGTACATACTATAAGGAACAGCTGGAGGACCAATTTGCAACTTATTAGGTCAATTAGCAAATTATTGGGTATAAAAAGAGCCTCTCAGAGTGGCAGTGTCTCTCAGAAGTCAAGATGGGCAGAGGATCACCAATTCCCCCAATACTGTGGCGAAAAATAGTGGAGCAAGGAAGAAGTTTCTCAGAGAGTTTGAAGTTATCATCATCTACAGTGCATAATATCATCCAAAGATTAAGAGAATCTGGAACAATCTAAGGGTCAAGGCCGGAAAACCATACTGGATGCGTGTGATCTTCGGGCCCTTAGACGGCACTGCATCACATACAGGAATGCTACTGTAATGGAAATCACAACATGGGCTCAGAAATACTTCCAGAAAACATTGTCGGTAAACACTATCCACCGTGCCATTCACTGTTTCCGGCTAAAACTCTTTAGGTCAAAAAAGAACCCATATCTAAACATGATCCAGAAGCGCAGGCATTTTCTCATAATTAATATCGGCATAACCTGCTCCTTTATTTCAACGATAACGTAAGCATTCATTAAAAAGATTCTGCGTCTCCAAATTCGTTCTTACTTTTCAAAATTTCTCAGATTTTTCCGAGCACTTGTGTGTATTCTGTACTGAAGTACTGCTCTATCTATTGGGTTTATTACTCTATTTATTATGCCACATCTTTCAATTGTTAGCTCTGGTGCAGATAGTATCACACTATACTCAGTTTTTATGACATGACAAGTAATTGTCTGGCCAAAGTATATAGGGTTGCCGGGTGTCCTATTGTGATTGTCGATGCCTTCTGGTTTGTGAAGGCAGCTGCTGCTACTGCTCGATAACATTGTGGCATACATGCCCTTCTCCACCCGATCAAGTGCAATTCTAAAGAATGTAATTAGTTGTTTTTTCTATACCTGTGGCTTCTGCATCAATATAGCCAAAGCAAATCTATGTCTTTTTGAGACAAAGTTGGATAATATTATTTATCTATACTATCTGTAATTACTATATAAAAATAGTCAGTGTAACACTTGAATTGAATTGATCAGTTGGTTTTATCATGTGCTTTTTATGCAAAGTCATGTAACCATGGTCTACTGACCTGCTATGCCAAGGAATGACAGCATTTGTTATAAGTTTATGGTTTTGATGCTTTCCGAATAGTATTCACAAGGGCTAACAATATTTTATGGCCTTGTGCCTCAAGTACTCTTCCTAGGTATTCTATTTTTAGTTTATTTCATTGTAGCTTCTTTTTACCCACATTATGCTTATTCTTTGTTATTGTTTCTAACACAAAATAAATTAGTTAATAGTCAAAATACATTAGCAATCAGTTTGTAATTTGTAATCTTTTAAATTTGTAAAAAGTCCCGCTCCAGTACGTGCTTGAATAATGATAGGCTTTTACTATATCTTTGTGATAATCTAGAATCTAGAGTAGGTGTATTTTCCACGATATGTAAATGAAAATGTAAATGCAAACAGAATTTATTACTAATTGTTTCTGGCTCTTATTGCTGATATTCTTATTATCCTATACCTTTTGATATTTTTTTAGGTTTTTAGGAAGCTTGGTATTTTCATGTAAGAAAAGAAGGGTAGATACGGGATTTTCTTTCCATCACTATTTATAAAAGGAGTAGAAACCTGACGGATCTAGAGAAGATCTGTGTGGAGAAGTGGGCCAAAATCCCTCCTGCAGTGTGTGCAAACCTGGTGAAGAACTACGGGAAACCTTTGACCTCTGTAATTGCAAACAAAGGCTACTTTACCAAATATTAACATTGACTGTTTTTTAGGTGTTCAAATACTTATTTGCAGCTGTATCATACAAATAAATAGTTTAAAAATCATATATTGTGATTTCTGGATTTTATTTTTTAGATTATGTCTCTCACAGTGGACATGCACCTACGATGACAATTTCAGACCCCTCCATGATTTCTAATTGGGAGAACTTGCAAAATAGCAGGGTGTTCAAATACTTACTTTCCTCACTGTATATTTATATTTATATAAACTAATCCTGCTGCTCACCAATCCACTCACCTTTCACCGTTTTTTAAACCTGGACCCATGCTGGCCGAGCGAGCTCCTGAGAAAGAACAAGGGATGCGACTCGTACCGGCGTCTGCGAGGGAAACGAGCCGGCATCAGGAACAGGCTGAGGGCACGCGCACGCCGCGCTCCCTTTCCTAGTATCCTGTTAGCCAACATCCAGTCACTGGAAAACAAACTCGACAACCTCATCGAAAGGGTCAAGTTCCAGAGGGACATTCGGGACTTCAGCCTTCTCTGCTTCACCGAGACATTTCTGAGCCCAGTGGTACCGGACAACGCCATCCAGCCGGCTGAGTTTTTCTCGGTTTACCACTGGTGCGACAGTGCGAGCATTGTTCCCCTTTCATGCTCCTGCACACCAAATCTCGAAATCCTGTCCCTTCTATCTACCTCGGGAATTCAGGGAACATTTCTGTCAGAGTGCTCAGGGAATGTGCAGAACAGCTAGCGGATGTTTTTACCGACATCTTCAACATCTGCCTGAGCAGCAACATTGTTCCTACGTGCCTCAAGACAACGACCATCGTCCCTGTGCCGAAGAAGTCTACTGTCTCCTGCTTCAATGATTATCGTCCCGTCGCACTCTCGCCCATCGTGATGAAGTGCTTCCAGAGGCTCGTCATGAGGCACATTAAAACCCAGCCTTCCACCCTTACTGGATCCCATGCAGTCTCCACAACACTTCATTTGGCCCTCACCCACCTGGACAACAGGGACACGTATGTACAAATGCTGTTCATAGACTTCAGTTCAGCATTCCACACAATCATTCCTCAGCATCTGATCGATAAGCTGAGCCTACTGGGCCTGAACACCTCCCTCTGCAAATTGATCCTGGACTTCCTGACTGGGAGACCTCAGGGAACAGCATCTACAGCACCACCACACTAAGCACCAGGGCCCCTCAGGGCTGTGTGCTCAGCCCACAGCTCTTCAATCTGCTGACTCACGACTGTGTAGCAATGCACAGCTCGACCACATCTTCAAGTTCGCTGATTACATGACCATGGTGGGTCTCATCAGCAAGAATTACGAGTCAGCATACAGAGAGGAGGTGCACCAGTTGACAGCCTGGCGTGGAGCCTGGCGTGGAACCAAATTTCTTGGTGTTCATCTGGCGGATAACCTCACCTGGTCACTCAACACCGGCTCCATCACCAAGAAAGCCCAGCAGCATCTCTACTTCCTAAGAAGGCTGAGGAAAGCTCATCTCTCTTCCCCTATCCTGACCATGTTCGACAAAGGGACAATTACAAGATATTAGGAAAAGTGACTATGCTAGAGTAAAATTTTGTGAGACCTATTTTTTTCCCCAAAAAGTAAGCACTGTGCTATTATTTCAAGTGAGTAACTCAAATTCACTGGCTTGAAGTACAGTACAGTGTCCTCCATTTTCTGTTTAGTGACTGCCTATGTCCTGACATTATTGCACTCTGAAGATTGTTCACATCAGAATCATGTAATTTTTGCAGTGACTGATTGTTAGTTTTTGCTTTGTCAGATAATATAATTTGTTCTGTATGTTAGAAAAAATTAATGTGAAATGCATTACTATGCATTACTGCATTACTATAAAACTGCATTACAATTCATTACTATAAAAATAATATAATTTGTTCTGTGTTTTAGAATAAATGCAGTTCATCATCATTTATTCTAAAATACAGAACAAAATATTTTTAACACTTTACTCTTAAATTATTTATAACTCTTTCATGTAAAAAATGAATTGCAGTAAGCGCGCGTGCACTCTATCAATAGACACAATTGAACGGTAGATACTGAATGTGAGAATGAATGCTGGATTTCTTTACTACTCTAATACTTTAATTATCTAATACTAAATTTACTAATAGGATTTCCATGCATAATCTATCATCTTACCCTGTGGCAGCATGAATTGTGGGATAAAAATATTATTTTAGCTTGACAAGCCATGTGTATGACTGTAAATATATAACAGCAGGTCCTTTTTTTAAAGAGCTTTTTAGAGACTATTATTCCCAAATAGCTTAATATTGAGTACATACTGTAAGCACCACATACAGTGTAAACCACATACACTTTAAATGTTTTGGAACAAATTAGAATGACTGTATCTTTGGAGATTTAGAATGACTGGATTTTTTGTGTTTTTAAATTTAATTAAATTTAATTTGATTGCACATCTTTTGTTCTTCCTTATATAAACGATTTTATTTAGTTGAAATAATTAATTGGGTTCTAAAGTATTTACTTTATTCTTGTTAATTGTAGGAACTTTTAGATTCATGTAATTTTTTCTTGTTGTCTTTTGATTTTGTCACTGGACACATTTGTCTTTGTGGTTTATATTCTACTTTTTTTAAATTATATACATTCTGAGCTATGATTTTCTGTTTTGTGTTTCATGCTGTTTTTGCTATACTTTCTGATTTATGTATGGATTACCCTTTTTTGTTTCTGACTCTCGCTTTGGACTGTTATGATTGAGATTTACCCAGATAAACAATATGCTGAGTATATATGCTTCTATCCTGCTGTCTTACAATGTTACAGTTTTACATCCAATTAGAACAAAGATACATCTAATATGAACTAGTTCAGTGGGATTAAAAAAAAGTTTTAAAACAAGATAGAAGCATTTTCCAGTGCATTCAGAGTAGCATATAACCCAAGATAAGGGACACTGTTAGTTGTGATCCATTTATCTTACTGTAGGCTAATGTCTCATGCCTCACCTCAAACTGTCAGCCTGCTGCATTGGCCTCTTTAGCTCTCATGCCAAATCTCTCTATCACTCTCCTCCTTTTTAAACCCACCAAATGTGTCACTTAGTGATTACTTCTTGATACATTTTTATTTATTCCAGGACTTGCTAAACACAGATCACATAGTTTTAAACTAATTCAACTAGTATAACTATTAGTCAGCATCCTGCAATATCACATTTAATGATATATAGTTTAAAACTGCTATTTTATCTAATTTCCATTTTCATACATGCACTATTCCAATCAGGAAATCATATGACAGCAGCACAATTTGAGGTGGATGGGCTACAACAATAGAATACCACATAATTTTCTTCTCCTGTCAGCCTGGACAGCTGAAGATTTGAAAAAAAAACTGGTTTATTTTCAGTCTTTAGCTATCATGTTTCTGTAAATCTGTGCTCATTTACTTAATGTCAACAGTCTGCAACAATCGCTTAGGACTACAGATTGCATTTGATCATCACTGCACGCCTCAACAAAGTTAACTATAATAAATGGACATTCAGTGCCACCCAGATGAGGATGGGTTCCCTCTTGAGTCTGGTTCCACTCAAGGTTTCTTCCATTTCGGGGAGTTTTTTCTTGCCACAGTCACCACCAGCTTGCTCATTAGGGACAAACTTTTAATTATAAAGAGCAATTTATTCATTCTTTTTTACTGCATTGTCTGTGTAAACCTGCTTTGAGACAGTGTCCTGTGTTAAAAGTGCTATACAAAAAAAATTTAATTAAATTGAAGAATTTAATTGATAAAGTGCTTAATAAAGCAATGAATAAATAAATACCATCCTTCCCTACTTCAAGCCTATTGTGGGTATTGTCAGCAGGTCCAAACTAACCTTGCAAGCTCTTGTATATTGGACACTCAGTTTTTTGCCAATCCAAAAGAAAAGATCAAGTAATGTTTTATGCATGATGTTTTTAAATGTTAAACGCTTCTACTACCATCTTAGTCATTTTGTATAAAGACAGTGCTATAATGTAAGTTCATCTGTATCTGTATATCTTTAGCGCTGTAAATAAAAAATAGAGACCTTAACCCTATTAAACACCTTTGGGAAGAATTGGAATGCTGACTTAAAATTTAAATATCTAGTGGATGTCCAGCTTTTTCAATTATCAAGAAACTTCTTATGCCCTGGTTTCATAAGTGTTAATTTCAACACTCACAGACTATTTGGACAAAAGTATTGGGACACCTGACCTTTACAGCTATTTGTAGCTATCCCTATTACCACAAATTTGGAGGCACACAATTGTATAGGATGTCTTTGAATGTGGTAGCATTCAATTTTCCCTTTAGTTGAACTAGGAAACCCAATCCTGTTTCAGCATGACAATGCCCCAAATGCACAAAGTAAGCTCTGCTACCTTGGTTTACATGGGTTGGAGTGGAAGATCTTGTGTGGTCTGCTATAGAGCTCTGACCTATGAACAGATTAGGATGAATTGGAACATTGACTGCACCCTAGGGCTTTTCATTCTACATGAGTACCTGTTTTTACTAGGTGAATGAGCACAAATATTAACAAGCACACTCGCAGAGCGAGTGGATCATTTTCCAAGAAGTATAAAGGTTAATATATCAGCAAATAAGAACTAAATGTGGAATATGATGTTCAAAAAGCACATACAAATCTTGTGGTCGGGGGTCCACAAACCACTGGGCCATGTAATGAATGTGTATATGTGTTTATGTTCAGATTCAGCCATAATTTAAATACCACAATTCCATCATTAAAAGAAAGGAAAATAGTAGAAATTTCAACATTCTCAGCACTGTTTAACTGGTCAACATTTTATAACTAATTTAGTTTTTATTATTGAGCATTTAAACATCCGGGTCTGTGTATAATTTTCATCTTAGTGTTCTCTACTAAAGAACTAAGACACTGGTTATAACCTCCTCTACATTAAGTAACTCAAACTGAGCCTAACATAGTCTATGAAATCTTGGTTATCGACAATAAAATACACATCACTTGTGCCCTGTAGCTGACTTCTGCATGTAACACTGTTGCATATTTGTGTGTATAGACAGTCACTGCACTTTCCATAACTTCTAAAGATTAAACATATTAGTAGCTATAGGTATTTGAAAATGATTTAAAAAGAAACAGTGCCTAACTTCTTTCTATTTTTTATTCTCTTTCTCTCTCTATCTCCCAATCTCACTCAGTATGTCCCTCCAGACCTGTGCATCTGTAACTTTGTGTTGGAACAGTCACTGTCAGTCCGGGCACTGCAAGAGATGCTGGCCACAACCGGGGAAAATAATGAAGTGAGTACACAACATGTCAGAATTCTATTATAGTTTTCATGATATATAAATTAACATTTCTTTAAATTATCCTTACGGCTTCCTCAAACTGTGACTACAAAGTTGAAGATTTTTGGATTCAGTAGCATTAATCTTTCTCGTCATTTGAACTAGGAGACTAAAACATATATACATACATATATATATATAAGAGCTCTCAATCGGTTTAACATGTTTCAAAGTCGGTAAACATGGTTTTTAAAGAATGTTCTTGTCTATTAAACAAATGGAATAAAGGACACAGGTTCCCATAACTTCTCTTTCTTTCCACTGAGCCTGTTGCTCAAACAGGCAAGCCTGTTTACATTTTCAGATGACAGGGCAGCTTATAAAAATACTCTTGTAAATGTTTTTAAGTAATTATGGTGTTTTAAATTATGCAAATCATCAGAACACCACACAAAACTTTAATTGCTACTTTAATTGCCGGATGTGTGCATCATGGCAGATTTTGGTGCTTGATTTAAGACTTTGTGCATCAGTAAATCTGATCTCAATTCATTTTTTATTTGTATAGTGCTTTTAACAGTGAACATTGTCTTAAAGCAGCTTTATACACATAATGTGGTGATAAAAATTTATATGTTCTTTATAAGTGTAAGTTTGTCCCTGATGAACAAGCCGGTGGCGACTGGGGCAAGGAAAAACTCCCCAAGATGGCATAAGGAAGAAACCTTGAGAGGAACCAGACTTAAGAGGGAACCCATCCTCATCTGGGTTGCACCGAATGTCCATTATTTACAGATAAACGATGTTGCAGGGTACAGTGATGGTGATCAAAGCAAACTGTAGTCCTAAGTCAGTGTAGCAGACTGTTGACATTAACTACAGTCCAAATCCATCCTCAAAGCTTGCGTTCTTAATTCGTAATTTCATGGAACCCCAGTTATGGCAGCATAACTAAAAAAAGAACCAGAAGGTAACACAGCCATGAGGGATCTCTGGGATAAGAGACGACCCACCACACAACTGTCAACAAACCTGAGTGAACGTGTGAGAGTGAGGGGATGAGAGCATACAAATATCCCAGTTCACTGAACACTTTATATCCATGATCCCTCCAGATCTGCTCTTTTACCTAAAAATCTACTGTTAAATATTAGACTAGATAAATGTTTTTAGCCTCGACTTGAACACTGAGACTGTGTCTGAGTCCCAAACACTGATTGGAAGGCTGTTCCATAACTGTGGGGCTTTATAAGAGAAATATCTGCCTCCTGCTCTAGTCTTCATTATTTGATGTACCAAGAAATTGTTACAGAAGTTCACTCGGACACTGCAGCGCGAGACCTTTATGTGCTTTATATGTCAGTAGTAGTATTTTATAATCAATGCGACATTTGATGGGGAGCCAGTGTAGACTGATTAAAACAGGGGTGATATGGTTATATTTTTTAGATCTAGTAAGGACCCTTGCTGCTGCATTCTGCACTAACTGAAGCTTATTTATGCACTTACTTGAACACCTGTTAGATTTATATCATGCCCAGACTTCCTGTATACCTTACATACTAACATCGTAAATATTCTATAGACACTGAACAGACAAAGGAATGTGTGTGAACCAGTGTGAGAATCATCTTAACACTAACAATGGCCACTTTAAATCATTTATGATTTAGCATCACACACCAAAACATAGGATGTTCTCCCTGTGAACAGAATCGGTGACATAAACTGCAAATGAAAAGATAAAGACAAACAAAAACATACAGATTCCATTTTATTCTGTCCCTACATGCATATAATCCCTCATCATCACCACTCCAATTGAGGCCATGTTCGATAATATGACAATCAGCATTATCAGGTCTATAGGTACAACAGGTAGATCCTACAACAGCACATACTCCACCTTGAATAGTAGTGAGTTGATCTAAAACCAAGCGATTTTGAAGGGCAGTTAATCTCAAACTTTGAAGTTCTACTCTAATTCCTTGTATCATAGCTGTGGTGGCATTCATGAAAGAGATTAACTCATACCGGGTTACCTCAACTTCTATCATCAGATTAACCACACCGACAGACGGAAAAAGAGATTCAAAAAACTTTTCTGCACTTTTCCAAAGAGTTCCTTAGGGACAGATTATCTCTAGATATTGAACTAAATGTTGATCTTTCTCCTAAACTCCTTTTAGACCTTTTATGACTTGTAATAGGCCTTACAATTAGGGCAGCATTTTGTAGCTGAATCAGTGCACACACTCCAGACCAGTCGCTTGAAAGAGTTGTATACACCGTGTGTCCGCATATCCAATACCAATCTTTGACAGCCAGAGTCCCATGTGAACCTGGTATGCGCTCAAGCGTACAGTTACTCTGGCAGTTAGCCAATATCCTGGCAAAGGTTATATGTCCTGACAGAGCCTGCCCTTCATTTTGTTGGGCAGATATACATACACGGCAGTCCCTATTAGAATAATTAAGGGGTCGAGTGGGTTCAGACTTAACTACCTGAAAACCTTAAGGACTTAAGGACTGAAAACCTCCAGCGGCATCTAAATCTCTAATTCTAGCACAGAACTGATCTACCGATTTCTCGAGCAATCTGTTTGTCGTAATGCGAATCAGTTGTGCCTGAGAAGCTTTCATGTTATTCAAACAAATATTTATAAACAACACATTGTGTGTATCATCGGTTGGCAGTTTAGTATCATTCTCCCATTTTGCTTAAAAATGCACCACAAAAGCAGATGGCGTTTCTTTAAAACCCTACTTAGTGTTGGCTGCATGTGAAATGTCACGCTTGGATGCTATTCTGTTATCCAGAAAATCCTTTAGCTCATTATACAGTGGGGAAGTATTTGACACATCAGCATTTTTATCACTAAGGGGATTTCTAAGTAGGCTATTGACACAAAATTTCCACCAGATGTAGCCATCAAGCCAAATATTGAATTCATACAAAGAAATCCGAACATTTAATTATACAAGTTGAGTCATAATAAATCAAGTGAAATGACACAGGGAATAAGTATTGAACACACTTTATTTCATATTTTGTAGAAAAACCTTTGTTGGTGATTACAGCTTCTAGACACCTCTTGTATGGAGAGACCAGTCGTCTGCATTGCTCAGGAGTGATTCTGGTCCATTCTTCCACACAAATGGTCTTTAAATCTTGAAGGTTCCTTGGTCCTCTTTTATGAACTTTGATCTTCAGTTCTTTCCATAGATTTTCTATGGGATTTAGGTCACGTGATTGACTGGGCCATTCAAGCAACTTGATTTTCTTTCTTTGAACCACTTCACTGTTTCCTTGGCCTTGTTTTTGGGATCATTGTCTTGCTGAAATGTCCACCCTCTTTTCATTTTCCGCTTTCTGGTAGATGGCAGCAGATTTTTATCCAGAATGTCCTGGTACATTTCTCCATTCATCCTGCCTTCAATAATATGTAGTCTGCCAGTACCCCTTGCTGAAAAGCAGCCTCAAACCATGATGCTTTCACCCCCAAACTTAACTGTTGGTATGGTGTTCTTAGGGTGGTGGGCAGTGCCATTTCTTCTCCAAACATGGTGTGTAGAATGACTGCCAAAAAGTTCAATTTTGCTTTCATCTGACCATACTATATTCTCCCAATAATCCACAGGCTTCTCCAAATGCTTTTTCGCAAACTTTAACTGAGCCTCAACATGCTTTTTGTTCAGCAATGGAGTCTTGCGTGGTGAGCGTGCATGGATGCCATGGCAGTTCAGTGCATTGCTTATAGTTTTTTTTTTTAAACAACAGTACCTGCTGATGCAAGGTCTTCCTGAAGTTCCGCCCGAGTGGTTCTTGGCTCTTGGCGAACTCTACTGAATATTCTTTGGACTCCTCGGACAGGGATCTTACGTGCAGCACCTGATCGTGGGTGGTTTATGGTGAACTGATGCTCTTTCCATTTCCAGATAATGGCCCCCATAGTGCTCACAGGAACATTCAGCATTCTGGAAATGCGCCTATAACCATTCCCATCAAAATGCTTTTCAATGATAATATCACGAAGATCTTGAGAGAGTTCTTTCTTTTACCCATCATGAAGTCTTTCCTGTGTGCCTCCTGGGTAATGAGAAGCCTTTGTTGGCCATCAATTAGTTTAAAAGATATTAGACTAAAGCAGCTGATATCAATTAGTACTGATAGGGGGCAGGGTTATTCTCTCAATACTGACAGATTTCGAGTGATCTTCTGGCTGGAAATTTTGTGTCAATAGCCCACTTAGAAATCCCCTTACTGATAAAAATGATGTGTCAAATACTTATTTTCCCCGCTGTATATCTTGCATACTAACCTCATAAATATTCTATAGACACTGAACAGACAAAGGAATGTGTGTGAACCAGTGTGGGAACCATCTTAACACTAACACCCATACAGTTAAGCATTACAATAGTCTAATCTACAGTGCCCTCCACAATTATTGGCACCCCTGTTTAAGATGTGGTCGTGGACTTCAAAAAATTCTCCTTTTTTTTTTTAAACAACATAGAACCCAAATGCAAAAAAAGAGAAAAATCCAACCTTTCATTTAAGTACATAACTTTGGTGGTAAAAAAATCACACATTTAGAAAAGAAAAAAAAACTTGAAATCATGTGTGCCACAATTATTGGCACTCCTGATGTTAATACTTTGTACAACCTCCTTTTGCCAACAAGACAGCACTTAATCTCCTCCTATAACATTTCACAAGATTGGAGAACACAGAGAGAGGGATTTTTGACCATTCTTCTTTGCACAATCTTTCTAGATCATCCAGTGTCCTGGGTCCTCTCTTATGCACTCTTCTCTTTAGCTCGTCCCACAGGTTTTCGATTGGGTTGAGGTCTGGGGACTGAGATGGCCATGGGAGGACCTTGAGTTTGTGACTGCTGAACCACTTTTGTGTAGATTTTGCCACATGTTTTGGATCATTATCCTGCTGAAAGACCCAATGACAATGAGCTTTCTGGCAGAGGCCATCAGGTTTTTATTTAAAATATCCTGGTACTTCAAAGCGTTCATAATGCCATGCACCCTAACAAGGTTCCCAGGGCCTTTGGAAGAGAAACAGGCCCACAGCATCACAGATCCTCCACCATACTTCACGGTGGGCATGAGGTGCTTTTCGGCATACTCATCTTTTGTTTTACGCCAGACCCACTTAGAGTGTTTGTTGCCAAAAAGCTCAATCTTAGTCTCATCTGACCAAAGCACACGATCCCAGTTGAAGTCTCAGTACCGCTTAGCAAACTCCAGACGTTTACGTTTGTGAGTGTTAGTGAGAAAAGGCTTTTTCCTTGCATGCCTCCCAAACAACTTGTTGGCATGTAGAGAGCGTCTGATGGTTGTTTTGGAGACTCTGTGACTCCAAGATGCCACTCTTTGATGCAATTCTGTGACGGTGAGCTTGGGAAATTTTTTTACTTCTCTTACCATCCTCCTCACTGTGCGTTGTGGCAAGATAAACTTGGGACCTCTTCCAGCCTTGTTTGTCACTGTTCCAGTTGTTTTAAACTTCTTAATGATTCCTCTGACTGTAGATACTGGCAAGTTAAGGCGAGTGGCTATTTTCTTGTAGCCATTGCCTGACTTATGAAGGTCGACACACATCTGCCTTACTTGAATGGTGTGTTCTCTTGTCTTTGCCATGTTGACAAATGGGTAAGAGAATTAGGCCTCTGTGTCATGTCATATTTATACCCCAGGGAAACAGGAAATCATAAATTACTAATTAAAAGTCCCTAGATACCCTGACCAACCTTAGCAACTACAGAAAAATATATTAAAAAAAAAAAACAATTAAATTTTTCAGAGGAATTGTTAGGGGTGCCAATAATTGTGGCACACATGATTTCAAGTTTTGTTTTTTTTTCTAAATGTGTGATTTTTTTACCACCAAAGTAATGTACTTAAATAAAAGGTTGGATTTTTCTCTTTTTTTGCATTTGGGTTCTATGTTGTTTAAAAAAAAAAAGGAGAATTCTTTGAAGTCCACGACCACATCTTAAACAGGGGTGCCAATAATTGTGGAGGGCACTGTATATGTAATAAAAGCATGGACTAGTTTTTCTGCATTCTGTAATGACATCATATTTAAAATTTTAGCAATATTTCTAAAGGTGAGAGAAGTAATGGTAATCCTGTTAATATTATTCATGTGAGCCTCAAAGGAAAGACTAGGGTCAATAATCACACCAAGGTCTTTGACATCTGTACACAATGAGAAACACCATCCAGAGATGCTATGTAATTGGAAAGTTTACTTCTAGCTGCATGTGGTCCTAGTAAAAGTACTTCCGTCTTATCTGAGTTGAGCAGAAGAAAGTTATCAAGCATTCACTGTCTAATGTCCTTTACACACTCCTCAACATTTTTAAGATGATCTCTTTCATCTGGCTTTGCTGAAATATACAGCTGTGTATCATCAGCATAGCAATGGAAGCGAATACTATGTTTATGTATAATTTCACCCAGAGTCAGCATATATAAAGAGTAAAGCAGTGGGCCTAAGACAGATCCTTGAGGAACACCAAACTCACATCAACAAACCATTTACATCAAGAAACTGACAGCGATCAGTCAAATGAGACCTAAGCCAGGAGAGAGCTGTTCCCTTTATTCCAACAATGTTCTCAAGGCTAGCAAGCAGGATAGTATGATCAATGGTGTCAAAAGCTGCACTAAGGTCGAGCAAAACAAGTAAAGAGACAAAACCGTGAAATCTGGCCAATAGGCAAGACGTGACGTCATCGGGGGGCGACGTCGCGTAAACCAGGAAGCTACAAAATGGCTGTGCGGTGGTTCCGACATTAGCTTCTGCTTGTCCAGGTAAGCGCTTTGTGTGTGTATCTGTGCAGTCATGAGCTTACATGCAGGCAGAATTCTGATGTGTTGTTTGCTTAGCTTAGGAGCATGTTTAGTCGGCTCTCAAGGGAGTCAGCTATTAGCATTTTAGCCATGTAGCTGGCTGCTGGCCGAGCTCCTGTTCCCTGGGGAGAGCGCTCGTTCGGTGGTTCCTTTTCCCGGTGCGTGTAAAGGGGTGCTCCATATTTCTTCCTCTGAGGAGAGCGCTCTCCCTCACGGCTCGGTCCCACTTTGCCGAGGCTAGCGACGCCAGTGGTCGTGTGGCTCACAGGCTGATCTGGCAGAAGGCTTGAAGTCGGACGAGTCCTCTCCAGCCTCCCCTGCCAGGTTAAGCGCCTGCTCTCTCGGGGAAGCACGCCTGGTGGCTGCTTCTTCTCGCAGTGCGAGCAGCGTCTCTCCTTCTGAGGAGAAAGGGATGATGGACGCTAGCGAGCCTGTGGACTCCTCACAGCCTCTGCTGTACGAAGTGCTCCCTGAGGTCGTGACATGGTTGTGTCCAAGCTCGAGCCAGCTTGGCCGGCTAAAGAGCAGAAGCAGCGCGCACCCAGTGAGGTGGATAAGCATTTCCTGCGCCCCGTGTCGCAGCCTCAGCCCCTTCCCTGACCTGCACACCGAGGTGTCCAGGTCCTGGGAGACCCGTCTGCAGTGCGTGCTTCTCCCAACGATCCTCGCTGTACGCGAATGTAGTTTGGCTAAGGAGTGTGGCTACGGGACGATGCCGCATGTGGGAGAGACGCTAGCTAGCTATTTCTTCCCAGGTGGTGCATCACTGAAGGCTTCGGTATGCCTACAAAAAGCCACTTTGGCTCTAGTAGGTAGGGCTACGCGGCAGGTCCGGCTGCGGGTTGCCTTCACACGATGAGTGTGTGGCAGGCATACCAGGCTGGCCTGCTATGAGATATGGTGAGGGCTTACCTTCTGAACGCCCCGGTGGCCCCTCCTGGCCTGATCTGGTGATGCTGTAGGTAAGAGCGATTGCTGGCGGGTTCAGGAGACTGCGGCAGCGTTTCAGTGGTACTTCCCCGCCGCTCCCGTGGGCCTGCTCGGCGGCAGCCTCTGCCTGGTACCTCCAGGCACCGCAAAGCCCAGAATGAGAGCGTTGCTACCCAGTCCCCACGGGGAGGTCCTAGGGGCCCCTGGCAATGCTCTAGGACCAAGGAGGAGCTGGCCGACCTGAGGATCATCCTTGCCTCTAATAAATGGGCCATGGTGCACAAGTCTTTACATCTTGGAGGGTGGTGTACACCTCATGCTACGGTGTCCGTCCCTTCTCAGCACCACCGGGAGGCCGGTTTGTTAGCCTGTGATTCCACTCGGCCTTCTCCATATAAAACCCCTCCAGTGGTGGTTCCGGGGCAGAGGGTTCTCCCAGAGAGGGAATCCATACCATTAAGGTCTCATGGCATGCCCTTCGAGCCTTAGATGTGTGGAAGGAACCAGCGTTTCTGTCCAATGTCAAAACTCCACACATGTAGTTGGATCCACTTGGCACTGGTACGTCTCTAAATGGTTCGGGATGTTTGTGAGTTCGGCATCTACTTCTTTAAAGGTCCATAATCTTCATGAGGTGGGACGTGACTGGAGCTGGCCAAACCTCAGAATGCCTCGGGATGGGGAGAGAAAGAGAAGCAGTGGAGAGAAATTTGTGTAGCTGCTGCTAATAATATTAACAGCACAAGTTGATAATGTGCATGTGATTAGATGTTCTGGAGCACAAGGTTATGATGTGAGACGTATGCTATGTGAAGGCTTTGCTAAAAAGATAAGTTTTTAATCTG
Source organism: Silurus lanzhouensis (assembly GCA_039877035.1). Lineage (NCBI taxonomy): Eukaryota > Metazoa > Chordata > Actinopteri > Siluriformes > Siluridae > Silurus > Silurus lanzhouensis. Next base: position 7,171,249 of record JBCEWE010000214.1, on the reverse strand, counting down.
CACTTAAACTGGGAGTGTGTCTGAGCCCCGAACACTGTCAGGAAGACTGTTCCAAATATTAGAAGCTAAATGTGAGAATGATCTACAATACGGCAGTGGTCTCTTATATCAACCACCAGGGGGTCTCTGGTCTCGCCCCTTGTACAAGCTGGCATGAGAGATCCTCCTGTGGTCCCAGGACAAACTCCTTTTGCCGAGAGGGGTTTACATCCTGGGATGGTTGAATTGCAGAGCAGATGCCCTGTCGAGACAATGGCCGAGGCCTGGGGAATGGAGACTCCACCCCAATAGGGCTGAATACCATGGTGCAGTTGTGGCCGAGGCTACGCCTGTACAGTTAACTGCCTGGTTGGTTCAGTTTTGGAGTTCTTATGGAACCAGTTTGCCACAGGGTTAACCTCTTCAACCCTGAATGGTTTACATGTCCGCTGTTGTGGCTTATATTTCCCCGCATGCGGTTAGGCACCCTCTAGTGACACGTTTTCTTTGCGGCGTACAGAGTCTGAGACCCGGGATGCGACCCAGAGTGCCTGTCTGGGACCTGTCTGTAGTGTTGGCAGCTTTATCCTAGCCCCCCTTTTGAGCCCTTGGCCGAAGCGCCCCTTTAGGTACCTGTTGGTAAAGACCGCTTTCCTTTTGCCGATTTCCTCTCTGAAGAGGATAAGGGATCTACAGGTTCTGTCCGTGGCCCCGTCCAGCTTGGAATTTGCCCCTGCCATGACCAGCGTGTTTTTATTATGTACCTAAGGTGCCTATGGCTCCCGCATGACCTGTCGTACTGCAGGCATTCTGCCCTCCTCTGTTTCTAGCCCCTGGCCAGGAGAAGCAACACTGGTTTTGTCTATTGTAGTTGACGTGAATGTACGCTTAACACGGTAATGTAGCGAGGTACTAATGCAATGACTGAGACAGATTTTAAAAGAGATAAGGTAATAATCTGAAATAGATTTAGACTGAAATTATGACAAATTTGTTTATTTTTAATTCAAATTTTAATAACAACTCAAGAGTCCTATAACATTCTGATTAATTCCAACTGAATCTAGAATGGACACAACTGCTGCTCTTAGGGAATCTTCCTGATTATCAAAATGAATATTAAAGTCACCAACAATTAATGCTTTGTCTAAAGAAGTAGCTTAATTTGTGATGAAATCTGCAAATTCTATGAGAAAATTAGAATAGGGCTCTGAGGGTCTATAAATAATAATTTATGGAATTGACTGACTAGACCTGCTTTTGAACACATAACATATTTTATGTTGGTGTAAAAAAAACTTTAAATGTTTTACATATGTGTTTAGCTTTTTATAGCTGGGACTTTGCCTCCTCTGCCATTTAGATGGGGCTGGTGTGTGTAACTATACCCAGGAGGACTCACTTCATTTAATGCTACATATTCATTCGGTTTAATCCACGTTTTCGTCAAACACATTATATTAAACTCCTGGTCGGTAATAATTTAGTTTCTAGTCAGACGTGAGAAATCATCTCAAGATTACGTATGTAACCCTAGTTCCCAGAGTGAACGAGACGCTGCGACGCAATGCTGTGAACCATTTTTTAAATCCAGGCAATAGGCAAGTTGCGACGTCATTGGCAGGCGACATCGCAACAACCAGTAGCTACAAAATGGCTGTCCAGTGGTAGCGACACTGGCTTCTGCACAGAGAGAAGGTAGGCGCCACAGGGATGCAGGAAGTGTGGCACGGGGATGCATCATCTCGTTCCCTTGGGGAACTAGGGTTACATACATAACCTAGAGACGTTCCTTATTTGGGAACTTCGAGCTGCGTCGCAACGCTCTGGTAATGAGGTGTCCAATCACGCCACACTGACCAGACCCTGCCTAGTGTGTGAGCGCCTAAACACCCACACAGAGGACAGAGGAGCCTAAAGTGGCTCTGAGGTCAAGATCGTAAAATTTAACAAGGTCAGTGGGGTGAACCAGCCCGCACTGTCGCAAATGTCTTGGAGTGAGACTCCAGCAGACCAGGCCGTAGAGGCCGCCGTTCTTAGGTACGTACCCAGGTTTTATGGAAAGAAACTTCCCAGGCGAGACGGGGCCACGGACAGAGCCTGAAGATCCCCGCTTCTCTTCAGGAAGGAAATCGCCATAAGGAAAGCGGTCTTCACCGACAGGTGCTGAAGGGCCACTTCGGCCAGGGGCTTAAAGCGGGGCTCGGATAGAGTCGCCAACGCAATGGCCAAGTCCCAGACAGGCACTCTGGGTCGTGTCCCGGGCCTCGGCCTCCGGGCGCCGCGGAGGAAACTTATCACCAGAGGGTGCCTACCCAGCGACTGCGCCCGCAGGCATGGTAATATAAGCCACGATAGCAGACATGTAAACCTTTAGGATTGAAGAGATCAACCCTGTGGCAAACTGTTCCTGTAAGAAATCCAGAACTGAACCAACCGGGCAGTCCACTGGCTCTAACCCATGGTGCTTACACCACGTTGTAAACAGCCGCCACCTCGCAGCATACAACCTCCTCATGGAGGGAGCTCTGGATTTAAGAATGGTCTCCACTACCTCAGCAGAGAGACCAGCTGCTAGAAACTGTGCCCCCTCAGTGCGAAGTCTCTGTGCCCCCTTGTGCCCCCTCAGTGCGAAGTTTCCTGAGTAGCAGACAGATCCATCTGGGCTTTGAAAAACCTCTGCCATATCCGCTCCACCACCTCCATTCCCCAGGCCTCGGTCCTTGACTCGAGAGGGCGTCTGTTCTACAATTCAACCGTCCTGGGATATGAGCTTGTATAAGGGGTTGATATACGAGACCACCAGAGCTCAAAGGGCTCGCCGTGAGACCTTAATGGTACGGTGTGGATTTCTTTTCCGAGAGAACCCTCTGGAGGGGTCTCATATGGAGAAGGCTAAGTGGAATCACATTGCTTTACAGTGAGTGACTAGCATTCTCTTACTCTCCTGACTGCAGTGAGGATAACTGCGATCCGGTCGAGTCCCACACCACGCCCATGAAGGTGGTGCTCTGCCGTGGAGAAAGCACACTCTTCCCGGCGTTCAGTCTTAGCCCCAGTTCCTTCATGCAGGCGAGAACAACCTCTCGATGCCGGACTGCCTGAAGCTCTGATCGAGCCAATATCAACCAGTCTTCGATATAATTCAAAATGCGGATGCCCTGGAGCCACAGCGGGGCCAGTGCTGCATTCACTGAAATCTGACATCTCAAAAAAGTTGGGACAAGGCCATGTTTACCACTGTGTGGCATCCCCTTTTCTTTTTATAACAGTCTGCAAACGTCTGGGGACTGGGGAGACAAGTTGCTCAAGTTTAGGAATAAGAATGTTGTCCTATTCTTGTCTAATACAGGCTTCTAGTTGCTCAGCTGTTTTCGTCGCATCTTCCTCTTTTTTTTGATTCACCAAATGTTTTTTATGGGTGAAAGGTCTGGACAGCGGCTGGCTATTTCAGTACCTGGATCCTTCTTCTACGCAGCCATGATGTTGTAATTGATGCAGTATGTGGTCTGGCATTGTCATGTTGGAAAATGCAAGGTCTTTCCTTGTTCAGACAACGTTTGGATGGGAGCATATATTGTTCTAGAACTCGAATATACCTTACAGCATTGATGGTGCCTTTCCAGATGTGAAAGCTGCCCATGCCACATGCATTTATGCAACCCCATACCACCAGAGCCCTAGGTGTAGTTAGCATTCTTTTGACCCCGGCATTAGAGACCTTCGGGGCATGGCGATTGGGTGACAACTCAGCGGCATACTTGCAAAGCAAACGCAAATGCTAAGGCTTGCTCACAGGAGCTTCATTCTTCTCTGCTTTACATTGAAGCACATGCTGGTTATAGGAGACTTTATTCTGAGGCACCAGCAGCACAAGTTACCAGGAGCCAGGGCACTGGACATAGCAGGTCATCTTAGGTTTTTTTGGAAAGAATAGGTACTCTAAGATTGTTCACACAGGAACTAAGGATATACGCCTTCGACAGTCAGAGACTACAAAGAATAAAATTATAGAGGTGTGGCAATGTCCAATGCAGTAATATGCTCTGGCCAGATCCTAATGCAGCGTGGCACTGTAGCTTACAGCAGGTTATGGTTGCTGAACTGCTGGATGTCTGAATAGATCTCAATAAACAATGTGGGCTTTATAGATAGTTGGAAAAATTTTAAATGCAAGGCTGGCCTGTTAAGGAAGGTACCGCTCTCATTTTTTGTGGTATAGGTCATTGTCTCAGAACAGCACTGGTTAACAAGTGACTGTCCAGAGCCAATGCCAGGAAGCAGACAGACAAACTAAACCGACTGTCTGCTAGCTGCACAGAGTCTTCATTCAGAATCCACCATATTGAGACTGTGTCTGTCCCCCCGGGTGACACCAAAATGTAGATATTTTTAGAAAGTAGATTTAGGTAACCAGATAAGATTAGATAGGATTGTTGAATATTAGTTCCCTATTCAGGAACTTCGAGCTGCATGGCAATGCTCTGGGAACGCCCCCAGGTTGTCCGCGCTCTGAACCACGTGTGAAATCTGGCCAATAGGCAAGTCGTGACGTCATCGCTGGGCGATGTCGTGACGAGGAGGAGCAACAAAATGGCTGCCCGGTGGTAGCGACACTGGCTTTTGCTTGTTTAGGTAAATGCTTTGTGTGTCTATCTGTACAGTCATGAGCTTGCATGCAGGCAGAGTTCTGTCTGAATGTTCCTTCTTGCAAAATAATTCAGTTTTCATATCAGCTTAAATCTGTCAATAATGTCTTCTAGACATTATAAAAAAAAAAAAAAAAAAAAAAAAAAAAAAAAACACTTCTTTTATGATGCTGTAGTACAGGGGTGGCCAACCCGCGGCCCTCGAGCCGCATGCGGCTCTTTGCCTGGTATAATGCGGCTCTTACGTTCATATCGAAGTTTGTGTTTGTGTTTTTTTTTATGTGCGTGTTCGCTTCGCTTGAGTTCAATCTTCAATCTATGGCAAGCTTTATTTTTTTTTTTATCTTAGACTGATAGACTGTAATGTACTATGTTTCTTCATGGTGATAGGAAAACCCTAGTCAACCGGCCCTTAAGGATATTTTGACCAATTATCTATGCATTAGTATACCTTATTTCTTTTCAAAGCTGCTTTACTACCTATTAGGGCACTGAGGACTATTACACACGTTGAATATCATTTTTTATTATAGTCACAGGACATGTACACTTACTAGACAATTTAAAAGGAATACCTGTTAATTTATTCAATTATACAATTTGCTAATACAATGACATATTCATGTTCAAACAAAGGGTTTTTCTTTTGTTTGTACTTAATATGTCTTAATGCAAATCTGCCCCCACTGTTTATTTGCATTGCTTGCACCTTGCACACAGGGGTCTTTCTTATGTAAGAGAATGCAGAACCTGTCTATTGCTTTGTTGCTCAGTAAACTTGTCTGTCCTAAACACTATTTATGTTCCAACACACTTCAGAACAAAGTATCCTTGAAGTTACTATAAGGTTAAGATAATTTTACCTGGTAGAGAGCAATGCTGAAGGTGCTTCTTGCCCTGTAAAATAACCTCTATAGGTTAATGATAATCATGCAATGCTTTTGGGGAAACTCTTTGGGTAAGTATTTCATAAGTGGCCTTGAGCAGGGACAACAGAGTAGTGTCCTATCCTTAAACCACAGCTTTTATGGTTTGAATCATTCTCTGTGATGACTAACACCTTGCACAATCCATGCAGGCAGCCCATGGAGGTGGGCACAGAACACTTCTGTATGGACACGCTATCCTCCTACGACACTCTTTCAGTAGGATGGTGAGGGATAACAACATATTGATCTTTCCTTATATTCTATAAATGCTGTTACCTAATATTTAAAAAATAGTGAAATTTGCGTATCTTTTCTGGTTATCTGTATTTAAATCCAGTAGCTTCTTTATGTTTGCATCTAATGTTGTGTACAATTGTGTTAGGTGTAGCACTATTTGATGGGTATGGACTGAGGATGCTTAAGCACTGAATACGTTTGCATCCATTTTACACACCTTAGTCAATTTCAAAAGTTTGTGCTTTATCAGTGAGAGATAATTTTCACTTATGTTGACTATTAGCTGTCATAATGCTGCACTAGACTACATAGCAAGTTTTGAGACTAGGGGAAAGTACATAAAGGGGCATCATCATCTATTTTATTAGATTTGTCAAGGTAATTATTATATTCCAATATATCATAAATATTTAGTTTACACACATTAGCTTGCAAATAATTTTTGTTTGTATTGACAAACTGTGAATAACATCGAATTGGCCAATGTCAGTTATTCTATTCCTATGTGTTTCATCTTATTATTAGGGTAGTATTTGGTCCTTTGGTCAACAGGTTGTGATTTAAATGTGCTTTTAAAATATATTTACTTAAGTATTTGCATTTTACTTTTATTTTCTATTTCTAAATCTTTGTTTTGCATACAAAGCTCTCAAATCCCATTCTTCTTGCAGTATCTGGCATGTTTAAAGACATCCAGGTCTCTGACAGATAAGTTGTCTTTTGATGTTGGACTTCAGGAGAGTTCGACAGGCAAGCATTTAGAGATTTCTTACTATTTTTTATTAATAGTATGTAATGAACAGAATGCCATCTTGGATAAAAAAAAAATTGTGAATTTGAATGCATTTAAACATTTTTGGATATGACATATTAAAGTTAATTATTGAACCTTTGGTGTTTCAGTTGTAAACACGCTACACATTTATATCAGCTTTTTGGTATCTAGCATTGCTAGTTGTCTAGCATTGCTTATCTCGGTTGTGTGTGGATGTCTGCCCCCCTTCTACAGGTGAAGCTTGCTGGTGGACTATCCATCCTGCTTCTAAGCAGAGATCAGAAGGGGAAAAAGTTCGTATTGGTGATGACCTCATTCTTGTCAGTGTATCATCTGAACGTTATCTAGTGAGTAAGCATAGTGTAATGTAAATATAAGTCAATCCAGGATCACACAAGAATGATCTCATTACCACATTTCTTCTGTAATGTACTTTGTCAAAGCACTTAAAGTTTTAGACATTGGGGTTTTGCCATATGCAGGCCATATACAGCTATAATAATTTTAACAGTTCATTCTTGTGTTTGAATAACACCTATGTTTTGAGTTATTTGCCAGGTGCTAATCACCAGCTTGGTCAAATAATTCAAACAATAATATAGAAAATAATTGCACTGTCACAACACTATTAAGACTTTGATTCAGCAAACTCCTAAATCTTTATCCAAATATATCTGTATTACTATGGTAATCAATCTCCAATGTTTTCTAGCACCTGTCTATCTCCAATGGCAACATTCAGGTGGATGCATCTTTTATGCAGACTTTGTGGAATGTCCACCCCACCTGTTCAGGCAGCACTGTGAAGGAAGGTACAGTATAAGCATCCTGTGTAACGGTACACAAAATTCACAATTATGCTCAACATGTTTTACTTATTTCAACATACTTACACTATAAAAGTATTTATTTCTTTCATTCTTTATTTATTCACTCACTTGATATGTGGAATTGTCAGAATTTTCTTCTTTGATGAGATATTTTTCAAGCTGTACTTAAAGCACTAAAGAAACCATATCGCTAGAATAGGGATGATACCGAGAACCTGTATTTATTTTAACCAGTACATAATTGGGTCCATTTTAGGACTACCGATAAGATTTACTAAAAACGGTACTGTTTTCAATACTTGTGTTAATTTAATCCCATATACTTCAGTGTTAAAGGCTGTAACAGTTTTATGTTTCATTAGTTCCATGGTACTGGTGGTACTGTTTTCGATACTTGTGTTAATTTAATCCCATATACTTCAGTGTTAAAGGCTGTAACAGTTTTATGTTTCATTAGTTCCATGGTACTGGTGGTACTGTTTTCGATACTTGTGTTAATTTAATCCCATATACTTCAGTGTTAAAGGCTGTAACATTTTTATGTTTCACTAGTTCCAATAGACATTTTGGCATGCTAAACCTCCGACGGGCTTATGTACTTAAAAGGAAGCGTAGAAGGAATATCATTCAGGTAGTGTGCCAACCACATGGGAAGACTTTTTGTTAGCTGTTCTTTGCTGGTGCAATGTTTTTGTTCTTAAAGACTGTATATCCCTTGGGTTCTGCTCTAAACACTGCCCTATCAGTGGTCTTTATACTTTTCATTGTTTTCTATGACCTGATGGACTCATTTGTTGTTTCCTCTATGTTAGTACTTTTTATATGTATTGGAAGACTTCTTGCTGCAGATGTGTGTAGGGTGCCCACCCAATGGCCCAATGACGGAATGCACTGGTGTGGGTGAAGGTATGCTGCGTGTTGGTCTTTCTCGTGCGGCTGTAAAGGATTACTTAAGTGGATTGCACATTGTTACATTAATCCAATTTTTACCTCTAATCTGACTCCAATTTATAATTAAGATTTAACTTCAATATCTCTAATTCAAGCTGATCACTTTATTGGTTGTACTTCTTCTTTGATTTTAATAGATTATTCTAAGCATTCCATCTTTTCAATTAATTATTCATTATAGACCACGAGTCGCTTAGAGCCTTGTGCTTGGCCAACGATACCTGCTCACGGAGGCACATTGGCCAGTCCGAATCTTAGTCAGAGGATATAACGGTAAACTAATATTCTTTAAGTAGGCTCAATGCTTCTCATGCATAAGGAATAATGTATTTAGCCACTTAGTTATAACTTGCTAAGTCAGTAATAGTCAGAAATCAGAAAGTCCCAGATGTTGTGCTCTATGCTCCATCCAGTCATGAGCCTTTTAGTTTGTACTATCCTGGTCATTGATTTGCGGTAACACCAGACTACATATCATCTAGATATAAATGATTTCAGGAAATTTCAGATGTCAGAACAAATGTCAAATCTAAAACAAATAATAGAAGAACGTTACATAACATGATCAGCATAAAACCAAATATTTTAGCAATGCAGTTTACTAAAGAATTGTTGAAGAAACACTATACCTGGCAATAGAGACACACAGAGACTGTGTGGGAAGTTCTCCCAAATGTCACCTAGACCACCTGTTAAGGATCTTCTCCTTATGTCAGTACTACAGAATCTCCACAAACCTGTGGTCTGTTCTATTGATATGGGGCTGAGATCATATGTCCAATTACACTGAGACCTTTAAAATGATAACAAACATATGAAGGTAAAATGTATACATTCCTAAAATGTAATTATCACATTATGCAAGTAAAGTAGCTTGAAATCCGGGACCTTCTAAGTCACCTTTCCATCTCCTCAGGAGGGAAAGTGGGGGCTCAAGGATGGGTGACTGGGCAGCTGAACAGATGGCTTTCACCCCTCAGATCAAAGAGATCCTCCCCTTAGATTAAAAGGTTTATTGTTTTGTTGCAAGGCAGTTCTCGGGGTCTGGGATCATGAACAGATCTGGCACGTCCTTACATGTGTGATATCCAATATATGTTTAATACACCTGGCTCATTGAAATGTAGCAAGTTGAATACATATTTTAAGAAGAAGGAAGATCATAGGCTGACGTATAAGAGTCTAAGAAGGTGCACACAGATGGACTATGTTCTATGTAGGAGATGCAACCTGAAGGAGATTGGAGACTGTTGGCAAGGGGACACTGTTGCCAGACAGATTTTCCTTGCCACATTACCAACCGGCTTGCTCATCAGGGACAAACTTACACTTATAATAAATATCTTATTCATTTTTTTAACCACATTATCTGTGTAAAGCTGCTTTGAGACAATGTTCATTGTTAAAAGCGCTGTACAATAAAAATACATTGAAAATTGAATTGAACGGCATTGGATGGTGGTCTGTAGGATGGATTTTGAGGTGAAGAAGAGGAGGAGAGTGAGAACTAAAAGAAGAATAAGATGGTGGAAACTAAAGGAGGAAGACAAGTATGAGATGAAGGGAAGAGGTCAGACAGAGGCTTGGGGGTGGTGAAGAGGTGCTGAATGATTGGGCAACTACTGCAGAAGTAAGGTGTGACATCTGGAAATAGAAAGAAAGACAAAGAGACATGGTGGTGGAATGGGGAAGTGTAGGAAAGCATAAGGAGAAAAAGGTTGGCAAAACAGAATTGGGATCGGCAAAGAGATGAGAAAAGTAGGCAGGAGTACAAGAAGATGCGGCAGCAGGTGAAGAGGGATGTTGCAAAAGCAAAGGAAAATGCATATGAGGAGCTGTATGTGAAGTTGGACACTATGGAAGGAGAAAAGGATTTATTATTAGCCAGACAGAGGGACTGAGCTGCAAGTTAGAGCAATAAAGGATGGGGATGGAAATGTTGACTAGTAAGGAGAGTGTGTTGAGAAGTTGGAGGGAGTATTTTAAGCAGCTGATGAGCAAGGAAAATGAGAGCGAGAGAGAGAGAAAGAGAGAGAGAGAAAACGTTGGATGGTGTGGAGATGGTGAAGCAGGAAGTCGATAAGATTAGTAAGGAGGAAGTGAGAGCTGTGATTAAGATGAAGAAGAGTGGAAAGTCATTTGGACCAGATGACATACCGGTAGAAGCATGGAGATGTTTAGGAGAGATGGCAGTGGAGTTTTTAACCAGGTTGTTCAAACAGATTTTGGAAGGTGAAAGGATCCCTGAGGAGTGTGCTGGTACCGATCTTTAAGAATAAGGGAGATATGCAGACCTGCAGTAACTACAGGGGAATTAAGTGCTCGGTCACACCATGATATGTTATGGGAAAGAGTAGTGGAAGCCAGGCTGAGAGAAGAGGTGACCATCTGTGAGCAACAGTATGGTTTCATGCTGAGAAAGAGCACCACAGACGCCTTATTTGCTTTGCGAATGTTGATGGAGAAGTATAGAGAAGGTCAGAAAGAGTTGCATTGTGTAGATTTAGAGAAAGTGAATGACAGGGTGCTGAGAGAGGTGTTGTGGTACTTGTAGCGAATTCAGCTTGCAAAAAGGGAAATATTTATGAGTAATTATAATGGGTTATAATTACTCCTAAATATTTAAATTAAGTTGAGTTGACGGTAATGGAATTAACTTTACACTTATTTAGTCTGTTCGTCCACCGAACAGACAGTACAATCTTTTATTAATTCTATAAAAGCGGTATCTCCCCGGCCAAGAAAGACGTGACCCCCCTTTACTTTATACCATACAATTGATAGAGCATTAATGTACATAATCAGATCGAATGTTGCAGGAACTTTAAAATGTGAGCGGCACTCAGAGACAATCACTTATGAAAAATACGGCATTTAATGAATGAGACAAACACAACATAAAACTAACTACACAAACATACAAAAAGAAATAAAGAAAATAAAAATGAGAATAAAAATAAACAAAAGTTAAAAATAGGAAAAAGGAGGAAGAGAAAGGAAAAGAAGAAAAGAGAGAAAGAAAGAAAAGAAATAACAAGCTTAATCTTCAAAATTAACCACAACCTAAACAAGAACCATCAAGAAATTCAAATTCACATTAAAATTAAGGGGTTCATGCTTAAACACGCATTTAGACTGGTTGGCAAAACGGTTACTTGCATTGGCTTGTTGCACAAGAGTCCAGGTGCGGTAGACAAAGGAATCTTTGAAGAGTCGGTTAGGAGGGAGTCAGATGTTCTTCCAGGTTCTCCTGAAGATCAGAGCAGTTGTTGTTCTTGAAGGTCAAGCTTGCTGGAAGATCTCAAAGTTTGTTTGTTTTTTTAGCTGTTCTGAGCTTCCGGGCCTCCGAGCCTATGAGCGTCCGAGCCCTTTCCGAGAGAGCCCCGATTAGTTGGGTTTGAGATATTTTAAAGGTCCCGAACCACACCCATCTTTGGCGGAATGACCAATGCTAGCCTGAGTTTTCTTGGAGGAAGAAACTTCCTTTGTTCATGCGTTTGTGGGCACGGGTTCCCGGTTTATACTTTCTTTAGAGAACTTAAAGTTTTATCGAAAGTGTATTAAGACAGTATGGTGCATTTCATGATCAGATAAAATGCACCATTGTTTCGAAAATAAAGAACAGAATTTTGTGATCATTTTGATATTAAACATGAAAAGAAAAGACAGCATTAAAACAGAGGTACATTAATATACGTGGACCAGTATTTAAGGTATAACTTATGTTAATACAATGTTATATTCTGGTATATAAAATGCAACCTTGTTAGGAAAGTAAAGAGCAAATAATTTTATATCGACTTTGACATCAAGCCTTAAAAAGAAGACAGCAATAAAGCAGAGGCACATTAATAAACCTTTAAAGTGTAACTATTGTTGAGGTAGAGTTAAACACTAGGTTTATTTGCAAAAGAAAATACATACAAGATATAGGTTTATTTCATGTAATGTGGAACATTTTATTTATTATTTAATTAATAAAAGAATGCTTCCGTGTGGTGTGTGTGTGGGGGGGTGTTTGTGTGTGTGTCTGTGTGTGTGTAGCACACTCAGATGTACTGGGGCCGAACTTCGAGAGTGAATTGTTTTATGGTTTGAGGGTCCCTTTGAAGTCAACCAGAGAGGCCAAGGAGGGGTTTTCTGGCTTTCGGGGTGGTGTGTGGTGTGTGTGTGTGTGTGTGTGTGTGTGTGTGTGCTATGTAAGGTATAGGGACTGGCTTGTGTTATCATTTGAATGCTGCTTTGAAGTCAGCTGGAGAGGTCAGAGATTATCCTGTTTGTATCTTTGGTCTGGGGGTATGACACTGTGTCATGAAAACCCCCAATAAAAGTGTAAGCCGTGGTGCTCATCCTTTGATTGAAATGCACATGTCAAGGGTTAAAAGGAATGCCTGGGATTAAATGACCCCTGCCCAGACGCTACATACTGTATGAGGAAGTCATGTGTGAAGTATGTGAGGGTGGTGCAGGACATGCATGAGGACAGTGTTACAGCAGTCAAGTCAAGTCAAGTTTATTTCTATAGCGCTTTTCACAACAGACATTGTCTCAAAGCAGCTTTACAGAAATCAACAGTCAAGGTGAATGGTGTGCATTTATCCCTGATGAGCAAGCCGTGGCGACTTTGGCAAGAAAAAACTCCCTTAGACGTTATAAGGAAGAAACCTTGAGAGGAACCAGACTCAAAAGGGGAACCCATCCTCATTCGGGTGACATCAAGAGTTTGATCATACATTTTCAACAACACAGAACACTGGAGAGTGAGAACTAACATGAGTACTGGAGTATAAGATTATATTAAGATTATAAAATTATAATGTTCTTTCTACAGTCTTATACAGTTTTTATGGTTATAAAACTAGGAGCCACTGAGCTCAACATTTGTGATCATCACATGCCAGAGCCTTTAAACACTCCTTTAGGTCCAATGTCAAAACTCCACACATGTAGTGGGATCCAATTGGCACTGGTACATCCCTAGATGGTAGGGGATGTTTGCGAGTTTGGCATCTACTTCTTCAAAGGTTTATTAACTCCATGAGGTGGGACGTGACTGGAGCTGGCCAAACCTCAGGATGCCTCGGGATGGGGAGAGAAAGAGAAGCAGTGGAGAGAATTTAGCATAGCTGCTGTTCATTGTATTAACAGCACAAGTTAATAATGTGCATGTGATCAAATGTTTTGGAGCACAAGGTTATGATGTGAGACGTATGTAATGTGTAGGCTTTGCTAAAGAGATACGTTTTTAATCTGCACTTAAACTGGAAGAGTGTGTCTGAGCCCCGAACACTGTCAGGAAGACTATTCCAAAGTTTAGGAACTAAATTTAAGAATGCTCTACCACCTTTAGTGGACTTTGCTATTCTAGGAACTACTAGAAGTCCAGAGTTTTAAAATCTCAGGAACGTGACGGATTGTAGCGTGTTAAAAGACTGGATAGATACATGGGAGCCAAACCATTTAGGGCTTTATAAGTAAGAAGTAGTAGTTTGTAGTCTATTCGAAAATTAACAGGAAGCCAGTGTAGGGATGATAAGATTGGAGTTATATGATCATATTTTCTTGACCTTGTAAGAACTCTTGCTGCCGCATTCTAAACTAACTGAAACTTGTTTATTAATGATGCAGGACATCCAACTAGTAATGCATTACAATAGTCTAACAAAACGTCACCAGACCAACTCGTTTTAACCACACACTAGACTTAATAATATCCCACGGAGCAGATGTCACTGATATAGATATTTTACCTCAGAGTGATGACATCACAGACCATTATCTTATACTGTACACACTACCGGTAGAACAGATTAGCCGTGTTTCACCACGTTATCGACCTGGTAGGACTATTGTTCCGACCACTAAGGACAGATTCATAAATATTTTGCCTGATTTATCTCAGTTTCTCACTAAACCCATAACTGCTAATAATCTTGATGAAATGGCTAACAACATAGACCTTATCCTCACTAGCACATTAGACACTGTTGCCCCATCCAGTTAAAAAAGGTTAGAGAACAAGCACCTGCACCATAGTATAATAGTCATACGCATGCCCTCAAGAGAACAGCTCGTAATCTGGAGAGAAAATGGAGGAAAACAAAATTGGAGGTATTCAGAATTGCGTATAAAGACAGTATGCTCAGCTACAGACAGGCGCTAAAAGCTGCTAGAGCTGAACACCTAAATAAACTCATAGAAAATAACAAAAACAATCCCAGGTTCCTTTTTACTACAGTAGCTAAACTAACTACAAACCAGGGATCTGAAAAATGTGTTTCATCACAGTTTAGTAGTGAAGACTTTATGAATTTCTTCACTGGAAAAATAGATAACATTAGAAAAACAATTGTGGCAGTTCAACCGCTGAGACCATCTCCTGACACAGTGTTACCTTCAACTCCACAACTCCACTGTTTTACATGTATAGGACAGGAAAAGCTGTATGATGTTATTATCAAAGCTAAAACAACATGTCAGTTAGATCCGATTCCAACAAATCTAATAAAGGAAGTGTTATATACAGCTGGTGAGCCTCTTCTGAATATTATTAACTCCTCACTATCTTTAGGTCATGTCCCTAAATCCCTCAAGTTAGCAGTTATTAAGCCCCTCCTTAAAAAACCTAATCTGGATCCAAACACGCTATTGAATTACAGACCAATTTAGAAAAAAAAAAAGATTTTAGAAAGGATTGTTGCTGCCCAGTTATGTTCCCACTTGCAAGAGAACAATATCTTTGAAGAGTTTCAGTCAGGTTTTAGGCCCCATCATAGCACAGAAACTGCCCTAGTTAAAATCACTAATGACCTGTTTTTAGCTGCAGACCAAGGCTTCATCTCGCTGTTAGTTTTACTAGATCTTAGTGCTGCGTTCGACACTATAGATCATGATCTTCTCCTAGATCGCTTACAGAATTACATCGGCATTCAGGGACAGGCATTAAGCTGCTTTAAATCCTACCTGAACTAACTGAAGCTTGTTTATTAATGACGCAGGACATCCACCTAGTAATGCATTACAATAGTCTATTCTGGAGGTCATGAACGCATGGACGAGTTCTCTGCATCAGATATAGATAACATGTTTCTTATCTTAGAAATATTTCTAAGGTGAAAGAAGGCTGTTTTTGTGACTTGGTTGATATGATTTTTGAAAGACAAGTTGCTGTCTAAAATAACTCCCAAGTCTTTTACCATTTAATTAGTGGTTACAGAACATCTGTCTAAATGCAGGTTGTGATGCTGTATACTGTTTTTTTGGCCGATGAGCAAAATCTCGGTCTTATCAGAATTTAATAGTAGAAAGTTATGGGTCATCCAATCTCTTATTTTTTTAACACACTCAGTTATCTGAGCTATTTAAGCTGTATCGCCTGGTTTTGTTGAGATATATAGCTGCGTATCATCAGCGTAACAATGGAAGCTAATTCCATGCCTTCTAATAATATTTCCTAAGGGAAGCATGTATATTGTGAAGAGCAGAAGTCCTAGAACTGAACCTTGTGGCACGCCATAATTTACTAGCATTTGCCTGGATAGCTCTCCATTTAAATCTACGAAATGGTAACGATCGGACAGGTAGGATTTAAACCAACTTAATACCTGTCCCTGAATGCCGATGTAATTCTGTAAGCAATCTAGGAGGAGATCATGGTCTATAGTGTCGAATGCAGCACTAAGATCTAGTAAATCTAACAGCAAGATGAAGCCTTGGTCTGAATCTAAAAACAGGTTATTAGTTATTTTGACTAGAGCAGTTTCTGTGCTATGATGGGGCCTAAAACCTGACGAAACTCTTCAAAGATATTGTTCTCTTGCAAGTGGGAACATAACTGGGCAGCGACAATCTTTTCTAAAATCTTAGACATAAATGGGAGATTTGAAATGGGGGAGGGATTTAGAGACGTGACCTAACGATAGTCAGGAGTTAATAATATTGAGAAGAGGCTCACCAGTTGTATATAACACTTCCTTCAGTAGATTAGTTGGAATGGGATCTCCCTGACATGTTGTTGATTTAGCTTTGGTAATAACATTATACAACTCTTCCTGTCCTATACATGTAAAACAGTGTAGATGTGGAGTTGTAGGTGAGATTGTGTCAGGAGATGCTGTCAGAGGTTGGACTGCCACCATTGTTTTTAAAAAATTTTCAGTGAAGAAAGTCCTCACTACTAAACTGTGATGGAACACATTTTTCAGATACCTGGTTTATAGTTAATTTAGCTACTGTACTGAAAAGGAATCTGGGATTGTTTTAGTTGTTTTCTATGAGTTTGCTTAGGTGTTCAACTCTAGCAGCTTTTAGCGCCTGTCTGTAGCTGAGCATACTGTCTTTATATGCAATTCTAAATACCTCCAATTTAGTTTTCCTCCAATTTCTCTCCAGATTACAGACTGTTCTCTTGGGGGCATGCGTATGACTATTATACCATGGTGCAGGTGCTTGTTCTCTAACCTTTTTTAACTGGATGGGGCAACAGTGTCTAATGTGCTAGTGAGGATAAGGTCTATGTTGTTAACCATTTCATCAAGATTATTAGCAGTTATGGGTTTAGTGAGAAATTGAGATAAATCAGGCAGGTTATTTATCAATCTGTCCTTAGTGGTCGGAACAATAGTCCTACCAGGTCGATAACGTGGTGAAACACGACTAATCTGCTCTACCGGTAGTGTGTACAGTAAGAGATAATGGTCTGTGATGTCATCACTCTGAGGTAAAATATCTATATCAGTGACATCTGCTCCGTGGGATATTATTAAGTCTAATGTGTGGTTAAAACGGTGAGTTGGTCCGTTGACGTTTTGTTTAACCCCAAAAGAGTTTAATAAGTCGACAAATGATAATCCTAGGGCATCGTTTGCATCATCTACATGAATATTAAAATCTCCTACAAGCAACACTTTATCAAAATTGATTAAGAGGTCTGAAAGAAAACAAGCAAACTCTTGAAGAAAATCAGCGTAGGGCCCTGGGGGTCTGTACACGATGACCAGAGCGAGTTTTCTATGCATGTCTGAAAGTACAATTTTAAAAATGAGCACTTCAAATGATTTAAAACTGAATCCTAATCTCTGACTAACATTGAGAGGCACTAGAAATGGTTGCTACACCACCCCCACGACCAGTCTGACGGGGCTCTTGCTTATAAACATATCCTGACAGTGTATACTCGTTTAGACCCATATAATCACCTGGTTTAATCCAGGTTTTAGTAAAACAGAGTAATGAGAGATTATCTGTGATCATCTCATTTACAATCAGTGCTTTGGGTGCGAGTGATCTAATGTTTAAAAGACCAAACTTTAGAATTTTGTGTTATCTGACATTTTTCAGTTTTAACTGCAATAAGATTATTTCTGGATTTTGTGTATTTAATTCTTGGTTTTACTACACAAGGAATAGATACGGTTTCTATAAGATGGGCTGTGTGCTCACTTGTAACTGTTTGGTCTGTTGTATGCGTGTTCTCATAGTCGAAAATTTCCTGATATCTTACTAGTCAGATGGTGTGAAGTATTCTAGAGATGTTATCTGATAGCACTGCTGCTCCAACTCTGCTGGGGTGCAGGCCATCAGGCCGGAAGAACCTAGGACGCTCCCAGAAACAGTTCCAGTTATTAATAAAGAGAAGTTTGTGCTCTCGACACCATGACTGTAACCATCTACTAAAGTCTACTAAACTTCTCAGCCCCTCGATGGCAAGTGGGAAGAGGTCCTGACACTATGATCCTCGTTGTGTGCGATGTGCTGCGTACCGTCTCCACCAGAATCCTGAAATCCCTCTTAAAGATCTCTGTTTGCCTCAGCCTGGTGTCGTTCACTCCGGCATGAAGAACAACCGCTTAAGGATCGCGGGTACCTGTGCAGCGGCATCGAGAACACGAGCACCAGGAAAACAGCGAGTGTGCACCTTACCTTTGGCTCCGGTAGCGCGGACATGCCGGACGATGGAATTACCAAGAATCACAGTATCGCGTTCCGTCTCGCGGAGAGCGGCGAATCGGTTCTCGGTCGAGATCTCGAAGGCCAGTGGTGGTGGTGGGGGAGACGTCCTCGGGGCTTGGCTCGTGTCTTCCACTGCTGCAGCATCCAGGGTCCGTTGTGCACTGGTGCTGGAGTGAACGATACCTGGGCGGGCTGCGTTGTAGGTGCGCTGGGCCTGGGCAGAGAAACACGCGGAGTTGAGGTGCTGGGAGCGTTAGGTTCAACACAGGAATTTACCTGGGATGAGTGAGCGTTTGCCGGGATGTTTCCAGTGCCGCTTTCTGCTCTCACAGCTGGGCATGCAGCTCGCGAATCTGTTTCTCCAAAGCCTCCATCTCCAACTCCACCGTTTGCAACTCGAACGAGTCCTCACCTGTGCTTAAAGGCAGACACACAGCCGGCATAGTGCTTATAATCACGAACAGATTTAAGATACAGAGATATGATAAAGTAAGAGGCAATGAATATAGTCAACACTAGTGATAGTCGAGTTAACTAACTACAGGCACAAGTCAGGAAGACAAAAACAATTTAGTATTATTAAAAGAGGAAAAAAAAAAAAGGATAGATAAATAGTACAGTTTGTTTGAAAACGCCGAGAGAAATACAAACACAGAACTCGCGGCAAACAAGTCAAACACAGGAAGCTACGTCACAAGCTACGTCACAGGAAGTGTGCAGTAGCTATGTCACAGGAAGTGTGCAGTAGGAATGACAGACTGGTTCAAGGTGGAGGTTGGACTGCATCAAGGATCAGCTCTGAGCCCTTTCCTGTTTGCAGTGGTGATGGACACGTTGATGGACGAGGTCAGACAGGAGTCTCCCTGGACTATGATGTTTTCGAATGATATTGTGATTTGTGGTGAGAGTGGAAAGCAGGTTGAGAAGAGCCTGGAGAGGTGGAGGTACGTGCTGGAGAGTAGGGGAATAAAAGTCAGTAGGAGTAAGACAGAGTACATGTGTGTGAATGAGTGGGAGGGCAGTGGAGCGTTGTGGTTGCAGGGAGGAGAGGTAGAGAAGTAGCAGAGCTGAAGATGTCAAGGCTTTCGTTTAGCGTGATAAGGATCGACAGGATAAGAAACGAGTTTATTAGAGGGACAGCCTCTGTAGGACGTTCTGGAGACAAGGTGAGGGAGGTGAGATTGAGATGGTTTGGACGTGCAGAGGAGGGACATGGTTTATATCGGTAGAAGAATGCTGAGGATGGAGCCGCCACGTAAGAGGAAAAGAGGAAGGCCATGGAGGAGGTTTATGGATTTGGTAAGGGAAGACATGCAGGTAGTTGGTTTGAACGAGGCAGATGTAAAGGACAGGAGGGGGGTATGGAGACGGATGATTTGCTGTGGCGACCCCTAATGGGAGACGCAATGCAAATTTACTATGTCTCTTTTGTATCCCGGCTCTAGCTCCAACTCTCCTGCCTCAAGCGAATGCAACATTCATTATTTTTAATTAA
Source organism: Silurus lanzhouensis (assembly GCA_039877035.1). NCBI lineage: Eukaryota > Metazoa > Chordata > Actinopteri > Siluriformes > Siluridae > Silurus > Silurus lanzhouensis. Next base: position 7,151,453 of record JBCEWE010000214.1, on the reverse strand, counting down.
GTCTTTAGTTAGTACTAGTAGTCTTTTGGGACACCATTAATCGACACAATAGTTGATTGCTAGAACCATTAGCTATGAGCAAAGATTCATACTTCATACACACACAATTATACTTCATGCACACACATACAGTGGAAGAAATTATTTGATTTCCTGCTAATTATGTAAATTCACCCGCTTACAAACAACAGTCTAGTATTTTTATGGTAGGGTTATTTTAACAAAAAGCGGAAAAAAGATATTTAAAATAATAATAATAATTATTATTATATATACAGCAGGGAAGAAGTTGGTATTGCGAGTTCTTACTTAAAGGAACAAGGCTCATTTGGGTGTCTGGGAGTCAGAATTATTGCTGGTCGGTAAGGTATTGGTAAATTCTTATTTTAACTTGATCATATACAAAATAATTTACGGGGAAAATAAGTATTTGACATATTAGCATTTTTATCAGTAAGGGGATTTCAAAGTGGGCTATTAAAACAAAATTTCCACCAGATGTAGCTATCAAGCCAAATATTGAATTTATACAAATAAATCAGAACATTTAAGTATACAAGTTGAGTCAGAATAAATAAAGTGAAATGACACAGGGAATAAGTATTGAACACATGAAGATAACAAGGTGCAAAAAAGCATAGAAAGCCAGGAGATCATCTGAAATCTGTCAGTATTGAGAGAGAAAACCTGCCCCCTATCAGTACTAATTGATATCAGCTGCTTTAGTCCTAATTGATTGCCTATAAAGGCTTCTCATTACCCAGGAGGCACACAGGAAAGACTTCATGATGGGTAAAAGCAAAAAACTCTCTCAAGATCTTCGAAATCTTATCGTTGAAAAGCATTTTGATGGGAATGGTTATAGGCACATTTCCAGAATGCTGAATGTTCCTGTGAGCACTGTGGGGGCCATTATCTGGAAATGGAAACAGCATCAGTATACTATAAACCAGCCACGATCAGGTGCTCCACCTAAGATCCCTGTCTGAGGAGTCCAAAGAATAGGAGAGTTCGCCAAGAGCCAAGAACCACTCGGGCAGAACTTCAGAAAGACCTTGCATCAGCAGGTACTGTTGTTTTAAAGAAAACTATAAACAATACACTGAACCGCCATGGCATCCATGCATGACTCAAAAAGCATGTTGAGGCTCGGTTAAAGTTTGCAAAAGAGCATTTGGAGAAGCTTGTGGATTATTGGGAGACTATAGTATGGTCAGATGAAAGCAAAATTAAACTTTTTGGCAGTCATTCTACACACCATGTTTGGAGAAGAAATGGCACTGCCCACCACCCCAAGAACACCATACCAACAGTTAAGATTGGGGGTGGAAGCATCATGGTTTGGGGCTGCTTTTTAGCAAGGGGTACTGGCAGACTTCATATTATTGAAGGCAGGATGAATGGAGAAATGTACCGGGACATTCTGGATAAAAATCTTCTGCCATCTACCAGAAAGCTGAAAATGAAAAGAGGGTGGACATTTCAGCAAGACAATGATCCCAAACACAAGGCCAAGGAAACAATGAAGTGGTTTCAAAGAAAGAAAATCAAGTTGCTTGAAAGGCCTGACCCAAATCCCATAGAAAATCTATGGAGAGAACTGAAGATCAAAGATCATAAAAAATGCCCAAGGATCCTTAAAGATTTAAAGACCATTTGTGTGGAAGAATGGGCCAGAATCACTCCTGAGCAATGCAGACGACTGGTCTCTCCATACAAGAGGCGTCTAGACAATGTAATCACCAACAAAGGCTTTTCTACAAAATATTAAATAAAGTGTGTTCAATACTTATTCCCTGTGTCATTTCACTTGATTTATTATGACTCAACTTGTAATTAAATGTTCGGATTTCTTTGTATGAATTCAATATTTGGCTTGATGGCTACATCTGGTGGAATTTTTGTGTCAATAGCCCACTTAGAAATCCCCTCACTGATAAAAATGCTGATGTGTCAAATACTTATTTTCCCCGTAAATTATTTTGTATATGATCGAGTTAAAATAAGAATTTACCAATCCCTTACCGACCAGCAATAATTCTGACTCCCAGACACCCAAATGAGCCTTGTTCCTTTAAGTAAGAACTCGCAATACCAACTTCTGTCACCAGTCACAGAATCAACCTCTTCCATTCAAACCTCTCCACCACCATGGGCAAGACTTATCAATTGATGTCAGGGACAAGATTGTAGACCTGCACTAGGCTGAAATGGCCTACAAGACCATCAGCAAGAAGCTTGGTGTGAAAGATACCACTGTTGGCACGATAATTTGACAATGAAAGAAATACAAGATAAATGCCCTTGTTCTGGAGCTGTAAGCAAAATATTATCTCATGGGGTAAGGATGATTGAGTAATGTGAAGGATCACCCCAAGTTACATGGGATAAGCTTGTTAATGATTTCAAGGGAGCTGGGACCACAGTCACCAAGAAAACCATTGGTAACACACCAAGGTCTTTCTGCTCAATAATGGACATTAACAGGCCTGTCTGAAGTTTGCCAATAAAGGCCTGAATAGTTTGAAGGAAGAGAAATGCTGAATGTGACCCCAAGAACACCATCGACACTGTCAAACATGGAGGAGGAATGATTCTGCTTTGTGGCCGATTCTCTGCTTAGGGTACAAAAGGATTTTACTACATAAACAGGGCCATGCACTGCAGAATCTTGGGTGAGAACCTTCTGGCCTCAGTCAAAACAGATGGATCGTGGATGGGTCTTCCAGTATAACAATGACCCAAAACATATGGCCAAGGCAATAATCTGATGGTCTTGTAGCCCAACGACTGCTGTTTATTTTCTGAACTTTACAATATATGAACATCGGTATTAGGAGGTGTCATTATTTTCCCTAAACCAAAAAAACACGGAGGATTCCCCATTCCTCTTCTCTCCGGCCCAAACGAACCTTTCCTCTCCCTTCCACACCCCAACCCAGACAATCTATGGAAAACCCCAGACCCCCGTGCAAACTCCACCTATGCAGGCCTTAGCCCTGATTCCACCCAGTTGATGAACACCTGGAGCTCAGCATCCTTTCGCTGTTCAGCAGCCCACGCTAGATCTGAATCCAGTAGTATCCCAAAAGAAAATGCCTCCATCTGCATTTCCTGCCCCATGTATTCTGTTAGCTGCTCACATTGTGCGCAAGTAGCCCCACAGGTGCATCTGGACAACTCGTCGGCATTCTAATGACTTTCCACTTCCGAAGCTGAATTATAAATTGAAACTCGTGCAAGCGTTCTATTCAAAAAGTCACCCGTCCTGTCTTGAGAAAGAACTGTGCTCAGGCCTATATTACTGGCATTGTGTTTAGGATGAATGTCTGAATAGACTCATCAAGACTGGGGCATGACACAAGGCCTCCTTCAGGTAATCTAATGCCTGCTGCTGAGCTGTCCCCCACTGAAACCGCTAATGTAGGGGAGCAGCCACAATCGCAAATCCAGGAACAAATTTCCGATGTGATGCTAGACCCAAAAAAGCCCGCAACTACCTATGGCTGCACAGGGCTGGCCAACTGTGGACTGCCGAAGACTTCTGATCATCAGTGGCCACTCTCTCTGCACTCACATTGTGGCCTTGAAAAGTCACTGCTTTCTGCATCAGTTGACATTTCTTCACATGCAGCTTTAGGCCAGCATGAGCTATTTATGTCAAGTCTTCCAGAACCCTGGTCCTACACTAAACAACATAAAGCTACAACATAAAGCTACATAAAGTGCATCAAGTGCAACCGAGTGCAAACAGTGCAGACAGGCAACACAAGACACTGTGGGACAGATAACACAAAATAGCACCAACCAGTAAACCTACTGTATACTCCTGATATTTAGCCTTTTCTCTCGATCTCTGCTCTCCTACGTATACGGGGAAGTCTCAATGAAACACACGAGTCAGACTTTCAGAGAGACGTTCCGAAGCTTTACTGTGCCACACACGAATATATACCATAGCGAAGGGGATGGGAAGGTCAGTGTGTGTGCAAACAGAAAAACGGTTGACGATAACAACTCCATATCGGGTCATGTTATTTGTTAGGAGAAGCAACAAAACGCAGATTAGCGCATACCAAAAGGCGACAGTTTGGGTGCGTAAAAATAGAAGATAAAGACAAGAACTTAATGTTCTGGGTCAACATAATGTAGGACAAGTTTATTATGACTAGTGATCAAGGATATCTTACAATTCCACAGGGCTATTATGGCTAGTGATCAAGGATATCTCACAGACACAATGCAGTGCAAAAACAGCAGTAGCAGCAGTCAAGAGGTGCAAAAAACTGCATGTAAACGGTATAATATAGTTAAGTATAAATATTAAATAAATGGTGGTGAAGTGGATTGAGATGAGTAATGTGTGTGTTGGGTTCAGCTTGCACAGTGTGTGTGTGTGTGTGTGTGTGTGTGTGTGTGTGTGTGTGTGTGTGTGTGTGTGTTAAGTTCAGTTAAGTTCTGTGTTGAGGAGCATGATGGCTTGCGGGAAAAAGCTGCTGCACAGTGTGGATGTGACAGCCCGAATGCTTTGGAACTGCTTTCCTGATGGCAGTAGGGTGAAGAGTGTGTGTGAGGGGTGTGTGGGGTCGTCCACAATGCCGTTGTCTTTGCGGATGCAGCGTGTGGTGTAAATGTCTGTGATCAAGGGGGAAAGACAACCTGATGATCTCAGCTGTCATCACAATGGTACCTCTGTAGAACATGGTCAGGACGGGTGAGGGAGATAAGCTTCCCTCAGCCTTCTCAGAAAGTAGAGACACTGCTAGACTTTCTTGGTGATGGAGCTGGTGTAGAGTGACCAGATGCGGTTATTCGCCAGATGACAATCTCCATTGAGGATCCATTGATGATCAGTGGAGAATGGCCACTGTGTCCACAACCATCTCTTTGGTTTTGTCAATGTTCAGAGACAGGTTGTTGGCTCCACACCAGGCTGTTAACTGTTCCACCTCCTCTCTGTATGCTGAATTGCGTTCTTGCAGATGATGTTTGAGCTGTGCATTGCTACACAGGGGGATGTTGGTCTTCCTCGCCTCTACGTTGTTTTGTATCTCAAACAGGGCGTAGAAGTCATTCATCGCATCTGGGAGGGAGGCGTTACAGTCACAAGCAGGTGAAGTTGTCTTGTAGTTCATAATCGCCTGGATGCCCTGCCACATGTCTCTGCCGTCCTTGAAGTGGCTGTGGATTCTCTTGGCATGTGCGCTTCGCCTCTCTGATGGCACGGGACAGTTTGGCCCTTGCTGTTCTTGTCCCCTGCTCTGAGGGCGGAGTCTCTTTGTTTCAGCAGTGCACGCACTTTTGCGGCCATCCACGGCTTCTGGTTGGAGCATGTAGTGATGGTCTTGGAGATGGTCACGTCATCAATGCACTTGCTGATGTAGCTGGTCACTGATGTGTTCTCCTCCAAGCCTCCCTAAACATGTCAGTGCACTCAAAACAGTCCTGAAGAGCAAAGGTGGCTTCTGCTGGCCAGGTTTTCACCTGTTTCAGAACCGGTTTAGAGCATCTAACGAGCGGCCTGTATGCTGGAATTAACATAACAGAGATGTGGTCTGAGTTGCCGAGTTGGGGCGGAGCTTCGTGCGATACGCAAAGGGAATGTTTGTGTAAACAAGATCCAACATGTTTACTATTCTCGTTGCCAAGACCCCATGCTAATGGAGTTTAGGAAGCACAGTCCTGAGATTCGCATGGTTGAAATCTCCGGCAATAATAAACAATCCGTTGGGGTGAGCATTATGTAGGTTGAAATAGAGTTCACACAGTGCCTCCTTAGCATTAGCGCTGGGGGAATGTACATTCCGACAATGAAAACAGTGGTAAATTCCGTGGTAAATAAAATGGCCTGCATCTTACAGTCACAAACTCCACTAGTAATGAGCAATAGCGTGAGACAAGCACATAGTTCTTGCACCATTCTTTGTTGATATAAACACACATATAAACAACGCACAGAGCTGCGTTTCTGTCGGCACGAAACGCGGCTAGCCTGTCTAGCTGGATGGCGGCGTCCGGAACTCTGTCACTGAGCCACCTCACAGAAGAGGTTCTGCTTTGGTCATTAATTTTTCCTGTTGTCCTGTAGGATATCTCCTAGGTGGTCATGTGATGCGTTTGTTCCATGGACATGATGATGTTTTGACGATCCCAGGCTTGGACCAGAGCGAGGAACAGCAAAGGTAGTATGCTTACTTTTTTGCCTGCATTGTTGAAAGACTGGATATGTCAATGTGATATGTAATCACATATTACATATTAAGACTGGATAGGTCACATGCAATAACATGTGATGAGCATGTGACTCATTCTGACCAAGTGAAGTGTTTTTTTTTTTTTTCGTTTTTTTTTTTTTTTAATAAGAAAGGACATTTTCTTTTGCAGTTTCAAATTAATCAGTGTGCAATTCAACAAAAAACCCAACAGCTGATTAAATTACTGCATAATCAGTAGAAGAACATTAGCCTGCATGATGATTGTAATCAAAATTATCTATTTGTATTCACTTGTTTGAGATTTGCTTTTTAAATGTGAGCTGACAAATCAGGGCTGGTCAAAGGGCCTTGATGACAAGCTTTTGCATAAGTTAGCAGTGAAATCAGACATATTTAATAATCAGAGGGCAAACTTTGGCCAGGTGTTATTATAAGGGTTACCAGATCCATGTAATATATATTGCCCAATCAACAGCAATACCAAAAACAATACTATACAGAAACATACTATAATTTAGCACTGCATGACAGACAGGTATCTGATGCAGCAAGATTGAATGCCATTACTAAAGCAAGAAACCCAATAAACATAATTTAACTTCTAAGCAGCCTAAGGGGTGTCCTTTCACAGCAGCCACAGCTTCCATGTATACATCTCTATCATATCTGTCATAAAATGACAGTTCTCTAACCACAGAAACCCCCAGGATTATAGTTCTTTCTGGCCCTGATGGCTCACCATTGGAGCAAGTATATGCACAGCAGTAATCCAAAATTTGGTGGAAAGTAAAATTAATGATTTAACAAACTGGGATTAAATGTGGAATAGAATGTTCAAATAGCACATATGGGTTTATTTGATTTTAAGATTCTCCTTGAATTATTAATCAAGCATTTTTTTTTCAATCATTCCCTTTTCAATGAAGCCACATATCATTATTGCTTCAGACACCAGAGTGAACATAAAAAAAAAAAAGCAGTAGCTGTTTGGCTATTTATAGCATAATGTTGAGATAGAGCAAAATAAAGAGAATTACAGGCCTGCTGAACTGGGTCATGGCCAAGGTAACAGCCTTGATAACTTCCTCAAAGCCATTGAAGAACTGTTATGTTTCATCTTTCTTATAATCATCAGTGACCATTTATAGGTTAGAGATGCAGGATTAAATGTTTGTCAGGTATGACTTCTCTGTCTTGTTGCTGAAAATCGTCATAACTGTCACATTAGAAGGTAAAATCTCGGGATTTAGAGCATGGTGTTCTATCATTATTCATTTTAAGCCTATGCAGAAAATATTAAGTTTATCATAGGCTTGAAATTAGTCAAGATATCTAGATGTAAAATATTAATCAAAATGCTTTTGCAGTTTCTATTTAATCAATGTGCAATTCATCAAAAACCCAACAGCTGATTAAATTACTTCCTGTATGTGTACACGTATGTGGGTATAATCTACTCACATACAGTGTAATGATGTTTTTTTTTGTGTATGTTTGTGCGTGTGTGTGTATAACAGAATAGTCAACTATGAGACAGGGAAAGTAGGGGCCAAGGCCAGATCTCTTTGGAGAGTGGAGCCTCTAAGGATCAGGTGGGTGTCTTCCACTTCACACTGGCAATGATTTTGTGAAACCTTGCTTGTTTTCCTTAATAGGTAAATGTTTAATTAATAAATAAATAAATGTATGTGTGTCTCTATATATAAGATAAGATATACCTTTATTCGTCCCACAGTGGGGAAATTTCTTTGTTACAGCAGCAAAGGAAATAAATAAAAATAAATGCAGATATATAAAAAAAAATATACACATACTATAATATACAGTTTATACACAGTACAATGTATAAATACAAATAAGGGGAAAAAAGTACGTATTGCAGGTAGTATTGCACACAGGTGGTTTTGCACATGTTGCAGGTAATATTGCACACAGGTAATGTTATTACACAGTTAAACAGTAATAACAGTGTGTATTATGGTGACTGGTTTACTGGGAGCAGCTTTGATTGTAAAGTCTAATAGCAGCAGGGAGAATATACCTTCTGTAACGCTCCTTCAGACACTTAGGATGTAACTGGTCTGTCACTGAAGGAGCTGCTCAACGATGAAACGGTTACATACAGGGGGTGAGAGACAATGATGATAGTTTTGCTAGCATTCTACTTTCTCCCACCTCTTGTACAGTGTCCAGGCTCAGGTCAAACAAGTACAGCAATATGCCGCACAGCTGGTCTGCACAGGTCTTAAGTACTGGAGCCGATGCCGTCTGGGCCCTGCAGCCTTCCTCGCTTTGATCTTCCTGAGCTCCATTCTCACCTGGGCTTCTGTGAGGGGTAGTGTGCATTAGTTGGAGTGTTGACTGGAGGGAATTTGCCACACCCTGCAACAAGTTGGTTTGCATGGCCGTCATCCCAGAAGGAAGCGTCTTCTCAAGTTGTCTCACAATTACTGGAACCATGTCCTATGGTCTGATGAGACTAAGATAAAGTGTTGCGATGCCCTGGTGAGAAGTACCAAAAAAATTGTATCTTGCCTGCAGTTAAGCATAGTGGTGGTAGCTTCATGGTCTGGGGCTGCTGGTACTGGTGAGCTGCAGTCCATTCAGGGAAACCTGGAAACACTGTGACAGTAGGACTGTAGATGACAGTAAATCTGTACTGCTATACAAGCTGCACATTGACTACTCTAAAATAAGAGACAGACATAATGCAAATATATACAGTACAGTGTATAAATACAAAAGAAAAGAAACAAACAATACAGTAGTTACACTTTTAACAAATTGCACTAGGTAGTAATGGTGTTATTGCACAGAAGTTATTGCACAAAAATTTAGGGTATCGATATTGCAGAGTTAAAATAAACAGTAATAACAGTGTGCATGATGATGACTTCACTGGGAGCAGTTCTAATTGTATAGTCTAATAAAAGCGGAAGAAAAGACCTTTGGTATTGCTCCTTCAGACACTTAACAGAATGTAACAGTCTGTCACTGAAGGAGCTGCTCAGATATTAACTGTTTCATACAAGTGGTGAGAGTTGTTCTCCAGCTTAGCTACCATCCTCCTTTCTCCCATCTCTTGTCTAGTGTCCATGGGAATCCCCAAGACTGTGCTAGCCTTTCTGATCAACTTGTCCAGTCTCTTTCTGTATGCAGTAGAGATGGTTCAGTAGTGCTCCCTGCACTCCAAAAGACCTTAATCTCCTCAGCAGAAAAAATCTGCTCTGTGCTTTATAATAAATTGCTTTTGTGTTGTCTTTTTTTTAGAACTGTTTGCTGTTCTGATGAACACCCAGGTATTTATAGGAGTTCACGTTATTAATGACCTTTCCCTTAATGTTCACTGGTGATAGTAAGGTGTGTTTGTGCCTGCGGAAATTCACCACCAATTCTTTGGTTTACCCTCATTTATCTGGAGGCAGCTCTGTTAGCACCAGTCCCTAAAGACCTGGATCAGTCCTTTGTACTCCATTGTCATCAACATCTATGATCAGGCCGATTATGGCAGAGTCATCAGAGAGCCTCTGCAGGTGACAGTTTGCTGAGCTGAACATGAGGTCTGAAGTGTAGACAGTGACACAGAACAGAGCCAGGACTGTTCCTTGTGGGGCTCCAGTGTTGCAGACAACCATGTCAGACTTACAGCCATGAGTCCTCACATATCATGGTCAGTTTCCAGTATCCAGGTAGAAAGATGATGGTCCACCCCATGTACACCGGCTTATCCTTTAGAAGCGTAGGTTGGATGGTGTTAAAAGCACTAGAAAAGTAAAAAAACATGACTCTTGCTGTGCTCCCAACCTTTTCCAGGTGTAGAAAAGCCCTATTAAGGAGTGAGATGATGGCGTCCTACACGCCTATTCCTGGCTGGTAGGCAAACTAAAGTGGATCCATTGATGGGCTCACCAGAGGTCAGAGATATGTAAGCATAAGCCTTTCAAACGGCTTCCTCAGATGTGGGGTCATTGCTACTGGTCTGTAGTGCTACACTCCCGGAATTCAGTCTGATGCTGGGTAAGATTAACTAACTCGTCCATCTTGTTGGGTAAAGATCTCACATTCCCCATGATGGTGGAAGGAAGAGTTGGTCTGTAATGTCTAGTTTTGGCCTAACACAGAGCACCAGTTTGGTTCCCCCTGTCTTCTCCTTTTAAGCTCACATCAGTTTTTTTTCCTGGAGTAGCACCTCCGTTTTGCGGAATGCTAACAGCTGATCCCTGGTGTAAACAATAGGACCACAGCTGTGAACAGAGTGCCCAGATACTACTATGAAAAAAGTGAAAAAAAGATAGAAAAAACAGAACAAACTCTGTAACTTTCTCTTTCTCTGTCACATTCACAGCCACATACACTGGAAAAGAAAAACACAAATTGCTATAAATGAATAAATAAAATAAAAGTAAAAGAGTTTAAACTTAAAAAGGAGCTGGTTCAGCAGGCTGCCACTCGGGCGGCGCCATCTTCCATTCATTAAATATATCTAAGTTTCATTTCTATAGTATTGTCCCTTGGGAAGATATACTAAAATAGTTGCTGAAATGTGAAGGGTGTACTCACTTTTGTGGGATACTGTATACATTTATATGTATAAGAAATTTAAACCATTTCATTTCCATTTCATGCCTATTTGGACAACCAAACTTCTAGATATTAGCTATCTGATCTTTTTGTTAACTGCTGTCACAAAAAAAAGGTTTTACCGAATTAATTAGAGATAAAGTTCATCTATTGTGTGGTTTCATAACATTCCTGTTATTAAATTTGCCTGGACGGATAGAAGAGTCTTAGTAGTCCTGTTTCACTATTTACATTTATAGCATTTAGGGCAGATGCTATTATTTTGATTATTTTAATTTACGCTTATGCAACTGAGGAGTATGGCCTTGGTGAAGTGCTTGTCAGTCGTGGGATTTGATCCTACAAACTTTCAATCTGTAGTCCATCGTCTTAACACTGGGCTACCATTTCTTACAATGATTGCTCTATCTGTGAAACAATAAATGGAACTGCAATGAATGGACAATCGGTGCCACACAGATGAGGATGGTTCTCTTTTGAGTCTGGTTCCTCTCAAGGTTTCTTCATCATATCATCTCAGGGAGTATTTCTTATCACAGTCGCCACTAGCTTGCTCATCAGGGATAAACAAATACTTTTAGGGACCAGAACTTTCCATCAGATCACTTGAACTTTGGAGACCCAAACCTGTTCCAGCATGAATTTCAGTTATGCACAAAGTGAGCTTAGCATGGGTGGCCTAGTATAACGCTTTGGCCTCAGCCCTATTGATGAATTGGAACACTGACGGTACACTTAGGGCTCCTCATCCTTCATCAGTACCTGACTTTACTCAGCCTATGTGGCTAAATGAGCACAACCACACTTAAAAATGTAATGAAACATTGTCCACAATAGTAAAGGTTATTATAACAGCGAGCTGGAACTAATTGTGGAATGGGTTGTTCAAAAAACACATACAAATCTTATGGTCAGGTGTCCTCAAATGTTTGTCCTTATAGTTGTAGAGAATGTGAGAGAAGAGGGGAAAAACAATTAATAAAGATAAAATGAGTATATAGTTTGAATAAACTCATTGCCCGCATTCTCCACCATTATATGTAGCGAATGGGAGAGAAGAGGGAAAAACAATTGATAAAGATAAAATGAGTATATAGTTTGAACAACAGTTTGCCTGCATTTTCCACCTTTATATGTAGTGAATTTAGCTCGCAAAGAAAAGAAAATATTTATAAATAATTATAACGGGTTATAGTTATTCCTAAATATTTAAATCAAGTTAAATTGACGGTAATTAAATTAACGTTACACTTATTTGGTCTGTTCGTCCGGCGAACGATAATCTTTTATTAATTCTATAAAAGAGGTATCTCCCCGGCCGAGAAAGACGCAACCCCCTTTTACTTTATACCGTACAATTAATAGAGCATGTAGTTCAGATCGAATGTTGCAGGAACCTTAAAATGTGAGCGGCACTCAGAGACAATCACTTATGAAAAATACGGCGTTTAATAAATGAGACAAACACAACATAAAACTAACTACACAAACAAACAAAAAGAAAATAAAAATGAAAATAGAAATAAACAAAAAGTTTAAAATAGGAAAAGGAGGAAGAGAAAGGAAAAGAAGAAATGAGAGAAAGAAAGGAAAGGGATGGCAAGCTTAAACTTCAAAATTAATCACACCCTAACTGAGAAATCGTCACAGAATTCAAATTCACCTTAAAATTCAATAAAGAGGCTCACACTTAAATACGCATCTAAATTGGTTGGTAAAGCGGTTACTTGCATTGGCTTGTTGCGCTAGAGTCCGGATGCGACAAAGAGATCTTTGAAGAGTCAGTTAGAATGGAGTCAGATATTCTTCCAGGTTTTCCTGAAGATTAGAGCAGTTGTTGTTCTTGAAAGTAAAGCTTGCCGGAAGATCTCGAAGGAAGAGAGAGTCGTTTCCAAGCTGTTCCGAAAGTCTGACTCTCTGGGCCTTTGGGCCCCTGGGCCCTTCCCTCGAGCTAACGAGTTGACTTGACCTGGCTGACTGACTGTTGATTAGTTGGGTTCAAGATGTTTTGTTCATGCATTTGTGGGCATGGTTTCCGGGTTATACTTGCTTTGGAAATCTCAAAAGTTTTATCCAAAGTGTATTAAGACAGTATGGTACATTTCATGATCAAATAAAATGCACAATTGTTTGCAAAATAAGGAACAGATCATTTTGGTGATCATTTTGATATTAGACATGGAAAGCAAGGACAGCATTAAAACAGAGGTACATTACATACCAGTTAACATTTAACATACTATTACCATACCAGTATTTAAGGTATATCTTTGTTAATACAATGTTATATTCAGGTATATAACATGCACCCTTGTTAGGAAAATAAAAAAAAAGATAATTTTATGTCACCTTTGACATCAAGCCTTAAAAGAAAAGACAGCATTAAAACAGATGTACAATGTACCGGGACCAGTATTTAAGGTATAACTTATGTTAATACAACATTATATTCTAGTGTATACAATGCACCCTTGTTAGGAAAGAAAGAATAAAGAGAAAATAATTTTTAATCAACTTTAAAATCAAAAAGAAGAGAACATTAAAACAGAGGTATATTACTAAACCTTTTGGAGTGTAAATATTATTGAGGTAGAGTTAAACACTTGCTTTATATATAGGAGAAGATACAAACAAGATGTATGTTTCTGTCATGTGAAGTGGGACATTCTATTTATTATTATTTAATTAATAAAAGAATGCTCCTTTTTGGTGTGTGTGTGTGTGTGTGTGTGTGTGTGTGTGTGTGTGTGTGTGTGTGTGTGTGTGTGTGTGTGTGTGTGTGTCTGTATATGTGTGTGTCACAAACAGACGTACTGGGGCCAAGTTTCGAGAGTGAATTGTTTTATGGTTTGAGGGTCCCTGTGGAGTCAAACAGAGAGGCCAGGGAGTTATCTGGCTTTCGGGGTGGTATATGTATGTGTGTGTGTGTGTGTGTGTGGGTGGGTGTGTGGGTGGGTGTGTACTGTGTAAGGTATAGGGACTGGCTTGCGTTATCAGTTGAATGCTGCTTTGAAGTCAGCTGGAGAGGTCAGGGTTTGTCCTGCTTTGTGTCTTCCGGGGTAGGGGTATTACACTGTGGTATACAAACTTTCAATAAAAGTGTAAGCCGTGGTGCTCATTCTTTGATTGAAAAGCAGATGTCAAGGGTTAAAAGAAAATGACTGGGACATGAAATCTAAGGGTTAGGGTTAGTTAACACCCACCAGATGTTACATAGTGTTTGTCTCAACACAGTTTTAGATTAGAATAAACTTTATTGTCATTTTGCAAGGTACATGTAGCGAGCCAATGAAATGCAGTTAGCATGTAACTAGAAATGCACAAGTGGCCTATTTACAATAAGTAGCAGTATGATAAATAGGGGTATGGAGTCCATATGTACAGGGGTGGGAGTGAATAATTTGCAGGGGTATATAAGAATTCCTGGTTTTGGTCTGGTATGCACTGTGAAATCGTAGGACTGTATACACACACAGATGTGCATTTCTAAATCAGACAAATGGACTCTGGTCAGGTTGTAAACATATTGCAAGTTAATTAAAGCCAGTTTTTTATCTTTTTTAAAATAAATGTGCTAAATATATTTTTAGGGGTTCAAGCATGAAATGCTGAAACCCTATTGTTATTGTAGATGTTTTTATTAATATGAGGGGTTTAAGCATAAAATGCTTGTCTTGTTGACAAAGTATCAATCCAGTTAGCCAAAGGGGGGCACTACAGTCCTGAACTTCTGAGGAAGTACAGCTGGCTCTGTCCTCTCCTGCACAAAGCATCTGTTGGCAGTCCAGTCCATTCTATCATCCAGCTGCACTCCCAGGTATATGTAAGCCTTTACAATCTCCACACAGTCACTGTTGATAGTTAGAGGCTCTAGTTTAGGCCTGGATCTCATGAAGTCCACCACCATCCTCCCCATGTGGCAGGACTCTGAGTTGTATTGAAAATCCAACATATACAGGGTGAACAGGACTAGAGAGAGCAAAGTCTCTTGGGGCGCTCCCGTACTACTGACGGCAGTGTCAGTCCTGTAGTCCCCCAGTCACATGTACTGAGGTCTGCCTGTCAGTTAGTCCATGATCCATGCCACCAGGTGTAAGCCCACTCCCATTTCTGTCAGTTTATCTCTAAGGAGCAGCAGCTGGATGGTGTTGAAGGCACTGGAGAAGTCTAGAAATTTAATTGTTACAGCCCTGCTTCCTCCACTCCCACCTATTCCTAGTATGCAAACTGAAGATTGACGAGTGCATGGAGGACCTGTCTTCATTATGTGAGATGTCAGGGCGACTGGCCTAAAGTCATTTAGCTCTCCAGGGTGTGGGTTCTTTGGAACTGGAATGAAGCAGGATGTTTTCCACATAAAGATGTGCTGTAGAGGGTCTCCCAGCGCAGGCCTTCAGTAGTCATGGTAAAAACTCCACCTGGGCCAGGTGCTTTGAATCATGGGTGGAGGGACATACTCCCCTGTGCTACATTTACAGTAGTTTCAGGGGGTAAAGAGACTTGTGTTACCCCACTTCGAGCTGCATCCAGTGATTATCTTTATCCTGTCCCAAAAAATTTAATTGAATTGAACTAAAAGTGTAGAAAAAGAACTGGAAATGCAAGAGCTGTAAAAACATGAATTCAGAAATGTTTAAGTAAACCTATTCTATTAGAAAATTTGGCTTTTGTTCATCATGACCCAACATCCAAAAATGGTTAGATGAATATGAACATAAATAATGTGCTATGGCCTTTATACAAAGTAATGATGACATATGACAACCCAATTATGAGTAAAAAAAAAAATTATAATCGTAAGTCAAAGATGGTACTATGACTGTGACAGCCTTTCCTGCTTCATGCTAATATATAATTAGAATTTTCTGCTCTAAACTGATGGCGTCGTCTTCTTTTTTTCACTACAAGCAGGAGACATACTTGGGTGCTTGGAAAAAGTGCTTTTATCACAAAAATTGCTGTTTAAAACAGAAAGAAATACACACTGAGACAACTTTACTCCATCGACCACTAGCGAGAGTGGGGCATCTCACATTGCTAGAGATATGCTAATTCCAGCTGTGCGCCCATTGTATCATACATCGTACGCTGCTGCCTGTGCCTGTTGTGTGAAATTTAAGGGTGTTTTTTTTTTACAATTTTGTTGTATTGCTATCGTAAGATCAAAAAATTTTATTATAAACCATGGTAACTCGGGGACCATCTGTATGGTGTATGGCAGGACTGTAAGCATGCTAATACATACAGACTATTACAACACTTGATGTCGATTTCTGAACAAATATTTGCTTAAAAGTGGTTTATAATGCACAATTTTGAGAGGGGGTAAGAATAACATTTGGGCTAATCAGTTTTACTTTGGTTTAGTTTTATTGGCTTTAGAGAGACCCTGTGTATGTTATTGTAGACATGATTTGTGTGTGTTAATGTGTGTGTGCTTTTGTTCAGTTGGTGTGGCAGTCATATCCGCTGGGGGCAGCCATTCCGCCTGCACCACCTAACTACAGGTCATTATCTGGCTCTGACTGAAGACAAAGGCCTTGTGCTGCAGGATCAGGAGAAATCGGACACAACCTCCACCACCTTCTGCTTCCGATCTTCCAAGGTCTCTGACATTACACCTGTTTGGACAGCAGACATAATTGCTCTTTTTTTGAAGGATCATAACCAATTCACAACCACTCAAAAAGCTTCTGCTCCTCCTGGTGAATTTGTACATGTTTATTAAGGATATTGATCTAGGATCAGAACTAATTTAGGAAAATAGAGGCTTCAAAGTTATGAATGTTATGTAAGAGCAGTGAGCTTCAGGACACCTAATATTTCTTAACCCAGAACAATGGCCTGTACATTGGTTTCATACTGATATATTATTTATTAAAATTAAGATGTGTTAATCAAACAGGAATAGATTTGCTGATCTATGAAGAGTAGTCAAACCACCCTTGCCTAGCAAATCTATATTTAAATTTTCAAATATATGTTTGGATTTCATGTCATTTGTTGGTTATTAGTTTAGCTTTGTCCTGTTCGATTATTTCACGGGAAAAATAATTGTGATAAAATATAAAGTGTCTCAGTAATAATAGCAATGGTTTAGCTTGTAAACTTTTCTCATATGCAAATTAATTTATGTCTGTGTATCTGTCTGTTTTAGTCTTTGCATGCTGTGTGGGTGATCTTAAAATTATGAGTCATCTTAGAGAGGGATGTCGGCCCTTCTCCTTGAATGGCTTAATCTGTCCATCTTTGTAAATTGCTTCCTTATACCCAGTTTACTCAGCACATGCTGCTTACCATGAATAAATGGATTCTTAAAGTTTTTGCTGACCTGCTTATCAGGGAACTAAAAATGAATTTTAATTTTATATAAATGTTGAAATTAATAACTAGAATTAACAGCATTATGATTGATATGAGTTGACTGTGGACTGTGTGTTAACACGGATCAGTTGACCATATAAAAGGTGTTGTAAAACTTTGCAAACTCTAGCTTCAGTTCATCTCATGAAGGTCTCACATGGCAATGCTGGAGCAATTAATTATTCCACACTGAGTAAAACTCCTTGAGAACACTTTGTTTTTCAAAATAGCTGGCAATTGCATTTCAGTTTGTAATGTAAGATAACGTAAGATTCTTAGTGCTTTATGGCTGGAAATTTGAATAAAGGGTCAAGATGTAAAGACTTTAACCTGTTAGCCTTCGCCACAGATTCTGGGACTCACAGCTAAAAATGCCCTACCTAACTTTAAATGTTAACAGTTTCTGACAAAAATGTGCTACATGCACAATTTAAATATCTTTAATAGAGATGAGCCGGATACTCGGCTGAAACGAGTATCCGGTACGGATAAAGCACTTGTGCTGAGTACGAGTATTATGCGAGTAATACGAGTCAATATCTGTGCTCGGATTGAATGAAAATCATTATTGGGTAGCTGATTGTGTCAGCGTTCTGTGATAGGCTAGTCACAGTGCCCCTCCCCTACACACATACAGATGTACTGTGTTGCTGTGTCCCGCTCTGCTCACTCACAGTCACACACACAACAGCTCTCTGTCTCTCCCTCAGTCACTCGGGTTCGCGGGTCTTTTCCGTTAACGTTTAGGGTTTCTTTGCGTTGTAGCG
This sequence comes from Silurus lanzhouensis, assembly GCA_039877035.1. NCBI lineage: Eukaryota > Metazoa > Chordata > Actinopteri > Siluriformes > Siluridae > Silurus > Silurus lanzhouensis. The sequence continues at coordinate 7,133,527 of JBCEWE010000214.1, read as the reverse complement.
TTAATAATACGTACTTACTAACCAGTAGAGTTCTGGTAAACGTGGGTTTGTTTAGACGTGGTGCTTGCTTGGAAGAATGCGACTCGCATTGCGTCTCTGCCTGTCGGAGATTTTCTTTCTTTTTTAAACCTTCAGATGTCTCTTACCAGTAATCTGACACGTTTTTGCTGTATTTCATAAAAAAAATAAAGGTTGTAAGCTAGTGTTATAAATATTACAAAATAATTAAGCTACATACACACTAGGGATGAGCGAGTACAGCATTATCTGTATCTGTTAACCATATGAATTATCTGTATCTGTATCGTGATCAAAACCATTGATCTGAAGCCCAAATCTGATGCTGTCCTGTAAATATTTTTCTAATCAGCAATAAATATACCAATTTCTGATCAACCCATATCAATTGCATGCTTAAAATAACATACCGGTTAAAGCCCCGCCCAGTTCGAGACAAGCACCGCCTACTTCTGGGTTAGGTCCCACCCAATCCGAGTACAGATACGGATAATTCATATGGTTAACAGATACAGATACAGATAATGCTGTACTCGCTCATCCCTAATCTTTAATAAGAAGACACTTTTAGCTTTACTGTCCATTATTCAAAGTTGATATTGCTCAAAAAGATAATGTTATAGATGATTAAGTACCGTGAATATAAATTTCCTGAATTGAAATGTTTTCTTTTCTTCATATATAAATGCATGAAATCAGTAATGTGGCAATCCAGAAAAGTAATAGGGTAAAAGCCACATGTTTCATGAGTTTATATTTCAAATTGAATGAAGAGATCATGAAAAATTTGATTCCTACAAACATAAATACAAACTATGTCTGGTTTGGCCCTCCCTGCCCCACCCAGCCCAAATTTTAGGACTCTCAGCTGAAAATGCCCTATGTAACTTTAAATGTTAACATTTAACAAAAATGTGCTACACACACAATTTAGATATCTTTGTAAAGAAGACACTTTGGGCCTGATATTGCTAAACTCTGGCCATTCAAACTCTATTCATACAGTCTGCATTTAAATAAATGGCTGACCATTAAAGGCTATTGTTATACATGTTTGGCTATTGATACAGATTTGGCATTCATATTGATGGCTAGGGAGCCAGACAAGCTATTGTTTTACAGTCATGGCTATTCGTATTGATGTCCGGCCATTCCAATCCAATCTCAATAATTCACACACACACACACACACACACACACACACACACACACACACACACACACACACACACACACACACACACACACACACACCTATAAAATCGTATAAAACTGTTATCTCCATGCAGATCTCTAAGTCTCTGTTGTTATTTCACCCCCAAAATATTTTCCACATTGCTGCTTTGTGCAAATCAAAGATAAAACAACTTTTTTGACTGTCCATTTTAATTGTTTTCTTTTTTTTTTGTAAACAAAGCCCAGTTAGCACAAGCTGAAAACAGCTGTTAACAGCTGGGAATAAAATCCTCCCATATATCGTTAGAATCCTGCACTCATTAGCTACATTTTCCATCAATCATTTTATTTCCATAATGTTACTGGCTGGAAATAAAAGTTTTAAAATGATAGTTGGTGCAGAACAGACACCTGCCTGTAGAGTGGAAGCTCAAGCCCGATAATCCTCTTTTTATAAGATAAAGCCTCTTTTCCATTTTTTTTGTTGTTGTTTTTTTGTGGTCTTATTTTTGTAACACTATATCTACCAGCCATATTTGTTTTTTTACTAGCAAGATGTCATTTTTTATGCGAAAGTTATTCCGAAACATATACAGATAATACACTGTGACGTAACCAAAAGAATAACCATCTAAATTACAACACTATTGTTTGGTTGGAGCAAAAATGCTTTACAGCATGTTGTTCAGTGGAGGCTTATCTTTGCTAATAAACTGGGATTTGCAGCAGTGGATGTGTTTGTGACTCGTTATTACAATACATGTGTAAGTACTGAATTTTTATGCATGTTGTTGTGTACTGCTTACACACATTCAGCAAATACATTCGTTGTACATTTTCAATGAAAAAACAAAGAGTGATCTAAAAGCGATCCTTGAGGCTTAGACCTTTAGAATGATGTATGTCATGGTTACTCTTGTCACTTTTTATTTAATCTTTTGCTAAACATTAACACAAATTTTTACAACATTGAAGCTCTAATCTTTCATGATGTTGCACTCCGCAGGAGAAGCTGGAGTCAAGTCCAAAAAAAGATGTTGAGGGTATGGGGGTGCCTGAGATTAAGTATGGAGACTCACTCTGTTTCATCATGCACATGGCCACTGGCCTGTGGCTCTCATATCAGGCACCAGATGTGAAATCAACACGACTGGGGCCTCTCACGAGACGGGTAAATCACTTATGTATTCTTTCCATTTAGTGTTATTTAATCAATTTACATTATTATACTGATTACAATTTTTATATGTTTACATGTTAGACCTGATGACATGGCCAGTCGACGATAATTCAATTTCAGCCACCTACTTATGATTCTATCAATATTCTATTAGATTCTCTAGTTATTGCTTTTTATAATATGAACGTATTTCATAATACTCTCTTCTCACTTGTGCCTTGGTTTTTGTCAGGCCTGTCTTCATGCAGAAGGACACATGGATGATGGCTTCACACTTCAACGCTGTCAGCATGAAGAATCACGTGCTGCACGCATCATTCGCAACACCACACAACTCTTCAGCCATTTTATCAGGTATAGGACCATGGTCCATGGTCTGCATGGTCCATCAGTGTGGAGAGCTTGCTGGCTCAGGTGTTTTTTGCCACAGTCATGTTTTAATGTTTTCTTTAACTTTTTACTGTTAAGAAAGCATGCACATATACACACATGGCTGTTTCTAGCCTTTTTGGCACCCTTTTAAACCCCCACCCATGCCTCCGCCCTCCCACCACAATGCTTCACTCCCACACCGTACAAATTATTTGTATGTTCAAACATTCCCTGCCAGAGAGACTACTCAGATAATCGAAAGTAATAAAAAAACTTAAAAATTGCAACATAATAAAAAAAAAACTCTACTTCATTATATTTCTTCTAAACCCAAAGGAGAAGAAGGAGAGGAGAAAGTCATCTACAGAGACAGCAGGAAAAGGAGAAGTATAGGATAGTGAAGGTTATAGTGGGTACTGTAAACTATGACTGGTCAAAGGAGAGAGGTAGCTGATATGATGGAGAGGAGAAAGGTAGATATGTTGTGTGTTCAGGAGACCAAGTGGAAAAGGAGTAAGTCCAGGAACATTTTAGGTGGGTTTAAACTGTTATTTCATGGTGTGAATGGAAAGAGAAATGGTATAGGGGTTATTCTGAAGGAAAAGATTAGTAAGAGTGTAGTGAAGGTGAAGAGAGTTTCTGATAGGGTTATGAACATGAAGCTGGAAGTTAAAGGGGTAATGATAAATGTCACCAGTGCCTATGCTCCACAAGAGGGTTGTGAGATGAGGATAAGGAAGAATTCTGGAGTGAGTTAAAGAAAGTGGTGTAGAGGGTACCTAGGAATGAATGATTAGTGATTGAGGTGATGAGGAGGTGATGGGTATGTATGGCCTCAAGGAGAGGAATGTGGAAGGGCAGATGGTGGTAGATTTTGCTAAAAGGATGAAAATGGCAGTGAAAATACGTATTTTAAGAAGATGGAGGATCATAGGGTTATGTGTAAGAGTGGAGGAATGTATAATGTGGACTATGTTCTATGTAGGAGATGCAACCTGAGGGAGATTGGAGACTGTAAGGTGTTGGCAGTGGACAGTGGAGCTAGACAGGTTGGGATGGTGGTGTGTAGGATAGTTTTGGAGTTTGGCGATTGAGATGGTTTGGACATGTTCAGAGAAGGGACATGGGTTATATCGGTAGGAGAATGCTGAGTATTCAATTCAATTCAATTCAATGAGGTGAGGGAAGACATGAAGGAAGTTGGTTTGAAAGAGGCAGATGTAAAGGACAGGGAGTAGGGAGACGGATGATCTGCTGTGATATGTGATATGCATACTTCTGGACTTGGTTTGAAAGAGGCCGATGAAGAAGATGGATGGAGATGGATGATCCACTATGGCGACCCCCTAATGGGAGAAGACGAAAGAAGAAGAAGAAGAAGAAAAAAAAACCCTACTACTTTTACTAAGTAGCAATAATAATAATACTTGTGGTGGGACGGAGGTGAGGTGAGGGCAGCAACTAGGCAGCTGTTTGTGGCCTAGGCAGCTGCCTAGTTTGCCTATGCCTAGAAACAGCTGGGCAGCTCCGCATCTTTCTCGCTCTTAAGGCTCTCTGCCTTTTATTCTCTTTCTTGCTCACTGAAAGAGAGAACATTCAACAGATTCGGCTCCACCTTCATTTTACAAACTGGTTTTAAGATGGAATTATGAAAATGTACCACAGACGGAATGTTGTAAAACAATGTATATTCATCTTTTATAAACATTTTATTTTCATAAAATAATATATTTATTACCTCTGTAGTTAAATAGGTAGATATATTGGAGAGAGGCTGGAGTGACTAAACACCGATTAAAGCCTAAACTGGGGTCAATCCTTCCTTAGTGTAGAGAATATGTATGTTGAAGGAATAAAAACTTTAATACAAAGCTATGAATTATCAGGTATCCTGTTAGCAAGTTTAGTTATTAACAGCACTTTGTATATTCCACTCTATGTTGTTAGAATTGCATAATTAACATTCTCTGCAAACCTAGTTTATAAGCACCTAAGCATTTAGCAGTTTAAAGACACACCTTCCGGCTAATGAGAATCGAGTATTCGATCAGGCAGATGTATAATGTGAAATATTTAAAAAATAAAACTCAGTGCGGAACTGACTCATGAGGTCAAAATTATGCAGTATCTGCTCACTGTGCAGTGAATCAAAACTATGTACCACAAAAAGAACCTGAGGAGAAATCATTTACCTCTCCAAAGACAAATATTTTTCTGTTTCCAACTTTTTGGGATTTATGAATGAGATCAGGGTTTTCAGAAAAAATAGAACTGGTTACAATTAACCAACCCCAACATCTCTAAATGGATTTGCATAAAATTGCATACCTCAGAGATCAGAGCTTGCAGTACAGAAGAGTTTTCACAATTTCTCTGCTTTCTTGCATCACTGATACTGCTGTGCACACTTAATTTGTCCATTCTATCACAATCGATTATTAAATATACTTTTTGAAAGCAAAATGTTATCACTTAACATTGTCATACTTTTTGTCAACACATGAACATCATTTCTTTAATAACGTCTCTAGGTGACGTATGTAACCGTAGTTCCCTGAGGGAGCTGCATCTAAATGCTTTGGGAATGCGCCCGAGTGTTCACGCTCTAAAATAATGTGTGTAATCAGTCAAAAATTGGACTCTGGCCATCACTGGCGGAGTGATGTCATGACCAGGAAATATAAAACGCACATGGAGTGAAGCCGGCGCCAGCTTCTGTAAAGGAGAAGGAAGCACTGCAGGGAGGCCAGAAGTGTGGCTTAGAGACGCATCGTCTTGTTCCCTCAGGGAACTAGGGTTACATACATAACCTAGAGACGTTCCCTTTCAGGAACTCGAGCTGCGTCGAAACGCTTTGGGAACGAGTGTCCAATCATGCCAGACTGACCAGTCTTTGACTAGTGTGTATGTTTAAGCACAGCTAGGGGAGGACAGAGGGGCCAGGAGAGGCACTGCGGTCCAGGTTATAGAACCGCATGAAGGTAAGCGGGGTGAACCAGCCCGCAGCGTTGCAAATGTCTTGGAGGGGTACTCCAGTGGACCAAGCTTTTGAGGCAGCCACACCCGAAAGGAGCGGGGAGGACTCATAGGATGATGCAATAGCATCAATGATCCATCTGTTTAGTGTCTGCTTATTAGCAGGAAGGCCTCTCCTGGGAGAGCCGTAGCAGACGAGCAGCTGATCAGTTTTACTCCAAGGACCCGTCCTGTGGACGTAGGTGTCCAGTGCACACACCGGACACAGACGGGTCAGTTTTTCCTAGTCTGGGGCCTGGAACGGAGGGGGATAGAAAGCCTGTAACCTTACAGGTTGTGGGGCGACCGAGGTCACCTTGGGAATGTAACCCGTTCAGGGGTACAGGAAGGCACTGGCCAAACTTGGGGTGAACTCCGGGAAGGAGGGGGAGACAGAAAGGGCTTGCATGTCTCCTACTCTCTTGATAGAGCAAATGGCCAACAAGAACACGGTCTTGATGGAAAGGTGCCGCCAAGATGCCTTGGCTTCTCTGGGTGCTGCAAAGTAAACGCGTTACAAGGGTTTCTGTCTAGAGATTGCCCTGCTAAAGGGGCGTGATATGCTGAAATAGCGGATGCGTAGACTTTCAGTGTGGAAGAAGCCAACTCTTTGGCAAACTGTCCTTGGAGGAACTCCAAGCCAACTGGGCAATAGACTGGATGGAGGTGCTCACACCACGAGCAGAACAGACTCCATCTGGCAGCATACGACCTCCTCATTGAGGGAGCTCTGAAATGGAGAATGGTCTGTACCACCTTGGTGGAGAGACCAGAACCTCAGAGCTGTGCCCCCTCAGGTGCCACAACCACAGGGAAAGGAATAAGACCGACATCTCCCATGGAGGGCGTTTGAGGAGAGCTATCAGGTCCGAAAACCATGGTTTGCTCGGCCACCTTAGAGCTACCAGGAGGAGGCGGACTCCGTCCCTGCAAACTCTCTCCAGAACTCACGGAAGCAGCTCGATGGGGGAAAGGCATACAGACACTGCCTCAGCCAAGCCTGAGCCATACCGTCCAGCCCCAGTAAATTGCTCTCAATGAGAGGAGCTTCCCCAGGACCCAAAGGAGGATCTGGTGCACTAGCCTGTACAGGGAGCGAGAACACAGACCTGCTTAAAGGTTGATGTAGGAGACCGCCGCGATGTTGTCCATACAGATCAGCACGTGGTGATTTCTGAGGTCTGAGAGGAAATGCTTCAGTGCTAGAAGTTGATGTGCCAAAGTAGATGGGGCCCTTCCCATAGACCTTGGGCAGAGCTACCACTCATGATCGTTTCCTGGTGACTCCCAGCACGGGGCCTAGAGATAGGAACCCAGGATCTCATCAAAGTAAGAGAAAGTGAGAGACTGTACTTTTCTGACCTTCCTGACGGCTGTAAGTATGGCCACAAATCAGGCAGGAGAAAGCAGCACGCGCCAGGTGGAAACCGAGGAAAGAGCTCGCTGAAGCACCACGGGTTGCAGGGTTAATGGACCAGATTCCTGGGTGGGCCGGGGCAGGGCGGGCACCATATACAGCAGTGCAATGCGCCCCTTTACAGCCGGATCCCCAGGAAGTCCTGTGACAGGACTTTTTTGTCAAAGCTTTCCTGTTGAAGATGTCAATCCTCAGATCTGTCACCTCACAGGGCTTCGCCCAACAGGGGGAGTGTGAGTTGCGACGCACCAAGGGCCCTCTGAGAGCCAGAGCCGCCGTGCGGCGGAGCTCTTGAACACCTCGTGAACACCTCCCACATCCAGCTCATGCAGCAGGTCAGCCTAATATGCCTGTAACACCGCCATGGTGTGCAGGGATGCAGCGGCTTGACCTGCCGAAGCATAAGCTTTACCCATGAGCACAGACATATTACTAGTGTTAGGGTCCTAAGGGAGCAGGCAATCCCGGGAGAGAGGTAGCTGGCAAGCGTCTCTTCAACCAGCGGCATCACTCCATACCCATGTTTTTTCCGCCCCAGGAGGTGACAATACACAGTTGAGCTGGGGGTAAAGGGATGGGCCGAAAAGGCTTTGCCCATGACCTGGACATCTCAGTGTGCACGATGAGAAAGATGTAATTTACTGGATGAAGGCACTTTCTGCTCATAAACCGGCCAAGTTATATCGAGCTTGGCAACGGCACTTGTCAAAAACTCCATAAGCTTCTCGACTTTGGTATCACAGAGTGCAATATAACTTTTTGTCTCCAAAAAAGCTTTTAGTCTTAAAAAAAAATATATATACATTTGCGCGGGGTACAGTAAGCACAGTCTGCTACCCTGAGATTCGCCTGCTCCATGCTCCCTGCTCCCTAAGACCCTGACACTACCCTTGAAGCCCCTACATAATATGTCAGCGCTCGTGGGTAAAGCTTCTGTTTTGGCAGCTCAAGCCGCTGCATTCCTGCACTCCAAGCAGGGTTACAGGCGTATTAGGCTGACCTGCTGCATGAGCTGGATGTGGGAGGTTTTCACAAGGTGTTCACGAACACCTCACGGCGGATCTGGCTCTCAGAGCCACCAAAGAGACCACTAGGGCCATTGGCTGGTCCATGGCTGCCCTGGTGTCTACAGAGAGGCAACTGTGGCTCACTCTGTCAGAAATGTCTGTTCCGGAGGTACAGACATGTAGCATCGTGACTCGCACTCCCTCTCTTGGGGATCCTGTGTGATGCTCAGCACCGAACCCCCTTGAGGTGACCGATCTGAGGACTGTTATCAGAAGGAAGGCTTTGACGACAGGATTTTTTGGGGATCCGGCTGTGAAGGGGTGCCTCCTTGCCCCAAGGAGGAACGTACAGCCGAAAAGTGTGCTCTTGCTTGCTTTCACTTATTTTTTTTTTGGAGACAAACGATTGACAAATACAACACATACACACTTGCACTTCGTGAACAAACAGAAACTGGCGCGGCTTCACTCCATGTGCGTTTTATACTTCCTGGTTGTGACGTCACCCAGCCAGTGACAGCCAGCGTCCAATTTTTGACTGATTACACATTATTTTAGAGCGTGAACACTCAGGCACGTTCCCAAAGCGTTTTGACATAGCTCGAGTTCCTGAAAGGGAACTAAGGTTTTAGTCATGTGTTTTAATCTTGTGATCATTGAACCTTATCTCTTCATAAACCTTTATATCAGGGACCTGGACAGTCTTGCTGGCAAGAATCGTACATCTGTTACTCTTCCCATTGATGAGGTTTTCCAGACCCTTAATGATCTCATTACATATTTTCAACTCCCTGATGCCAAACTTGAGCATGAAAAGAAGCAGATCAAGCTGCGTTCACTCAAGAACCGCCAGAACCTCTTCAAACAGGAGGTCAGTGTCCTTAACCAGCTTTGACAAGCCAACTTGTCTTTTTCTTTTTTTTTATTATTAGAGAACATTTATTAAGGGACCATAGAAGGACCAGGCAAGGGTCCGATGTAGAATAGTTAAAATTATTTTTCCATTTTTCAGTGTATGCTAGTCTATCACCTATGAAACTGCTGAACATTTTCAAATTGAATTATGCAATAAGCAATTCCAGATACAATATGTCTAGTCAGCCCAGGAGAGAAATAAAACCCAGGTACGCAGGTGCTTACAATGTACGAACAGTAATTAGTAATAAAATCTTCGAAATGCTGTGATTGTTAGTCATATGGATTTATATCATATTCTACTTTTGTTTTACATATGGTCAAACGTTTGTGGGCACCTAATCAACCACAGCCATGCTGCCACAAAGTAGGAACACAAATGTGCATAATGTCTTAGTATGGTCTAGCATTACACTTTCTTTTTACTAAGTAAAGTACTACTAAGTAAATGACCCAAGCAAGTTCTGGTGGAATCCCTGCAAATAAAAGCTATCTTAACACAAGGAAACATATCTTGAATATAATCAAATTTTTCAAGAAGTACTTTTTATAAGATTACATTAAGCCAGTTAAACAACCATTAAATTTATTGCTGAACATCATTATTCGAGCTTGTAATTTTTCTTGTTTTATATACAGTATATATTGATATTTCCACTTGCTAACATCTTTTGTTAGTGGTTTGCTTCAGTAAATGGACATGAACCCTGAAAACTACCTCAGAATTCTGTAATGAACGATTTTTTTTATTTATGGAGCTGTGCTTTATCTAAGCTTTTTGTTCTTCAAATTAAAGTGTTCCTGTAAAATCATCTAAGGCATTTTCTAAAATGACAAGTAAAGGCATCACAATTAGATTTTTCTAATTAAGTCTATAAAATAAGTCTATTATGTCAATTGAGTCTAATAATAATATTGTCGGTTATAGAAATTGATTCCTTGATTAAGGGCAACACTTAAGGTTGAAAAACACATAGTTAAAGGTTAGAGCGGTTTGCACTCAGGATAAATATGCAGGACACATACAGTACTATATGGTCACTGTGACAGCAGAGCTCTTTTTTTTTTTACTTCTTTTAAACTTGCTTTGTCTCTCTTTGTCTTCTGTCTTAGGGAATGCTGACACTGGTGTCAAACTGCATTGATCGTCTGAGTGTCTACAGCAGTACAGCACACGTTGGGGAATGTTTGGGAAAGGAAACTGGCACAGCTTGGAAAGGCATTCTCAACTTACTCTACGAGCTTCTAGGTACAGTATAATGCCTGAGACTGAGGGAGACATTATTTCTGTTAGAGCATTTTACATGTTCAAATGAGTTTGGTCATTAAATAGTCCTCCAGCGTGTTTTTTTTTTAATTTAGTGTCTCTGTGTACAAATATGATTTCATGGTTTATTAAAAATTAAACCAGTCCCTAGATCTTTCTGTGTGGCTAAAGAGTGATTAATCAGACCACTGTATTTGTTTGGTACCCTGAGCAATTCTTATTAGGGTTTTGATCCAGTGTAACTGTATTTAAAAATAATCTTTCACTTAAATTTACATTCACAAAAGTTGCAAAGGTGTGGATTTTTAAGGGTTTAAATTTTTCTTATGATTGAAAAAAACACATGACACAAAAACATATTCACTCATACATTATTTCTTTTACCTTCATTTTTACAGTATTGTGAAGAATTATTTTTCTACCACTAGGACTATTGTGCTTTATGATCCTACATGTCATTCAGATGCTTTCTTAGCAGATGGCATCTAAATCCATGATGAAGTATGCCATGTAGCCACACCAGTGTCTTATATGGCAGCTGATTCAATCAATTAAATATTTTTTTATTTGTATAGCTCTTTTAACAATGGACTTTGTCTCAAAGCAGCTTTACCCAGATAAGACGGTAATAAAGAATGAAGAAGATTGTCTCTTGTAATTGTAAACGTGTCTCTAATGAGCAATTCAGTAGCGACAGTGGCAAGGAAAATGGCATAAGATGGCATAAGGCAGAAACCTTGAAAGGAGCCAGACTCAAGAGGGAACCCGTCCTCATCTGGGAGGCACCCAATGTCTATTTATTACAGTTAAACATTGTTGACGTGTGCAGTGATGGTGATCAAATGCAACCTGTAGACCTGTTTCAGTGTAGAAGACTGTTGACATTAGGTACAGTCCAAATCCATCCTTAAAGCTCCTGTGTTGCTCCGTAATTTCATGGATCTTTAAGCTGTTGATGTGAAACCATCCCCAGCTGCACAGAGTGGCTCCCAATTGAAGAGAACCCCATGCAGAGGCAGGCTGGGATGAAGCAGGGAAATCAGAGAAGAGGAGAGCACCAGGAACACTGGTCACTGGTACTTCAGGGTCATATTCAACTAAAGAGAGAGAGAGAGAGAGAGAGAGAGAGAGAGAGAGAGAGAAATATGGATTATAAGTATCTTTATTGTTGTATACAAATTAAAGACACTGTGGAGTTGGGGACTCTGGCAAGACTAGTTATGGCATCATGACTAAAAAGGAGAGCCAAAAGGCACAAAACACTATGTCCATGATCCCTCCAGATCTGTTCCTTTTGCCTCAGAAACACCTAGAAGACTTGACTAAATAAATGTTTTAAGTCTAGAGTTGAACACTGAGACTGTGTCTGAGTCACAAACACTAATTGGAAGGCTGTTCTATAACTGTGGGGCTTTATAAGAGAAAGCTCTGCCCCCTGCTGTAGTCTTCATTATTTTAGGTACCAACAAATAGCCTGCATCTTTTGAAGCATGGGGAATCAAAATAGTACAGATGTTTGCTCAGATACTGTAGTTTGAGACCATTTAGTGCTTTATATGTCAAAAGTAGTATTTTATAGTCATATTTTCTTGATCTGAACCCAGCCATTAGGGAGGCACAAGCCAGTGCACTCTTAGTGCCATTCCCAAGCCCGGATAAATGGGGAGGGTTGCGTTAGGAAGGGCATCGAGCGTCAAACATGTGCCAAATCGAACATGCGGATCACGAATAAGATTTTCATACCGGATCGGTCGAGGCCCGGGTTACCAACGACCGCCACAGGTATCGTTAGCCAACAGGGTACCGGTGGAAATTGGGCTACTGTTGGCCGAAGGAGGAGAAGGAGAGGAGGAAGATGTCTACAGAGATGGCAGGGAAAGGAGAAGTGTAGGAGAGTAGAGGTTAGGGTTGGTACTTTAAATGTTGGCACTATGACTGGTAAAGGGAGAGAGGTAGCTGATATGATGGAGAGGAGAAAGGTAAATATGTTGTGTGTTCAGGAGACCAAGTGGAAAGGGAGTAAGGCCAGGAACATTGGAGGTGGGTTTAAACTGATCTATTATGGTGTGGATGGAAAGAGAAATGGTGTAGGGGTGATTCTGACGGAAGAGTAAGTAAGAGTGTAGTGGAGGTGAGTTTCTGATAGGGTGATGAACATGAAGCTGGAAGTTAAAGGGATGATGATAAATGTCATCAGTGCCTATGCTCCACAAGTCGGCTGTGAGTTGGAGGAGAAGGAAAGATTCTGGAGTGAATTAGAAATGAACGATTGGTGATTGGGGCAGACTTTAATGGACATGTAGGTGAAGGGAACAGAGGTGATGAGGAGCTTATGGGTAGGTATGGCCTTAAGAAGAGGAATGTGGAAGGGCAGATGGTGGTAGATTTTGCCGAAAGGATGGAAATGGCAGTGGTGAATACGTATTTTTAGAAGAAGGAGGATCATAGGGTGACCTATAAGAGTGGAGGAAGGCGCACACAGGTGGATTATCTTCTATGTAGGAGATGCAACCTGAAGAAGATTGGAGACTGTAAGGTGTTGGCAGGGGACAGTGTAGCTAGACAGCATTGGATGGTGGTCTGTAGGATGGTTTTGAAGGCGAAGAAGAAGAGGAGAGTGAGGACTGAAAAAAAAATAAGATGGTGGAAACTGAAGGAGGAAGAGTGTAGTGTGAGGTTCACTTCCTCCTGGTTACCTAATATGAGGCAAAAACTTCCTGGAGTGCATTTGCAATTTTTCCTTTTTAGTTCCTAGTTATTTTGTAATAACTTTCAAACTTAGAAACAGCCCACTCATATGGCTAATCATTGATCTTTTCTATTCTGTTAAACATCCCTTGTGAGCCGTGTTTAGTGATGTACTTAATAAGCTCTTCCATTTTAAAAATGCTAAGTTACAACTACACATTATGTAGTTACTTTAAAATACCCGCTAGTCTATTTATTCACCATACCAACAATTCTAGTGCAAAATGAATAAACCTCCGCAATATCAGTTTTAAATGTAACACTGTCGCAATCCATCAGACAAAACAACACTACTTCACTGCATTATATCCTAAACCAGTCTTTAAAACAGTTTAAAGCAGTGTCACTCCCCACTAAAACCACACTACTTCAGTTTTTAAACTGTTTTAAACTTTACAGAGCAGCTAGGGATCAAGCTCTTTACATTATCACCAGTTTGACTTTCTTTAGAAACTAAAACTTAAGCACTTTGTTTCAGTTACTTTAGAAACAATACTATTCCAATACAACTTTGCCACCACACTATGTTGGGCTGATTTGGTTCTGTTAGGATCCTATACAGAAATGTACAAAATAGGCTTAAGAACTCCTCCTCCTTATGTTTAAGAAACTCAATTCTTTTCTGCCCTTAACATTTTCTCCTCTAGATTCTTTTTAAATGAGGGGGTTCCCTTAACAAAAAATAGCATAGAAAAAATAAACCGCTTTTGTTACCTTTCCAATTTTTTTTGGGAAATCCCTCGCTAAGTGGCTCACCAATGTAAGAAAAAATTATGAGGACAACTATGATCATAATGAAGAAGTAGTTTATAACAACATAGCAGTGACAAAATACATGATGCACTTTGGGTTCATAGAAGTCAGAAAGATCGAAGAACAAACTCTACCCAGATATTTCATATTGTTCTTCCCTTTAAATTGTAGAAAGGATTTACCTTTTAAATGTAAATTAAGTGTAGGAACTGAGTAAAGGAACACATGGCTGGGTGATGTCACTATCGAGCTGGAGGTCAGCAGGTGGTAGTCACCGGTATTTACACCTTTGCTGGTGCCGGCCCCCGGCAGCTCAGGTTAGGGTATTTTTTTAAATGATAGTCATGGTCTTGGACACCTTTTGGTTAGAGATGGTCCTTGATGGCTTGCTGCCTCTCCCAGACTGATTAAATTAAGACTATTTTTCAGATTAATCCAATTAAAATTGTATATCAAGCTACATAGCTGATTTTGTGAAATTCATTAGCTCATTTTGATATAGAATGGGTTGAGGCAGTCTGTAAATTCCTTCAGTTGTGTTTGGTTTTTCTCAAACGTGGTGCTTTGCAGACTAACATCTCTAATTTGGGCTCATCTGTCCAGAGAAATGTTGCAAAGGGGTGGATAATTTCCAGTAGGGGAAGGTGAGAAATTTTGGAAATATAGAAGTTGAAATCTTAACAGGAATTTATGGACATTTATAAGAATTAATAAAAAAAAATTGGTCAATGTGTATAAACTATGTCATATACAAACATAAATATAAACATTTTGTTTGTCATAAACTGATATGAATGCAAAAAATATGATTAGTGAAAAGTGTGTTTCATTTATGAGATGATGGTGTAGAGAGTTCTTTATAGTATGCCTGTGTTTACTAAGATATGCCTTCTTTTTATGCCATCTTTTTAAGCTGCTCTGATTCGAGGAAATAGAAATAACTGCACACAGTTCTCTCAAAACCTGGACTGGCTGGTCAGCAAGCTGGAAAGACTGGAGTCATCCTCAGGTAGAACAGACTTTTCCATTCTTGTTTCTGGAATATAGATTTTAATACATTAAGTCTTCAATAATGGTTTTCTGTATACTAGTCAGAGATGGGACATTGGGGCCCAGCACAGCCATAATTTTTGCCTATTGTATGAGAAGTTGGACACTAAGGAAGGAGAAAAATATTTATACTGATGGCCAGGCAGAGGGACTGAGCTGGGAAGGATGTGCAGCAAGTTAGAGATGCAATAAAAGATGCAGATGGAAGTGGTTTAACTAGTGAGGAGAGTGTGTTGAGAATGTGGAGGGAGTATTTTGAGCATCTGATGAATAAGGAAAATGAAAGAGAGAAAAGGTTGGATGATGTGGAGATGTTAAAGCAGAAAGCGGGTAGGATTAGTAAGGACGAAGTGAGAGCAGCAATTAAGCAGATGAAGAGTGGAAAGTTGGTTGGACCAGATGACATATCGTGATGATGTTTAGGAGAGATTGCATTAGAGCTTTTAAACAGATTGTTTAACAAGATTTTTCTAAGGTGAAAGGATGCCTGAGGAATGGCGAAGGAGTTTGCTGGTACTGATTTTTGAGAATAAGGGAGATGTGCAGACCTGCAGTAACTACATTGAAATAAAGTTGATCAGACACACCAGGAAGTTATGGGAAAGAGTAGTGGAAGCCAGGCTGAGAAAAGAGGTGACCATCTGTGAGCAACAGTATGGTTTCATGCTGAGGAAGAGCACTACAAATGCAATATTTACTTTGAGAATGTTAATAGAGAAATATAGGGAAGGTCAAAAGATTTCGAGAAAGTGTATAACAGGGTGCTGAGAGAGGAGTTGTGGTATTGTGTGAGGAAATCAGGTGTGGCAGAGCAGTATGTGGGGGTGGTGCAGGACATGTATGAGGACAGTGTGACAGCAGTGAAGTTTACAGCAGAAACAACAGACTAATTCAAGGTGGAGGTAAGACTGCATCAAGGATCGGCTCTGTGCTCTTTCCTGCTTGCAGTGGTGATGGACAGGTTGACAGACGAGGTCAGACAGGAGTCACTGTGAACTATGATGTTTGTAAATGATATTGTGATTTGTGGTGAAAGTAGGGAGCAGGTGACAATAGCCTGGAGAGTTGGAGGTACGTGCTGGAGAGAAGGGGAATGAAAGTCAGTAGGAGTAAGACAGAGTACATGTGTGTGGATGAGAGGGAGGGCAGTGTAGTGGTGTGGTTGCAGGGAGAAGAGGTGGAGAATGTGGAGGAGTAGCGGTACCTGGTGTCAACTGTGCAAAGTAATGGAGAGTGTCTTAGATAACTGAGCAAAAGAGTGCAGGCAAGCTGGAGTAGGTGGAGAAGAGTGGCAGGAGTGATTTGTGATAGAAGGGTATCTGCACGAGTTAAAGGGAAAGTTTATTAGACTGTGGTGAGACCTGCTATGTTTTAGAGAAAGCGGCATTGGCTAAAAGACAGGAGGTGGAGCTGGAGGTAGCAAAGCTGAAGATGTTGAGGTTTTCATTGGGAGTGACGAGGATGGACAGGATTAGAAACAAGTTAAACAAGAGGAGTAAAGCATGTAGGACATTTAGAGGACAAAGTGAGAAAGGCCCAATTGAGATGGTTTGGATATGTGCAGAGGAGGGACAGTGGGTATGTCAGTAGGAGAATGCTGAGGATGGAGCCACCAGGAAGGAGGAAAAGAGGAAGGCCAAAGAGGAAGTTTATCTATCACGTCGTTTTTATAATCACGATTATAAAAACCATCAATACTATACAATAACGCAATATAACA
Source organism: Silurus lanzhouensis (assembly GCA_039877035.1). Classification (NCBI taxonomy): domain Eukaryota; kingdom Metazoa; phylum Chordata; class Actinopteri; order Siluriformes; family Siluridae; genus Silurus; species Silurus lanzhouensis. The sequence goes on along the minus strand of JBCEWE010000214.1, from coordinate 7,116,889 downwards.
ATGCGTGGCATTACAGAGAGAGGCATTTCACATATGGAGGGTGAATACCATTTTTACTAAAGCAAGAAACCCAGTTATTAACCTCTACACTACAACCGCAACTGTGCCACCTACATCATCTGGAGCAGTTCAGAATCAATATTTGTCTAATAACATCACAAAAACATTAAAAATAAATAAAATACAACCTACTCACCAGAGATGCATACTCATAATTTGCACTGCTCCTCAGAGGCTGTAAGCCAGTGGTACCACTCGTATTCACTGGTCTGGAAGTGGCAAACAAACCCTTTACCGGGCTGAGACAAGTTAGCTTTGGGGTTGGCCGACCTCTCCTCACGATGTCTAGCTTTTCTGGAAAATGTATTTTTAAGTATGTCAGAGACCAAATCAATTCCTTTTCCTCCATAGGCATAAAAAAGTCTAACTCAGATGTATTCCTGTGTGCAGCACACTACAGACTTTTTTGCCATTCGAACTTGGCTGTAACATTTTTCCCTCTGACCAACCAATCAGAAGACGGAAAAATGATGACGCTATTCGGGGCCAGCTAGCTGGCCCTGTGAGGTGAATGTAAAATCTGATTGGTTAAAGAAACAGACCTATTCATAATATTCTCAATGATTAAAGGGCCAGCAGGATAGACTTTGCGGGCCCTGGGCAGATTAGATTTACATGGCAGCACATAGAGGCTGAAATCTGATTGGACAAAAAAATCTAATAGCCACATACACATGTACATGCAGTAAAGCAAGTGCACCCAAGAGAAACGCTACGAAATGAATAGAATAGACTGTTGGAAATAAATTAATAAAATTTCATCGAACAAATATTAGAATTTAGCTTGTAAATGTAGGTCAGTGCTTCTGATAGTGTTTAGGCCAGCAGAGAAGGCTTTGCTGCCCCTGACTGCCCCCCACTGAATTTTATATTACCTATTTAAGCACATTTCATCCATCACATCACATACTGGTGTAAGGCCTGTAGTAATTAATAGTGCAGGCTGCTGCTAGTTTCATATCCATGTTGCTTGATGCTGTTAAATTAAACAATCAGCTTGCAACTTTCTTATGCTGAGGCCTGCTAGTATTGTGTCACATTTTTATGTCCTTTGATTGGATGATCAGAGAATAAGATAAGATAAACCTTTATTCGTCCCACAGTGGGGAAATTTCTTCACTATTTCTGCACTAGTCAGAGCTCTCAAATTGCATCTGTATTAAACTGCACAAGTTCAAATATATTTTTTGTGGCTTTAAATGCTTTTTTTTATTTCGTAATGGCTGCTAGAGGAGTAGAAATTGATTTGGTCACAGATATAATTACAGGAACATTTAAAAGACAGGCTTTTTAAGAAAAGCTGTGCATCATCAGGAAAGCTGAGCCGAAACGGCTCAAAACTGTTTTTTATATAGCATTCATCCTTTTGCATTTTCTTTCCTGGTGAACTTGCCACCAGGAAAAACTTAATGCATGGAAAAAATGCACAGAAATGCAAAAATATGCAGGGAAAAATGGGAAATTATGTATGTGGTCCGGCTGTTACTGCAGTTAAAGAAGTTTTAATTGGGTTTCTTGTTTTAGTAATAGCATTCATTCTCTCTGCATGAGGTACTGGTCTTTGTTGAATTACACCCTTCAAATAATCAACTCAGTTTAAAAATCTACTTCCAGTCCACTTCAGTCACTGTCCCAATCACTCGGACTCGGACATGGTCCTATTGATCTTGGTGCCCGAGGCCTGACCGTACCAGTCAGTCAAGTTCAGTGCTTTCCATACCGATAAAACACCAGTGGCTGAAAGGTCCATGTCTTTCATGTATAAATTGCAAGTTGCTGTCATTCCGCTGTCAGTGATGCGTAATATTAATACTGTTTAATATAGATAGATAGATAGATAGATAGATAGATAGATAGATAGATAGATAGATAGATAGATAGATAGATAGATAATTAGAACTTCATTGTCATTGCATTGTACAGGTACACAGCAACATAATGCAGTTTGGCATCTACCAGAAGTGCAAAAATAGTGCAGATAAATATGTAGCATTTTTACAGCATGTGATATATATGTAAGCATATGTACAGTGAATGAATATAAAGGCTATAGCAGTGCAGAGATGTGTGGACATCGTTAAGAAGTACAGATAGATGTTCTAAGGCTATAGCATTGAAGAGGAAATGTGCAGAAGTGGAAGGTTATAAAATTATGGCATTTAAGACATGTGCATGCTGAATAAACAGTCTACTATATACAGTTGTATGCAAAAGTTTAGGAACCCCTGACAATGTCCATAATTTTCATTTATAAATATTTGGGTGTTTGGATTAGCAATTTCATTTTCACAGTAATATTTCAGTAGTGAAATTAGGTTTATTGGATTAACAGAAAATGTGCAATATGCATCAAAACGAAATTAGACAGGTGCATACATTTGGGCACCCCAACAGAAAAATCACATCAATATTTAGTAGAGCCTCCTTTAGCAGAAATAACAGCCTCTAGATGCTTCTTATAGACTGTAATGAGTGTCTGGATTTTTAATGAATGTATTTTGGACCATTCCTCTTTACAAAACATCTCCAGTTCAGATAGGTTTGATGGTTGCCGAGCATGGACAGCCCGCTTCAAATCACCCCACAGATGTTTAATGACATTCAGGTCTGTGGACTGGGATGGCCATTCCAGAACATTGTACTTGTTCCTCTGTATAAATGCCCGAGTAGATTTTGAGCAGTGTTTTGGGTTGTTGTCTTGTTGAAATATCCACCGCCGGCGTAACTATATATATATATATATATATATAGTTATGCCGGCGGTGGATATTTATTTATTTATATATATATATACACACGCACATATTATATACATATATATACACATGAATGTGAAATGTTGGGCAGATTGTACAGTACGGATAGAAAGATAGAAAGATAAATATAGAAAGAAATAGTGCAGATGTATTAAAGAGTAAAAAAAGCTATACTATGTAATATGTACATTGTATGAATAATTGTACAGAGGTTATATACAGTGTTTTTATAGTTATCTAGCGGTGTAGTGTAGAGTTCAGTAGTGTGATGGTGGATGGAGAAAAGCTGCCCCCTACTGATCCTCAGGGATCCTCAGGGATGTGAACTACCAGGAACTAATATTGATTGTTTCCAGAGCTGTGGTGTCATAATCATGGTATTAAGAGGTAGATTGATTCAGGTTCGACACCACTGAAGGCTTAGGTGTGAAATGCCACTGATATTTGTGATTCTGTAAATTTAGAAGTTGACTTATGCATCATCTCTTTGAAACACATTTGTCTATGTGCTGTCTTTGTATTCCTATTAATTCCCACTGACGTGGAGTGTTAATGACTGATTCTGTGCTTCAGGCATTCTGGAGGTCCTTCACTGCATCCTAATTGAAAGCCCGGAGGCACTTAATGTCATTCAGAGAGGACATATCAAATCTGTCATCTCGCTGCTATACAAACATGGACGCAACTACAAGGTTAATGTCTGCTGTTTTTTTTTTTTTTGCATAAATGACCAACTAGCTAATGGATGCCTTGGTAATGAAGAAAAGCTTATGATCATAAGAGATATAAGCATTGATTAATTTACTTTATCTAAGCGATTTACCAACTCCAATGAGCCAGGTTTGTAAGGATATGGCAACTTTTCCCACTGTGTTTACTGATCTGTCTTGTCTCTTTTTTTATATGTCATAAGATCCTAGATGTTCTGTGCTCACTTTGTGTTTGTAATGGAGTAGCTGTAAGAGCCAATCAGAACCTCATCTGTGATAACCTGCTCCCAAAACGAGATCTGTTACTCCAGACACGGTTGGTCAACAATGTCCAAAGGTAAAGAAAAAATGTATTCCTTTGTGGTCACTGCTAGAAATTATGCAACTACCTAGTTAATTGTATGTCAGAAGTATGGTTTGTAAGTAATTATGTTAGATATGTATTCTTTTTGCAGAAGAATAAATCATGTTAGGGAATGCTTTTAGAGGAAAACATATAGTCCATTATTTTTCAATAAGAGCCTGGCATAATTAATATTATATTATGTATTCATTTATTATTAATGTATAATTTGTTTTTTTTTTCTATTTATTACTGGATGTTCTGTCAATAACCTGTTTCTATAGAAATCATAAAGTCATTGTCAGGGACACTGTTAAAGAAAATTGATCCAACACCTTTTCACTGGCCAGATTAGAGAATTTGACAGCAATGAGAAATGCTTTCTTAAAGTATTTTTTTATATATATATTAGGCTACATTTGAACAGATACTTAACCAAATGAAACACATTGACTGCCAGGGCCATTCACAGGGGGTGGCTCATGGCTAGAGCCCATGCCCCTTTGCCTTCATCGGCTGAAGTGCCCCTCTCAACAACCCACAATACAAAATGTGTAATTGGAAATCATAAAAGATGAGGTTAGGATATTTTAAATAAAATAAACCAAATAAAAAAAGAAACCAGTTAATATCAAAATGTAAAACAGTAAATAGTTTTTGTTTTGATCAGCAATGTTTTATCAGCAATATCAAAACATCTAGAATAACATCTGAAATTATTTTTGTGAGCAGTAAATATTTATTACTGTATGTGCTGTCTTCTCTTTTAATTGTATATTTGTATAAACAATCACCCACCCTCTTACTGACCCCATTTTTAATTTTGGGCCACAGCCCTTCAAAATGTCTGTGCATGGCCCTGTTGACTGCCATATACATACACATTGGCTGTGTTAAAATTAGCAACTATGCACAAAAGTGCATGTAAATAATACATTAAATATGGAGTATCCGTTTTGCAATTGTTAAATTTTCCACTCACTGTACAGCAAGTCATACATTTCTGATTTAACATGTAAACAAGCTTACTGTTCTGGTTTCTTTTTTCATACTTATAGTATGAGACCTAACATCTTTCTGGGTGTGAGGGACGGTTCGGCTCAGTACAAAAAGTGGTACTTTGAGTTGATAATAGACCAGGTGGAGCACTTTGCAACCAGCGAACCTTCTCACCTGCGGGTTGGGTGGGCTTCCTCTAAAGGTTATGCCCCCTACCCAGGAGGTGGAGAGGGGTGGGGAGGAAATGGGGTTGGAGATGACCTCTACTCTTATGGCTTTGATGGACTTCACTTGTGGTCAGGTATCTATTGAAGTAATTTTCTTTTAATATTATTTTAGATTTGTTATTTTATTATGGCATTACACACAAAATGTAGTTTAGTCTGAATTTTTGTCTATTTCTAAAGAGCTATCTTGCAAGGGCAAGTCACAGTTATAAGACAGTGACTGACTCCTCCTCTGTGTTCTTAAAGTTCTCTATGTTTGTGCTGTAGGTCGAATCCCACGGAGAGTAGCTTCAGTAAACCAGCACATACTTACATCCGATGATGTGATCAGTTGCTGTTTGGATCTTGAAGCCCCCAGCATTTCGTTTAGAATCAATGGGCTGCCTGTTCAAGGCATGTTTGAAAGTTTCAACAAAGATGGTCACTTCTTCCCTGTTGTCAGCTTCTCCGCTGGAGTCAAGTATGTAATACAATAGTTATATATTTCTCACACACACACACACACACACACACACACACACACACACACACACACACACACAAATAAAGAAATGCTGTAAAATAAGGATGTCAAAAATAGATATAAAAAATAAATGGTTTATTTTTATCAATTTACAAAATGCAAAGTGAGTGGTAGGAAGAAAATAAAATATTTGGTGTGACACTTTGGCATCAAACCAGTAACACTGTTAACAAAGATAGGGGTTTTGTAGATCTGAGTCAGGTGTATAATTAATTAATTATTCTGAGCAAACGGTTAGAAGAACCTCCACCAGGGAACCTCCACCATGCTTCACTGTTGCCATCAGACATTCATTATTGCTTTCCAGCGCTTCAGCAAACATGCCTCCTTCTTCTTCTTCTTCCGGCTTCTCCCATTAGGGCATCAGTGGATCATCCGTCTCCATACCCCCCTGTCCTCTACATCTGCCTCTTTCAAGCCAACTACCTGAATGTCTTCCCTCACCACATCCATAAACCTCTTCCTTGGTCTTCTTCTTTTCCTCTTTCCTGGCGGCTCCATCCTCAGCATTCTTCTACCGATATATATACCCCATGTCCCTCCTTTAAACATGTCCACCCACCTCAATCTTGCCTCCCTCGCTTTGTCTCCAAAACGTCTCCTGCGCTGTCCCTCTAATAAACTCGTAATAACCTGCACTCTTTTTTTCACTTCTTTAACACACTCTCCATTACTTTGCACTCTTGACCCCAGGTCCTCCACCTTCTCCACCTCTTCTCCCTGCAACTGCACCACTCCACTGCCCTCCCTCTTATTCACACACATGTACTCTCTCTTACTCCTACTGACTTTCATTCCCCTTCTCTCCAGCACGTACCTTCACCTCTCCAGGCTTTTCTCAACCTGCTCTCTACTCTCACCACAAATAACAATATCATCCACAAACATCATAGTCCATGGAGACTCCTGTCTGACCTCGTCCGTCAACCTGTACATCACCACTACAAACAAGAAAGGGCTCAGAGCCAAACCTTGATGCAGTCCAACCTCCACCTTATACCAGTCTGTTGTTCCTACTGCACACTTCACCGCTGTCACACTGCCTTCATACATGTCTTGCACCACCCTTACATACTTCTCTGACACAACTGACTTCCACATACAATACCACAAACCCTTTCTTGGCACCCTGTTGTATGCTTTCTCTAAATCCACAAACACACAATGCAACTCCATGAAATTTTGGAGTAAGAACGGGCACTTTGAGGATGGATTAGACTGTAGTTAATGTCAACAGTCTCCTACACTGACTCAGGACTACTTTTCGCTTCTGATCATCATCACTGTACCCCGCAACATCATATATCTGCTACAAATGGACATTCGGTGCAAACCAGATGAGGATGGGTTCTCTCTTGAGTCTGGTTCCTCTCAAGGTTGCTTCCTATTGCCATCTCGGGGAGTTTTTCCTTGCCACAGTCGCCACCGGCTTGCTCATCAGGGACAAACTTACTTATAAAGAACATATTCACTTTAAATCACCACATTATCTGTGTAAAGCTGCTTTGAGACAATGTTCATTGTTAAAAGTGCTAAACAAATTAAAAATAATTGAATTGAATTGAACTCCTTCTGACCTTCTCTATACTTCTACATCAACATTCTCAAAGCAAATAATGCATCTGTGGTGCTCTTCCTCGGCATAAAACCATACTGTTGCTTACAGATGGTCACCTCTTCTCTCAGCCTGGCTTCCACTACTCTTTCCCATAACTTCATGGTGTGACTGATCAACTTAATTCCCCTGTAGTTACTGCAGGTCTGCACATCTCCCTTGTTCTTAAAGATCGGTACCAGCACACTCCTTCTCCATTCCTCAGGCATCCTCTCACCTTCCAAAATCCTGTTCAACAATCTTGTTAAAAACTCCACTGCCATCTCACCTAAACATCTCCATGCTTCTACCGGTTTGTCATCTGGTCCAACCGACTTTCCACTCTTCATCCTCTTAATTGCTGCTCTCACTTCCTCCTTACTAATCCTATCCACTTCCTGCTTCACCAACTCCACACCACCCAACCTTCTCAATCTCTCATTTTCCTCATTCATCAGCTGCTCAAAATACTCCCTCCATCTTCTGAACACACTCTCTTCATTAGTCAGCACACTTCCATCTCCATCCTTTATTGCTCTAACTTGCAGCACATCTTTCCCAGCTCGGTCTCTCTGCCTGGCCAATCGGTACAAATCCTTTTCTCCTTCATTAGTGTCCACCTTCTCATACAGCTATTCATATGCCTTTTCCTTGGCTTTCGCAACATCCCTCTTAACTTGCTGCCACATCTCCTTGTACTCCTGTCTACTTTTCTCATCACTCTGCCGATCCCAATTCTGTTTTGCCTACCTCTTTCTCCTTATGCTTTCCTGCACTTCCTCATTCCACCTCCACGTCTCTTTGTCTTCCTTTCTATTTTCAGATGTCACACCAAGTACCTTTCTAGCTGTCTCCCTTATCACTTCTGGAGTAGTTGCCCAATCATCCAGCACCTCTTCACCACCACCGAGCCCCTGTCTGACCTCTTCCCTAAATCTCTCTACAGTCTTCCTCCCTTAGTTTCCACCATCTTATTCTTCTTTCAGTCCTCGCTCTCCTCTTCTTCTTCACCTCCAAAACCATCCTACAGACCACCATCCGATGCTGTCTAGCCACACTGTCCCCTTGCCAACACCTTACAGTCTCCTCTCTCTTCTTCAGGTTGCATCTCCTACATAGAACATGCACCTTCCTCCACTCTTGTATGTCACCCTATGATCCTCCTTCTTCTTAAAATAAGTGTTCACCACTGCTATTTCCATCCTTTTAGCAAAATCTACCACCATCTGCCCTTCCACATTCCTCTCCTTAAAGCCATACCTACCCATCACCTTCTTATCACCTATGTTCCCTTCACCTACATGCACATTGAAATCTGCCTCAATCACCAATCTTTCATTCCTCGGTATACCTTCTACCATTTCATCCATTTCAACTCACTTCAGAATTTTTCCTTCTCCGCCATCTCACAACCCACTTGTGGAGCATAAGCACTGATGACACACCATATCTACCTTTCTCCTCTCCAATTTCTCTTTCGTGATCCACATATTTGATTTGGCGCATGTTTTACGCTGGATGCTTTACGCTGTGAAATGAAACAGTCATCCACAACCTCACCTCAACCTAGTCTTGCTGTTCCTCACCCAGGTTTTATTGCAACCTACATATGAAATGATCATCAGCAGTTGCTAGGTATAATTAGTTAATCATACACCTGACATTGATCCTACAAAATCCCAGACTTTGTGCAAGTGTAAGAAATGAAAGCCAAAGTATAATTACACCAAATGTTGAGTTGATTATTTTTTTTCCTTTTTGCAAATTGATAATAAATTAAATAAAATTGTGTATGTAATACATTTATAAATTGTGAATGTATTTAATTAAAATACATGTTTTTGAACACATTTTATATATATATGGGGAAAATAAGTATCTGACACATCAGCATTTTTATCAGTAAGGGGATTTCTAAGTGGGCTACTGACACAAAATTTCCACCAGATGTAGCCATCAAGCCAAATATTGAATTCATACAAAGAAATCAGAACATTTAAGTATACAAGTTGAGTCATAATAAATAAAGTGAAATAACACAGGAAATAAGTATTGAACACATAAATAAACAAGGTGCAAAATCTAATCATTGAAAAGCATTTTGATAGGAATGGTTATAGGCGCATTTCCAGAATGCTGAATGTTCCTGTGAGCACTGTGGGGGCCATTATCCGGAAATGGAAAGAGCATCAGTTCACCATAAACCGGCCACGATCAGGTGCTCCACATAAGATCCCTGTCCGAGGAGTCCAAAGAATAATCAGGAGAGTTCGCCAAGAGCCAAGAACCACTCGGGCAGAACTTCAGAAAGACCTTGCATCAGCAGGTACTGTTGTTTCAAAGAAAACTATAAGCAATGCACTGAACCGCCATGGCATCCATGCACGCTCACCACGCAAGACTCCATTGCTGAACAAAAAGCATGTTGAGGCTTGGTTAAAGTTTGCGAAAGAGCATTTGGAGAAGCCTGTGGATTATTGGAAGACTATAGTATGGTCAGAAGAAAGCAAAATTGAACTTTTTGGCAGTCATTCTACACACCATGTTTGGAGAAGAAATGGCACTGCCCACCACCCCAAGAACACCATACCAACAGTTAAGATTGGGGGTGGAAGCATCATGGTTTGGGGCTGCTTTTCAGCAAGGGGTACTGGCAGACTTCATATTATTGAAGGCAGGATGAGTGGAGAAATGTACTGGGACATTCTGGATAAAAATCTTCTGCCATCTACCAGAAAGTTGAAAATAAAAAGAGGTGGACATTTCAGCAAGACAATGATCCCAAACACAAGGCCAAGGTAACAATGAAGTGGTTTCGAAGAAAAAAAGTCAAGATGCTTGAATGGCCCAGTCAATCACCTGACCTAAATCCCATTGAAAATCTATGGAGAGAACTGAAGATTAAAGTTCATAAAAAAGGCCCAAGGAACCTTTAAGATTTAAAGACGATTTGTGTGGAAGAATGGGCCAGAATCACTCCTGAGCAATGCAGACGACAGGTCTCTCCATACAAGAGGCGCCTAGAAGCTGTAATCACCAAAAAAGGCTTTTCTACAAAGTATTACCGTGGTGATACTTCCACCGGTGGTGATTTTTAAATGCACGACGATGCCAAAAGATAAACTCCCGAGAGAAATAGTTGTGAAAGGAAGGAGGAAGACAGTGAACAATGACTTTCTTGGTAGGCTACTGTTTAGATACAAGCCGTTGTAACGAGTTGAGTCTGGGTCAAGGGATAGCTCGCTAACTCCAGTTGCAACAGAAATCATATAATTCACAGACAGGTTTCCAAAACTCGTGCTTTTTTAATTTTTCTTGGCAACAGCGTTACGGTTTAGTCAAAGAAACTTAGAAATGAGCATCAGAAAATAATAAGGACATATTCCTCGGCCTTGCACACATGCAATAATACCGGAAAAATGCGGCGGCAGGCTATTCCCAAAATGCCGCTCTGCTCTTAAAGAAGCCACAACATATTTTACCCGTTACACCGTGTAACAGACACTGTCTTTCGTTAAAGCCTGTGTAATTAGTTTCAGTGTAGACATTATTATATATATAGGTGCGCTTAATAGTCCGGAAATTACGGTAAATAAAGTGTGTTCAATACTTATTCCCTGTGTCATTTCACTTTATTTATTATGACTCAACTTGTATAATTAAATGTTCTGATTTCTTTGTATGAATTCAATATGTGGCATGATGGCTACATCTGGTGGAAATTTTGTGTCAATAGCCCACTTAGAAATCCCCTCACTGATAAAAATGCTGATGTGTCAAATACTTATTTTCCCCGCTGTATATATGCGCACTTATATGTACGTGTTGAAAATAGTAAAGTAGTAAAAAAGCAGGTCTTAAATACAAATACATTAAATTGTAAATACAACCTCAAATGTACAGCAACACCTGACATTTTACGTTGTATCATTAACTATTTAAAAAAAATGAAACCAAAATGGAAATACTATGTGTGTACACCTTTCCACCTTTCCACTTCTGTAGGAATTAAGAAGCCAATTAATAGTCAGGTGCTGCAAATTAAATGCCCTTCATTAATTGATCATAAGCAAGTGTGACCAGTTTTAAGTGAGACCAAATTATAGATAGACTTTAACTAGATTGTGGCAATACCTTAAGAGAGCTGTGCATAAACATCAATTAACTAAAGCAGCACTGTAAAGAAGAGTGAGCCAGAATTCCTCCACAATGATATAAGAGACTGATTTTCATACAAAACAAACAAGTTATTTTACGGTCACAGAGGGGTGTACCTTCATGCTCACATGATATACACACACACACACACACACACACACACACACACAGACACACACACATATATACACACACACACACGCACACACACACACACACTGACCAAAAATGTGTTTAAAAACAAAAATCTTAAATTTGGGCTAATTAGACCAAAAGACAGTTTTCCACTGATCTAATGTCTATTCCTTAAGCTTTTTGGCACAATCATAAGAATGCTTGTTGTTATTCTAAATGAATGGTTTTATTGCTGCAATTTAAGTATGAAGGCCTGGCTAGTCTGGCTGGTCTTCTCTAAACAGTAGATGCTGAAATATGCCTTCAAATTTGAGAAGCATTTAAGCGGGCTTTAAACTGAGGTGCTGTAAATCAGCAGTTTCTGAGGCTGGAAATTTTAATAAACTTATCATTTGCAGCAGAAGTGGCTCTTGTCTTTCTTTTCTGGGATGGTCCTCATGAAACCTCATGAGGTGTGACTGCACTTGGGAATACATTTAAAGTTCTTGAGGGTTTTTAACTGACCTTCATTTCTTAAATGCAATATTCGACTGTCTTTTTTCCACACTTAAATTAGAGTTTCTTGTCATAACATTGGTACAGTAGTAGCACCAATAGAGCTTTTGACTCTGTACTGACCTCTGCGTAAGACAACAGATGGTCTAAAGCACATTAAGAACACAAGAACTGTCACAAATTAACTCTTAACAAGGAACACCTGTGAATTGGAAACCATTCCAGGTGACTATCTGATGAGAGAATGCATGAGTGTGAACACTTTTTTGTTTACTACATAATTCCATACATGTTCATAGTTTGAATGTATTCTGTATTGATATGCAATGTTGAAAATAATAGAAATGAAGAGAAAAACTCTTAAGGAGAAGGTGTGTCCAAACTTTTGACTGTGTAGTGTATATACACATAGAACCTTGACTGTTCTATGAAGGTTTTCACTTATTTATTTGTCTTTTTTGCTGGTATTTGTAAAAGGTATATTTTCATTGCCATGCTGAATATTAATATGTGACGACTAATTTAAATGGCTTAGAGCTCTAAAGCTGAGCATTGAGCTTGTGGTGAACATATTAATAAATCTGAAACTTGGACCCATTATTTAATTTTTATTTCATTTGTGCATTCATTTTAATGTATGTGTGTATGTTTAAGTGGGTGTTTGTTTTTAGAGAAGTAACTGAATGAAAAAATATACATCACTTTATAGGGAATTGATTCCATTAGTTAGTAGGCATGTCAGACTAGGAGCTTTTAGAAAAGGTAAAAGTTTCAGAGACTGTAAATCAATTTGGTCAATTTGGTCTGTTATTTTCATTTCTGTGTGCAAGAAAGCAAATAAGCCAAAAGGAGTCTTTAACTTGTCGATAGATAAGCATTTGATGTTGGTTGATGTGCACTGTTCAATATACTAATCTATACAGCCACTGAAAGAGCCTTCACCCAAAAATCTGAACAGCAATCTCACTCTCATTTTTTACAGAGTAGTCTATATCAGAGCTCAAATTGCATAATTTATAATAACTCTTTTACCATGTTTTGTAAACACACAGAACTATGTGTACACAGAAAGAAATGGCAGACTTAATTTCTTAAGCACATTGATTGAAGGATTCAGATCTGCAGAGCATGCTTATTTTCATTTTTATATTCACACATTCAGCTATTGTTTATCTCTGCAGGGTGCGCTTTCTTTTAGGTGGTCGTCATGGTGAATTTAAGTTCCTGCCTCCATCAGGCTATGCACCCTGCTATGAGGCACTGCTTCCCAAAGAAAGGGTGCGTGTCGAACCAGTGAAGGAATATAAAAGGGATGTGGATGGAGTGAGAGACTTGCTGGGCACTGCACAATTTCTTTCCCAGGCTTCTTTTATACCCACATCAGTGGACACCTCTCATGTAAGAATATTAAGTCATTGTCCTTCACTTAATAAGCCAATACAAGAATAATTAAATTGACAGAAGTGAAATTCATGTGAAAATTGTGAAAGAGTAGCTATTTCTGTACATATTAGTCATCTCTACTGAAATCATGAGCTTGGGTTACTGTCTCTGCACATGTTGTCACTTTGTGCCTCTGGAAAAAATTGTCTCTTCCCACCTTTAAAAAGCATGCATGTAGGTAAATTGGTTTAAAGGAATGGCATCCTTTTGCATTCCTGCCTCACAAAATGAAAGAAAGTGTAATTAAAAATCACATAACTGTTGACATTTTAACATTTTGTGAGTACACCCTGCACATTTCAGAAGCCATTTTATTATATGTTCTCAAGGGACAAGACTATAGAAATGTAAATCAGATTAACCGTGCGTAGTTAGTGTGCAGCTTGTATAGCAGTACAGATTTAGTATTTTCTAAATTTACCAGAATTCACCAGAGCTGCACAGGTTGTTGCTGGGATCCTCTTCCACTCCTCCATAATGACATCACAGAGCTGCTGCATGTTAGACACGTGGCACTTCTCTAAATTCTGCTCAATGATGCCTCACAGGTTCTCAGTAGGGTTCAAGTCTGGAGACATAGTTGGCCACTTCATCACTGCAGCGTCTGCATAGGATCATTTGTTGATTATTTGGATTTGGATTTCATGTCCCAGACACCCCTCATCAAGAATCTCCTTTGTTTACCGCATCTGGACTCTTGTTCAGTAACAAAGCCAATGCAACTGTAACTGTATACCAACAACCTTGATGCGAACCCCTTTTTGATTTTGATTCCTTGATTATTCTCATTAGGTTGTGGACAATTGAGGATAAACTTGCCATTTCTTTCTCTCTCATTCTTCTCTCTCTCTTTCTCTTTCTCTTTCTCTATTTTCCAAATTACTCTTTCTTTATCTGTATGTTTGTGTTTAGTTTAGTCCTGTGTTACGTTGTAGTCCCATTCATTAAACGCCTTCTCTTACAAGTGATGGTCTCTGAGTGCTGCTCACAATTCAAAGTCACTGAATACTGATTCTGCTACATGCTAAAGTTACAGCTGGTAAGGTATAAAGTAAGAAGTTGTTTCTTTCTTGGCTGGGGAGATAACCTTTACTAGAATTGATGAGATTATACTGTCTGCTCGGTGGATGAACAGATCAAATAATTGTAACATTGATTCTATTACCGTTAATTCTAAGATTTAATCTAAATATTTATTATTAATTATAATTAGTTAAAATTATTCATAGATATTTTTGCAAGCTAATTTCCTACATATAATGGTGGAGAATGCAAGCAAGTTGTTCAAACTTTGCTTTGTGAGCTGTCAATTTATATATTATGCAGGCTTAGAGTGAGAAGTCGCAATGTGGACTTTAATAGCCTTTATTTGTCTAACAATTAGTAACAATTAGTCAAACTGCAGTCATAATATTAAAACCACTCAGTAAATATGAAGAAATCTCTTTTCTGCACATTCTAATGTCAAAATCGCCTGTTGAAATGAAGAAATCTTTCCTTGTTCCTGTCGATTTCTTCTCTACAACAGCCAAAGGATTTGACCATTTCTGTTCAGACAGGCTGCCCAGGTGCTTGATCAGACTCTTGTCATTTTGAGACTGGACTACTGCAACTCTCTGCTGGCAGGTCTTTTTCTGAACACTATTCGTCCACTGCAAATGATCCCAAACACAGCTGCACGACTTGTGTTCAATCTGCCAAGTTCTCCCACACCACCCCACTGCTGCGTTCCCTTCACTGGCTTTCAGTAGCTGCACAGATTGGAATCAAAACACTAATGCTTGCCTACAAGGCCAAAAATGGACCAGCACCATCTTACCTCAGAGACCTCATCACACCTCGCACTGCACCACGCTGTCTGAGATCCTCCAGCACTGCTCGACTGGTACCACCTTCTCTCAGAATAAGATGTAAGTATACTTCAAGGCTCTTCTCTGTTCTGGCACCGAGGTGGTGGAATAAACTTCCCCTAGATGTCCGTACAGCAAGTCCCTGGCTATCTTTATCTATCTTTGACGGTTGAAGACATACCTCTTCCTGAAACACTTAAATTAACACTTTCCAAGTTTGCTTTGTAGAATTCAAGAGTTATATTTATATTAAGTTTGTAATCTAGCATACCAGTGTTGCTTTATTTATTGCTAGAGATTTAAAGCACTTTTGTACGTCGCTCTGGACAAGGGCATCTGCTAAATGGCGCAAATGTAAAGATATCTGATGCAGAACAGCAAAAAAACCCTGTTGCTTGTAAGCTCTAAGGATCTGTTGGAATGCGAAAATCTTCCCTCATTTCGATAAGGATTGATTTGAGCCATGTTCCTCTGATCTTCTAAAAACCTTATCTGAGGTATTTATTTTTGGGTGCAGCGAAGAAATCGTGCCATATTCCTCTTGTGCCGTTAAGTGGCACAAATTCAAACAATCAGTTTGTAACAAAGTCACATAATGCGTATGGTTGAGAGTAATCTCACACCAAACATGATCACTCCCAATCACCACTGAAGTAATTTAGGGCACAATACCATTGAGTAACACTAGATGGCGGGGTGTTTAAGTGTCTAGCACTTTGCAACTTCCTCCTCCTATCTCCTAACTTCAGTGTGTGTGAACTCTCCCTCTTTAGCTAGTGGACTTTCTTAAACAGGTCGGCTTCTCTCTCTTCTTCCTGGTTTTGTTCATTTTCTCTTTAATTATTATTTTATCAGTTGTTTTCTTTCCATCTCTGCTAACTTATTTAAATTAAATTTAAACAGAGTTTGAATCTATATTTACATGTAAGTGTTCTGCTATTTAAGTTTACCCCTTTGTAGCACTCCCCCTTGGTCAATGAAGGAAGGTTGCCTCCGCAGTGAAACACCCCGAGCGGAGCCACCCATCCTGCTGTACCTGGTGCACTGGGGTTGGACTTGGATACATATGCCCTAGTCCAGTCTGTGCACTTTGTTAACCCCAGGCAAAACCTCAAAAAGAAGATTAGGTTTTCCCTCAACCTATAATGTGTTTAGCCTGCTCCCGCTATCCAAGCAAGACCAATAATCTATGTGTTAACACTGACAGCACCCCCTTTTCTGTAAAGACCCATCCTAACCCTTAACAGCAGTCACAGGTCTGGGTCTGCTCTATCCTGTTTGTGTTTTAAGTAGTTGATTTGTTTGTTTTCTCTTTATTTAGTTTTGGTGTGGTGTAAAAACCTAACTTTTGAGAATCATCAAGGAAAGCTTAGCAACCCGAGGTAGCCAAATCTTTACGTGATCTATTAGGTAATCACGCCGCCAGCCTGACCTACCCTTCGCTAACTGTCTGAACTTGTCAGGTCAGACTGGGCGTATAATACATACTCGCTTTTTAGCACAGCCCACTAATACTGTGAGAACTTGCATTTGCCCATTGTGCTGTCTTTGTCTCTTAGCCATGTCCCAATCATCCTGCCCTGATACCCACTGGGATCAACTAGAGTCCTTTTTCAAAGCCCTGACTGGTACCCTTCTGTCTAAGGCTCCTAGTGATCTGCAGCATGTGAGCCCGGAATACCTTGACGACAACCTGAGTGCTGCAAAGGTGGTTGAACAGGAACAGGAAAAGTAACAGGAATAATCAGCACTAAGGTTTGAAGCTGAGGAGGCTCCTGGCACTTGCTTATGGTCAAATGGTCCAACTAATGGCAGAGACTCAAAACCAGTGCAGAATGGAAGATGAAAAGGACCCAGAGCTGCAGGAGAAATTAGAGAAACTCCAATGTCTACGTTTCATGTCTAAGTATCTTCTCTCATGACACAAATGCAATTAACAGACGGTTCTCTGCTCTTTCCACCTTACTTCAAAGATATTCCAGTGGGAATGTGTTTTCTGGGTACAGCATCTGGACTTGTTTAGCAACAATGCCAATGCAAGTAACTTTTTACCAACGACTAGATGAGTGTTTAAGTTCGAGCCCTTTTATTAAGGTGAAGTTTGATTCCTGGAGGACTCTTATTAGAGAATTCGCTACATCACCAACAAGTTTTTCTTAGTCTTATCAGATTACAGGAAATGTTTCCAGTAATTCATGCTCTTGGACAGGTTGTTTTCATCTGTTTGCTTGCTTTCTTATGAGCCATCTTAAGAAGAGGACGGCCATTCAAACTGACTTGTTGCAGTGTGAAGTGTATGCAGACTGACAAATGGACCTTCTCCTTCTGTTACCTTAAAAGCAGTGTTGGCAGTGTCTGGTTTTTTTTTTAAGCCTGCACCTGACACACAGCAAAGTGCGTTTGCAAAATTGTTTCAAGTTTCAATGCAATCCATTTTGGAAAACCTCTGTATGACCCTGGCCACTGTACTGCAGCTCAGTTTCATGTTGTTACCAATCTTCTTATAACCCAGGGTTAGGTTTAGGGTTCTCTTTGTAAAGAGCAACAATTCTAATTCTCAAATGAGGGAATTAAACGCATCACATTTTAACTGCTTTAAGACATGATACTGTCCTGTCAAGCAGACAAAAACATGAATAGGTCATATGGCTTTGCATGGTTACATGACGTACAGCTGTTACCACTTAGAGTGCTTTCACTTTCGTTGCCAGCTATTTTGACAATAATGGCTGCATGTTAAATATTTTTAGGACAGTAAATCTATACTGCTGCACATTAACTACTCTAAAATGTTATATATATACTCAGATTTTTATAGTATTGTCTTTCAAGAAGATATACTAAAATGGTTGCTCAAATTTGAGGGGTGTACTCACTTTTGTGAGATAACTTTATATAATTTATTGTCATTTAAACTTTTCCATATCTTTAGCTGCACAGTGGCATGTGTAAATTGAGCTTCCATTCCATTAACTAAACTTATCTAATCTGGAACTGTCAACCCAGCCATTAGGGTTGCACAAGCCAGTGCACTCTTAGTGCCGGTCCCAAGCCCGGATAAATGGGGAGGGTTGCGTTAGGAAGGGCATCCATCGTAAAACATGTGCCAAATCAAATATGCGGATCCCGAATCAGAAATTCAGGGTAGCCAACAGGGTACCGGTGGAAATTGGGCTACTGTTGGCCGAAGGAGGAAAAGGAGAGGAGAAAGATGTCTACAGAGACTGCAGGTAAAGGAGAAGTGTAGGAGAGTGGAGGTTAGGGTTGATATTTTAAACGTAGGTACAATGACTGGTAAAGGGAGAGAGGTAGCTGATATGATGGAGTAAGACCAGGAACATTCAAGGTGGGTTTTAACTGTTCTATCATGTTGTGGATGGAAAGAGAAATGGTGTAGGGGTGAAGGAAGAGCTTAGTAAGAGTGTAGTGGAGGTGAAGAGAGTTTCTAAAAGGGTAATGAATGTGAAGCTGGAAGTTGAAGGGGTGATGATAAATGTCATCAGTGCCTATGCTCCACAAGTGGGTTGTGAGATGGAGGAGAAGGAAAAATTCTGGAGTGAATTAGATGAAGTGGTAGAAGGTGTACCTAGGAATGAAAGATTGGTGATTGGGGCAGACTTTAATGAGCATATTGGTGAAGGGAACAGATGTGATGAGGAGGTGATGGGTAGGTATGGCCTTAAGGAGAGGAATGTGGAAGGGCAAATGGTGGTAGATTTCACTAAAAGGATGGAAATGGCAGTGGTGAATACTTGTTTTAAGAAGGAGGAGCATAGGGTGAGATGTAAGAGTGGAGTTCAGGTACCTGGGATCAACAGTGCAAAGTAATGGAGAGTGTGTTAGAGAAGTGAAGAAAAGAGTGCAGGCAGGGTGGAATGGGCGAAGAAGAGTGGCAGGAGTGATTTGTGATAAAAGGGTATCTGCAAAAGTGTCAGGGAAAGTTTATAGGCGTGTGGTGAGACCTGCTGTTGTCTGGTTTAGAGACAGTGGCATTGAGTAAAAGACAGGAGGTGGAGATGTAGGTAGCAGAGCTGAAAATGTTGAGGTTTTTGTTGGGAGTGACGAGGATGGACAGGATTAGAAGCAAGTTTATAAGATGGACAGCACATGTAGGACGTTTTCAAGACAAGGTGAGGGAGACACGATTGAGATGGTTCGGACACGTGTAGAGGAGGGACATGGGGCACACCAGTAGGAGAATGCTGAGGATGGAGCCACCAGAAAGGAGGAAAATAGGAAGACAAAGGAGGAGGTTTATGAATGTGGTGAGGAAACACATGCAGGTAGTTGGTTTGAAAGAGGCAGATGTAGTGGACAGGGGGGTATGGAGACAGATGATTTGCGTGGCGACCCCTAATGTGAGCAGCCAAAAGAAGAAGAAGAAGAAGATCTAATTTTGAACAGATTCTTGTTCTTGGCTGACGAGTAGAACCTGAGAGGTCAGCCCCTCGATATATTCTGCATTCTGAGATTAATTTCTATCATTATGGTTGTAAATAGTGGATATGCAAGTTTCTTTAGCATTCCTGTCAGCCTAAAACAGTTTTCTGACCTCTCTCAAGGCATTTCCAACTGCAGAACTGCTACCTACTGGATGCTGTTGTTTATTACATGATTCTGTGAAAACTCTAGAGCACATGTGTCAAACTCAAGGCCCGCGGGCCACATCTGGCCCGATGCACAATTATATCTGGCCCGCGAGATGATTTTATATAGATCTATTATTATTGTTATTAATGTCCTGGCGATATGAGGCGCTGATAACACAAACTACAGATCCCATAATGCAGCGCTTCAGCTGCCTTACCGAACGCTAGACTACCTGGGAACATTCCAGCGTCAATCAAGTCGAGCTTCTGTTGATGTATTTAACCCTATTGTAAAGTTATTGTGAAGAGCCTTTCAAAACCGATGGAATTCTGAGTGTATGTTTACTGACACTGCCGGTAAACACGTGTGTTTTATTTGTGGAGCGAATGTGGCTGTAATTAAGGAATTGAATCTAAGACGGAACTACGAGACAAAACATCAGCAACATCACAAAGTGAAGCTGGTGTGAAAACAGAGGAGAAATTAGTCACATCAGCCGGTTATTTACTTAGGGAGAGTTTCTGAAGAGCTGCATGATGAAGCTGTGAGACAGCTTGTGTTTAACCGGAGATTTTTTTATGAAGAGCAAAATATTTTAAATTATTTAAAAATTAAGATTATTTTTTTTTAAATGGCATAAGAGCAAAGAAATCTGATTGTTTGGATTTGTTGTAATTTTAACATTTACTTCATTGATTTGTTCAGTTTTTTTTTGAAGCATGTTCATATTTATAACTTGTATAATTTTGACAGTATATATTATTAT
Organism: Silurus lanzhouensis; assembly: GCA_039877035.1. Lineage (NCBI taxonomy): Eukaryota > Metazoa > Chordata > Actinopteri > Siluriformes > Siluridae > Silurus > Silurus lanzhouensis. The sequence continues at coordinate 7,096,240 of JBCEWE010000214.1, read as the reverse complement.
GGAGAGCAAAATATTTTGTTATTTAAAGTTTTAGTTGATTTATTGTGGAATAATATTCCTGTCTGTTTTTATTAATATTTATGTTTAAAAAAAAAAATTTGTTTTAGTGTGTTCAATAAATATTTATCCTGTTCGGCCCGTGACCTAATGTGTGTTTTGAGTTTTGGCCTCCTGTGCAATTGAGTTTGACACCCTTGCTCTGGAGAATGACATGGGGAGATCAGCATTTTTTAAACCAACCAGCCTGCCTGTTATATAGTCCCAAAATAGCCGTAAAGTCTCTTTTTTTTCTCCTATTCTAATGACTGAGGCTTAAAACAGTTAAAGTTCTGGGTATGTCACTGAATGATTGTATTTATTGTGCTGGCACCTATTTTGTCTGATTGTCCAGTGAGTTCAGATTATCGCACACTGTCACTAAAGTATTTTAATTATTGATTAAAAGAAACATATCAGATGCTACACAACAAGAAAATAGTCGATGAACATAATGATCAACATTCAATCAATACATTATAAATAATTTATATCTCTAAATGACCCATTGTAAACCTTTTTTTTTTTTTGCCACAGATTGTCATGCCTCCTCACCTCGAGAAAGTATGTGACAGGTTGGCTGGGAACATCCATGAACTGTGGGCCATGAACAAGATTGAACTGGGCTGGTCTTATGGCAAGGTTCGACTGCAAAATATATTATTATATTTTCATATATATATATATATATATGGAAAAGCAAGAATGATTTCAAAATATATTTATTGTTTATTTTTAACAATATACAAAAGGCAAAGTGACCCAACAGAAGAATTTTCTAAATAAAATCGATATTTGGTGTGACTAACCTTTGGCTTTCAATTCTTACACTTGTATATTTTATGCACTTGCACAAAGTCAGGTCAGACTTCAAAAGTCAAAGTCAGGTGTATAATAAACCAATTATACCAAGCAGGTGTTGATGTTGATTTCATATGTTTGTTGAAAAGCAGTCATTAACTAAAACCGAAACAGCAGTGAAGGACGCTTAAAACTGGGTGAGGTCCAGTCAAACTCTGCTACTCAGCTACTAATGTGAGACTGTGGAAGACAGTTTCATGTCACAGGTCATACACCATGTCAAGACTGACCACAGCAACCAGACCCAAGGCAGTTATAGTTTAGGGCTGCATTTCTCCAAATGGAATAGGCTATTCAATGTATTTCAATGCTGAGAAATACATGTATATACTTATCTAGTGTTTACTCAATCATGCATTTTAGTCCTGAACATGTTAAACACAAAAACCCTTTGATACATACACAGATTTAATTTCTCCAAAAAATTTTATAGTAAAACCTTGTTCTGTGCTTCATTTTGCTTTCTCTTTTGTAATTTGCTGATCAAATTAATACAGAGGGAGAGTGAAAAGATTCTGGTTCATTGTGAAACTAAAACCAGACTACTCAGTTGTCATTTCTCAAATGTTGGGTATGATTGATTTCTTCAAAATGTGATTGATTCACTCAGATTAAAGGGCTGAAGTAACATTTGCTGCAGGTATTAAACTTGCCATGATTGCTGACGTCAAGTCAATTCAGGAAGCTTTTATTGTCATTTCAACCATATATAGCTGATGCAATACACAGTGAAATGAAACAACGTTCCTCCAGGACCAGGTGCTACATAAAACAACATAAAACAACAGAAACAGAAAAGCACAGGGCCAAGAACTAGTAGGAAAATCCTTGCCACATAAAGTGCATGTGTGCAACCTGGTGCAAACAGTGCAAAAACACAACACAAGACAGTGCAAGACAACACAGGGCACTGCAAGACAATACACAAAACACAAAATAGCTCCGCCAGTAAACCTGTCATAACAAAATAAGGTGAACAGTAGCAGAAAAATGTAAACAGATTATTGTGCAAATAAACAAATAGCAGCAATCAAGATAAAGTGAACAGTGGCAAAAAAAATGTGGATAGAATATTGTGCAAAGAACAAATAGCAGCAATCGCGGAAGATGTACAAAAACGTCATGTAAACATTTTGCGGTTAGTCATGGGTGTGCGAAGTGTATGATGTGTGTTAAGTCCGGTTTGTACAGATCAGTCACACAAAGTGAATGAGTGCGTGTTGAGTCCGGTTTGTACTGATCAGTCACACAGTTGTGTGTGTGTGTGAGAGTTCAGTTCAGTTGTTTCTAGAGTAGCCTGATGGCTTTAGGGAAGAAACTGTTGCACAGTCTGGATGTGGCGGACCGAATGCTTCGGAACTGCTTCCCTGATGGTAGGAGAGTGAAAAGTGTGTGTGACTGGTGTGTGTGGTCGTCCACAATGCTGTTTGCTTTGCGGATGCAGCGTGTGGTGTAAATGTCCATGATAGAAGGGAGAGAGACTCCGATTAACTTTTCAGCTGTCCTCACTATCCTCTGTAGGGTCTTGCGATCCAAGAAGGTGCAGTTCTCAAACCAGGCAGTGATGCAGCTGCTCAGGATGCTCTCAACGGTCCCTCTGTAGAACGTGGTCAGGATGGGAGTGGGGGGAGATGAGCTTTCCTCAGCCTTCTCAGGAAGTAGAGACGCTGCTGGGCTTTTTTGGTGATGGAGCTGGTGTGGAGTGACCAGGTAAGGTTATCCGCCAGGTGAACACCAAGGAATTTGGTGCTCTTGATGATCTCCACTGAGGATCCATCGATGTTTAGTGGGCAATGGTCACTCTTTGTTCTCGTGAAGTCAACAACCATCTCTTTAGTTTTGTCCACATTCAGAGACAGGTTGTTGGCTCCACACCAGGCTGTTAACCGTTGCACCTGACGAGTCTTACCGCACAGAGCTGCATTTCTGTGGGCACGAAACGTGGCTAGCCTGTCCAGCTAAATGGCGGCGTCCGGAACTCTGTCGCTCAGCCACGTCTCAGTGAACACAAAAAAATTTCTGAGTTCTTTGAGAGTTTTGCGGTTGTACACAGGGACACCGGTTGCTCCGATGTCCATGTGGTCCGTAAGGCGGGCTACAAATTGAAGTAGCACCATTTTGGGTCCGGAGCGGCCGCTGTGAGCTACTGCCGCGCCGCCATCTTGGCCAATTAAGATTTATACATGAGTAGTAGACATGTACATGAGTAGACTTTGTACATGAGTAGAATCTGTTCTTAGTTTCTCAGAAACCCATTTTGAATTGCTGTTTATTATTCCTATTTTATTAATTCGGTTTAGCCTAATTAATTTCTGTCTGTTAAGTTAGACCTTTATAATTTATTTTTGTATTTAAAACGAATTATTGCTGTAAGAACAATATAGGCCCTTAATGGCAAAATAATCAGAATCTCAGCACTTTGTATGTATAAATATGATCAATATCTAGTGATGTATATTGATCATAGTTCTATGTACTACTACTATAAATATTTTATTTGTATTCAGGCCAGTTTTTTTTGTTCCTTTTCAGTATGTTAATAGGTCAATAGGTCCAGAGGTCAAGGAGTCTTGTTAACACTGGAGAGATTTAGTATTTGGCTGGAGAACCATGATCAAACTATAAGTGTATTCTGCACAGTTGTTAAATGCTTTACACTATTAGATTATGATGGGTGCTTCCCTAGATTGCTGTTGGCATGCTGTTCCAACTCTTTGTCTAGCAGTGATGCCTCACTTACAGAAAGGAATTCATATGTAACAAAATACAGTATATTACATTACAAAATATAAGTTGGTATGTAAATTAATCTGTATTCATAAATCATGTAATAGCTTAAGAAAAGACAATGCTAGTAGCAAGCACTATACTGTAATACAATTTCTAAGTGGCTATTTAAAAACTTTAAAAAAAGGATGTGAACTACCGTAATTTCCGGACTATCAAGCGCACCCAAATATAAGCCGCACCCACTGAATTTTACAAAGATTTGTATTTTTAACATAAATATGCCACACCTGTCTATAAGCCTACATTGAAGCAAATGAACTTTACACAGGCTTTAACGAAAGACAGTGCTTGTATCTAAACTGTAGCCTACTAGGAAATTCATTGGTCACTGTCTTTCTCCTTCCTTTCACAACAATTTCTCTCGGGAGTTTATTGTTTGGCATCATCGTGCGTTCAAAAATCACCATCGGTGGAAGCTTTTCTCCCGATGCCGTGCAGCTCAGAACACAGGTAAAGTGCGGTTTTTTTTTTCATGCCCGGTTGTTTTCAGCGTGGCGAATGATTCACAATTTCTGTTGACAGTCCGAATGAGAGGCAGGTTAAACGTCAGGAACCTTATCTATATTTATGATGTGGTGCGGGCCAGTTCACTGGAAGCACGATTTAATATTAAAGGTTTCATTGGTTCACCTTAACCCGTTCGACAATTTCATTGGTCTAATGTTACGGGGCTCAGTTTTTTGGCGCCATGACGCTTGTGAAACCGGGAAAAACCCAGGAAAAATCCATAAATTAGCCGCTTCATTGTTTATGCCGTGGGGTTCAAAACGTGGGGAAAAAAGTAGCGGCTTATAGTCTGGAAAATACGGTAGTTGTTCATTAACAATTTGCCTACTAAATAATGCTAATTGTTCACTCAGTAAGAAATGTTGTTCAATAATAATCGCAGATACTTACATTTCTCTACAGGTAACTATGGTTATTTATAATAACTCCTAAATAATACTGATAACATTTGGATGTGAAGTGTATAATTGCTAAAAACCTTTTCTTTCTGAAAATCTACCAGCTTGGCTGATTTTAGCACGTCATTGTCTAAATTGTTAATGCCTATTTAATTGACTATTGTCTAAAACAAGTCCCCATACATAGCATTACTCTTATGTGTGACACTCCCTGTGGTAACAGTGGAATAGGGAAATAGTAGACTTTCATGAAACAAATAAAAATCCTTTTAATAAACGTAATTTTCTCATTTACATTTACAGCATTTACATTCACAAGCAAAGGAAAGCAGTACCCTTAGACTTTATTTCTTGCTAAATCTTAAGCAGGTTGCTAAAATCCTCACAATCTCTATCACTGTTCCATAGAGAGTAGTCTGACTGGATGCATCACTGTATGGTATGGCTGCTCTGCCAACAACCAAAACTCTGATGGGAACAGGATCTACTTACTGACAAGCCTGATAAAGTACAGTTTTTACTAGCAGGCTATACTCCTATAGGGTTTGTAGGCCAGCTAATGTACACTCCCAGTGTCAATACATTTATTTTACACACTTGTACTACTGCCAATTCGTCACTTTATACTAGTTACTAACTTGAGTGCAAAAGTGTGTACTGTATATTTCTTGCTTTACACATTCTGTGTGTATTGTATATTGTATTTGTTAATTGTATTCAGTGTACTTTAAAGAAAAATCACCTGTCTCTGTAATGTATGCACTTTAATGTAAGCAATTTACTTTGGCCTTGACAAAAGCATTTCAGTGAATATTCAGTATGTCTTGGCATGCTGTGCAACTGACAAACAGCAATCCGTTATTCTCCATTAGTTATGAATTTCCTTGTGCTACACTTTGTAACAAAACTGATGGAAAGTTAGAATAAGCAATTGGAAGCAAAACAATGCATTAACTACTAGTTCTGCAGGAGAAATGTAAGACTGTAATTTCTACTTAGTTATTAGTGATGAAGCAATTTCTTAGTAGTTAATAGTAATAAGCTAAATGTAAGTAATAATCTAATTAATAACCTCACTACCTAACATATACATGGGCACTGGTTTATTAAGATGGCAAGTAATTCTATAAATGTGTTACAGTATGTGCAAGCTTCTAGAAAATAAAATTACTCAGATTAAATGTTTTAATTGTTCACTAAAGGTGTAGTAAATCTCATATCTCACTATAGTAAGGTTAAATGCAAATGCAGTCCCTTTCACAGGCCTTTTGGATTCTGTTTGAGTCAGAGATGAGCCCATGGGATGCTTTGAGATACTGTACTGACAAGTTTTAAGTAAATAATAGCAATTATTTATGTAAAATGGAAACCATCGTAAGTCACAAATATCGTAAGTCGAAGATGGTGCTATGACTTTGACAGCCTTTCCTGCTTTATGCTGATTTATAATTTAAATTTTCTGCTCTAAACTGATTGTTTTCCCTTTTATGTTTTTCATTACCAGCAGGAGACATACTTAGGCGCTTAATACATGCTTTTATCACTAAAATTGCTGTTTGAAAACGTTTTAAACAGAAAAGAATTCACACTAACACTGAGACAACTTTACTCCGCCGCTGTGTGTCCAACATATTGTACATCTTACACTGCTGCCTGTGCCTTTTGCATTAAATCTTTTTGTTATTTATTTATTTATTTAATTTTATTTTTTTTATACAATTTTGTCGTATCGCTAAAGTCATCGTAAGATTAAAAAATTTTCATTCAAACCATCGAAACCAACTTGGGGCCCATCTATACATACATACATATATACATACATACATACTAGTAACACGTCGGTAACGCGTTACTTTTGACAGTAACTAATACTGTAACGCGTTACTTTTAAAAATAAAGTAACTCTATTACCGTTACCGTATGGTGCGTTACTCGTTACTTTTTTAAATGAATTAATTTCTGCTGAAGTGTAGACTACAGTCTAACCTGCTTATAGCAGCGTCGCATTGTAGAATTGGTGGAAAAAGCATTGTAGGATTGGTGGATTACCCTCTGTAAACACGAAGTAGACACGCTGTGGCCGTGTCTCCGTTTATTCAGGTCTGTGTGGCAGTAATGGCGAGTCGAGGCGAGAGCAAGACGAGTTTCTCAAAGTGGAAATATGCTCATTATTTCACTTTAGTTAAGTATAAAGACAAAAACTGTCAAATGTAAGCTGTGTCTTTCTGGTTCGAAGCTCGTATCTACTGCGATAAACAGCAACTCCAATCTGCCGAAGCTCCTTCAGAATCTACATGCCTCGACGGGGCTAGAAGCTAGAAGCTAACCCGGTGTTCTGTTTTCATACTTCAGCTATGAAAGGAACATTTTTAAGAGCTCAACACAACAACAGAAGCCACTTTAGTTTTTTATTGTGAATATATTATTCAGCTTGTTTTGTTATTTATTTCAGAAATCCTTGTGATATATTCAGTTTGTGCTGGTCTGACTTTAATAAAATAGTGTTTAAAAATTACTGTGTGTTTAAGTCAGTTTTGTGTTTGTATAGACCATAACGCATAACAGGGCATTAATGGGAACATTAAAGAACGTTCTTTATAAAAGTAACTAAAAAGTTAATTTTAACAGTAACGCGTTACTTGTTGGTGAAAGTAATCAACAAGGTAACGGAGTTACTTTTTTAATGAAGTAACGAGTAACTCTAACTAGTTACTATTTTTAAGTAATGAGCACAACACTGCATACATACATACATACATACATACATACATACATACATAGATAAATAGTGTTTAGTGCTTTTTATTAAGAGAGATGTCAACCTCAATTCCATAAAGGTACAGTTGGGACACTGTAAAATGTAAATTCTATTCTGAATAAAACTAAACAAAAAAAGTTAACGTTTAAACTTAGCTTTTATACATTTTTAAGGAAACAATAAGGTCATTTTGATGATTGCAGCAGGTCTTAAAGCTGATACAGCCCATATTGCATAATAGTTTCTGTCTGTATACATCTGGGAACTCAGGAGACCAGTTGCTGAAACTTTGGGAGAGGAATGTTGTCCCATATGTGTGCGATACAGGATTCGAGCTGCTCATCAGTTTTGGGTGTTCTGCACCATATATTTTTAAATGGTGAAAGGTCTAAACTGCAGGCAGGACAGTTCAGCACCCATACTCTTCTATTTTGAAGTTATGCTGTTATAGTAGATGCAGTTAGCATTGCTCAAATATGCAAGGACTTTCCTGAAAAATATGTATTCTGCATGGAATCATTTTCTGCTCTAAAACCTGAATATACCTGTCAAAGAACCACCATTATCTGGAAGCTCCAGCTTCATACTAAGGCAAATAAAGCTTATTGACTTGATTCCGGTTTCTGACTCTTGATCCGTGCGTGACAGAAGATTGGACCCTGAACCGATAACTTACCTCAGCCAGTTCTCATCTTGGATCGCATCAAGGAACTCGCCGCCACTCTCCGGGAGGCCTTCGCACTGCTTCTACAAGCGGGGCTTTACCACTCGCCTCCAGCAGCCCGATGGCTCTTCTGGCTTCTAATTCCGGCGACGTGGCCGAGTGCAATGGCTTTCTCCTGCAGGTCAACCTCTATATAGAGATGCAGCCTCACAAGTTTTCCACCAACCAATCCAAGGTAGTGTTTCTAATCTCTTTGCTAACCGGGAAAGCTCTGTCATGGGCGAGAGCCATATGGAGCGTCAATAGCGCCATAACCACCTCCTACGCTCCGTTTACAAACCACTTTGCTGAGGTTTTCTGCACCGCCACTAGAGCCCTCACCACGGCAGATTAACTCTTTAACCTGCGCCAAGCATCCTCCCTACTGACAGAGTACAGTCTCCGCTTTCTCTCCCTAGCTGCCAGCAGTGGCTGGAATGAAACCGCTCTCCTGGGGCATACCGACAAGGATTGAACCCAGACATTAAGCTGGCCATATATGATGACGCACTGGGACTGGAAGTGTTTATTCAGTGATTAATCTGCATTTCCCAGTGGCTGACGGCTTGTTGTTCCTCGGAGACGGAACCCGGCCCCCCAACATACCGTCTCTTTCACCCCGGAACCCAATGGTTAACGAGACAAGATAGTGTCTCGTTAACCTCCTTCAGCTGGGCCAGGAGTGAAGAACACGGGAGCTCGTGGTTCAGACAATCTAAGGGGAAACCCTTAGGGTGTGGTTGGGTGAAATACTGTGTTATGGTGGTCAGTGTCCAGGTCGTCTTATTTCATCGTGAGGAGATCAGATTCTTAATGGCTGGCACAACACTCACCTAAGTTCTCTTGGAACCCATGTGACGTCCTCGAGTGGAGCCACCAGTGCAGGAAACATTGCCTACACCACCTGCACCATCTACGTCCGACTCTGATTCCCCTGTTATGATGAGTATGAGATGGGTGATGAGTAGAAGATGGCCTTTATCACCCGCTATGAGTATCGGGTCATGCTGTACGGATTGTCCATTTCTCCCGCGGTGTTCCAAACGTTCATGAACGAGGTGTTCAGGTCGTTCATCCACCAGTTCATGATCGTGTACATTGATGACATCCTCATCTTCTCCCGAGACCCTATAGAACACCGCGGCCACATCACTCGAGTCCTGGAGCAGCTACCGAAACAAACTTTACCTCAGAGAGTGTAGAGAACTCATAGCTGATAGCAATCAGTCAAATAAGACCTAAGCCAGGAGAGAGCTGTTCCCTTTATTCCAACAACGTTCTCAAGTCTAGCAAGCAGTATAGTATGATCAATGGTGTCAAAAGCTGCACTAAGGTCGAGCAAAACAAGTAAAGCGACAAAACCCTGATCAGAGGCCAATAACAGGTAATTTACCACCTTAATTAGCGCCGTCTCTGTGCTATGATGAGGCCTAAATCCTGACTAATACATTTAAAAAATGTTATTCCTAAGTAGATGTGAGCATAACTGCTGTGCTACAACCTATTCAAAATTTTTGGAGATAAAGGGAAGGTTTGATATTGGCCTGTAGTTGGACAGCTGACATGGGTCCAGGTCAGGTTTCTTAATTAAGGTATTGATAACTGCCAGTTTGAGGATTTAGGTACATAACCAGTGCTAATGGAGGAGTTTATTATTTTTAAAAACAGGTTAAATTACCTCCGGAATTATCTGTTTGAGGAAACTTGTAGGCAAAGAATTGAGAATGCAGGTTGATGATTTTGATGAGGAAATAAACAAAATGATGTAATTCTCTTGAATAGGAGTAAAGCTTTGTAATTGATTGTCTGTTATAATTACACTGCTGTCTACAGGGTTATTTGTAAAATAATTTGTATTTATACTAATCATCTGGAATTCTTTGCCTGATGTTTTCAATTTAATTATTAAAAAAGTTAATGAAATCATTACTACCTATTGCGGGTGTGCATGTGAGTGCAGTGCTTTTATTTTCTGTTAATTTTCCTACTGTGCTGAATAAAAATCTAGGATTATGCTTGTTGTTTTCTACGAGGGTGGAGAAATATGCTGATCTAGCAGCACTAAGAGATTTTTTATAATTTATAACCACTGGCCTAACCCCATTCCAGTGCGTGCTAGGCTTCCAGCCTCTGCTATTTCTCTAGACGGACGAACCATCCAACATTCTGGCCGTGGATCACTGGTTCCGGGAGAGCGTGCGGGTGGGAGTCGGCACACACGCAGCTCCAAAGAGCCCTTAGGACCACCCGGAGGTTCGCAGATCCTCAGAGATCGGAGGGAACCCCCCCCCCCCCCCCACCCCTCCTTACCAACCAGGTGATCAGGTCTGGTTGTCGACCCGAGATCTGCGCCTCCGACTGCTCTGCAAAAAGCTCAGTCCCCGTTACATCGCGCCATCCAGAATCATCAGGCACATCAATGAAGTTGCCTATTAGCTCTCTCCCCGGTACCGCATCCATCTGACCTTCCACGTATCACTCCTGAAACCCTTCACACCCCCTTCCACAGAGAACCCTGGAGTTACCGTCGATCCTCCTCCCCGGACATGCTAGACCAGCCACCAGTCTACTCCGTCCGGGAGATTCTGAACTCACAACGTAGGGGTTCTACCCTGGAATACCTTGTAGACTGGGAGGGGTACCGACCGGAGGAACGCTCTTGGGTCGCCAGACAGGATCTATTGGACCCAGTGCTCCTGGAGGAGTTTCACGCCAGTCACCCTGACCGCCCCGCACCCCGGGCTGCAAGTTAGAGCGTTGAGAGCTGCCCCTGGAGGAGGGGGGAATGTCAGAGAACCACCAGCCACGCCTCCCTCCTGCACTCAGCACATTCGCTTAGCCTTTCTTTCCTATTAATCACCCACACCTGTTTCCAATCCTCACTCCCCTTTATAAAGCCCCCGTTCCCATTTGCTCACCATCCGATCTACAGTTTACACTACAGACCATTTCTGTATGCTCTGTATCCCACCCATTTTCTGGTGTTTACTTTTCTGGAAGCTCCAGCTTCATGTACTAAGGCAAATAAAGCTTATTACTGACTTGATTCCGGTTTCTGACTCTTGATCAGTGCGTTACAATGCAATTTAGCATTGATGAAGCCTTTCCAAATGTGCAAGTTGCCCATTCTATTCTAATGCACTTCCATACCATCAGAGATGTGGCTATTTTAACCGAGCGCCGATAACAAGCCAGATGGTCCCTCTTCTAGTGTAGTCTGGATGGCTTGGTGTTCATGGTTTCCCAAAATAAATTAAAAAAATTATTCAGAACAGTTTTTTCATTTTGCTCCAGTACATTTTAAATGTTAATAAGCTTTGGCCAAGAGAGGATGGCAGAATTTCTAGATCATGTTCACGCATGCCTTCTTTTTGGCATGATAGAGATTTACCCTGCATTTGTGGATGACATATTTAACTGAATTGACAGACAATGATTTCCTGCAGTGTTAATGAGCCCATGCAGTGGTTTCTATTATAGAATCATCACGGGCATCCAATATTGATTTTCCACCTTGTTCCTTGTGCACAGAGATTTCTTCAGTTTATTTGAATATGTTCTGTAAATGATGAGATAGTTAACTGTTTTGCAATTTTATGTTAAACGTTTTTTCTGAAATTGTTCCTTAATTTGTAGACACAGTCTTTCACAGAGTGGTGAAGCTCTGTCATCTTTACTTCTAAGAGACTTGCCTCTCTAAGATATACAATTTATACCAAATTATCGATTAATCTCATTAGTTGCAAAATGTTGCATTTTAATAACACTTACTATTTCCAGACTTTTTTTAATTCAATTCATTTTTAATTCATTTTTATTTGTATAACGCTTTTAACAATGGACATTGTCTTAAAGCAGCTTTACACAAATAACGTGGAGAAAGAAAGAAAAAATTGATAAGATTGTTCTTTATAAGTGTAAGTTTGTCCCTAATGAGCAAGCCAGTGGCAACTGTGGCAAGGAAAATCTCCCAGAGAGGACATAAGGAAGAAATCTTGAGATCTTGTCCATTTTTTTTTTTTACAGCTTAACGATGCTGGGGTGTGCAGTGATAATCAAGTGCGAACTGTAGTCCTGTGTCCGTGTATCAGACTGTTGACATTAAGTACAGTCCAAATCCATCTTCAAAGCTCTTGTCATATAATGGAGCCATCTAGGTTGTTGATAAGAAACCATCCCCAGCTGTACAGAGTCGCCTCCAATCGAAGAGATCACCATCCAGAGATAGGCCGGCACGAAGCGGGAAAATCCGATGAGAGGAGAGGGGCAGAAACAGTGGTCACTGGTACCTCAGGAGCATGTTTACCTCTACTGTGAGAGAGGGAGAGAGAGAAGAGGGGTGACAAGGAGGGGAAAGATATGGATTATTAAGTATCCTTATTGTCATATAAAAGTTAAGGACACAGAAGGTAAGACTAGATATGTCAGAATAACTAAAAGGTAGAGCCAAAAGGTAAAACAGACATGAGGAATCTCCGGGATAAGAGACGGCCCAACAAACCTGAGTGAACACATGAGAGTGAGGGGATGACATCATACAAATATCACAGTTCATTAAACACTCTGTATTTGTAATCACTCCAGATCTTTACTCCTTTACTAAATTTCCTGATCAAAGGCTTGAGACTCTGAATGAATCCCAAACACTAACTGGAAGACTGTTCAATGACTTATCTAACTTTGTATGATAAATATCTGCCCCCTGCTGTAGTCTTCATTTTTTGAGTTACCATTGACACCTTTTGATCCCAACCTTATTGAGACATGACGCAACCTTTTTTTTTTCCTTACAATGCTCAGTTTTAACATTTGAAATATTTCTATATTCTATTCTAAATAAAATATTGATTTATGAGATGCGTTTATTACATTTCACCCAGTGTCCCAACGTTTTTGGAATCGTGATAAGAAGCTTGCACTTTTTTTGCATGTTTTTTTTTTTCCACCTGCAAATTCTACTAAACCAGATTATTAGTATTCCGGAATCATATTTCCTCTACATTAAATGAAAAATACACTAAAATGACATTTCTTCTTCTTTAAAAATGTGTGTGTTTCTTTGAATAGCATTTATTATTCTCTACGTCTCCCTCTTTATAGCAATCTTAAGTCAGTTTTAAGGTTGCTATGACTATCTATACTTATTATACTTATATATACGTATTATAATTGTTTTTGGTGGTTACCCTGTTGCACTTTTTCTTGAGCAGTTTTTTAAACAGAGGATCCAATTTGCTGTAATGATTTTTATGCTGTCCTTTCACAGATAAGAGATGATAATAAACGGCAGCACCCCTGTCTGGTGGATTTCTCAAAGCTGCCTGAAACAGAGAGGAATTACAACCTACAGATGTCAACAGAGACATTAAAGTAAGCCCTCTGGGTGTGGATGAACGTGTTTGTTAGTAATTGCAATCGTGATATATATTTAAAAAACACATACAAATCATTTTTTTCAATTAAAATTGCTTAAATTGTTTCACATACAAGTATATATTCTGTTAACAAGTAGCCTTGATATTTACTATAGGTTACAGTACAGTAATCTATAGTAATAGGTTAAAAAAAATATTTTTATAATATTAAAGATCTGTTTAAGACATTTAATATGAAAAACTTGTATTTGCTGATCAAATTAAGAAAGAAAAAACTTGTATTTTCTGATCAAGTTAAGGGTAGTATGGGACAGGTTATGCTATTTTCACAAATTGTACTTTGTTTAAAACAGAATATGACTTGTTTGTCTAGAGCTGGACAGCATAATCCAATTACAATTTAACTCCATATCTCGTAATGCAATTCCTTTTGGAATAGACAGTCTTGAGGTACAGATATAACTGGAAACTATCCTGTTGTATTACCAGGAAATAATTATTTGATTCACTGCTGATTTTGTGAGTTTACCCCATTACAAAGAGATGAAGAGTCTAGAATTTGTATTGTAGGTTTATTTTAACAGAGAAAGACAGAATATAAAAGAATCGATAAACAAAATGTTAAAGAAAGGCTATAAATTAATTTGTATTTGATTAAGTGAAATATGTATTTGATCCTGTACCAAATTAGCAATATTTTTGACTCCCACACACCAAAATTAGTCCTGTACCTTTGGGAAAGTACTCCTACTATTAATTATAAGTATAAAAGACAGAATCAACCTCTTCCAATCAAACTTCTTCACCACCATGGGCAAGACCAAAGGACTGGCAAAGGACGTCAAGGACAAGATTGTAGACCTGCACAAGGCTGGAATGGGCTACAAGAAAATCAGATTGTTGCCTTGGCTGTATGTTATGACTAATTGTCATACTTGAAGACCCATCCATGACCCATCTTCAGTGTTCTGGCAGCCTTGTGCAGGTCTACAATCTTGTACCTGATGTCCTCTGAAAACTCTTTGGTCTGAATCGAAGAGGTTGATTCTGAGATGAAATACTTATTTTACTTGATCAAATACAACATAATTACATAATAATAATAATAATATATGATTATATATGAATATATTTTTTTCCTGTAAATAAACCTACCATAAAAATTCTACCACAAAAATTATTTTCTCCGCTGTATAGAGTATATCTATTTAACTGCAATTACTATTGTATTTTTGTATGTGGTGAAAAGCATTTGTTGTGGGTTTATTTAGTCTTTTTGCATAGCAGGGGTTCCCTTTTAGGCAAACAACCTAAATGGACATGAAAGTTCTGTGAATCCAAGCCATGAACACATTTTTTACAAATTACAAATGCTTTGTTACTGTACTTAAGGAGATTTTTCTGGTATCAATACTTTACTTCATTATTTATTTTTATAACAACTTTTTACTTTCACTCAATACATTTTTACATAAATATATCTGTACCTTCTACTTCCTACATCTTTTGGGTATGTTACTTTAGGTTTAATCTTTTTGGTGAAATGTCAATATTTTATCTTCTAATTGCATGCTGTTTTCATGCTTGAAATTTAAGCATCAGTAAGAGCTATAGTCAGTGACAGAAAATTAGCACTGTTGTGGTTCATGCCCAGTCTCTTCACAATCCATCTGTAAAATAAATATTAAGAAATTAATTAAATAATTAGTGTAGATATTCCATAAAATGTAACCCTTGTTATTTAGGATGTGTGCATTGAGACCTACAAATATTAAACAACACAAGATTCAATAGGTAAATAACAAATGTTTTACAAAATAAATATTCAAGAACACATTGTATAGCAGTTACCTAAAAAATCTAAACTGGTTTAAATTTAAGAGGAAAAAAAGGTAGTGTTCAAATGTTCTATAGGCCAAATTCATGGCCTTTTTTCCCTCACAGTGCTATTTTGCCACATGGTAAGATAGGGTGAGATGCCTCACAAAGTAAAATTGACATTTCAAGATGGCGCCAGGGAGGTTGACCGCTGTCACGACTGCTCCGGCTACACTTGTCTGTTTTTGTTTATTTTATATATTTATTTTCATAGATACCGTTCTCTTTAAAAAAGGTCATCATCATTACATATGACAGAGCCACTCATATCTATTGGTGTACAATCTACTCGCTTTTCGCCGTTTTTTAACCCAACCCCATGCTGGCCGAGCGAGATCCTGAGGAAGAACAAAGGACGCGACCCATACTAGCGTCTGCAAGGGAAACAGGCACGCGCACACCATGCTTCCTTACCTAGTATCCTGTTAGTCAATGTGAAGTCTCTACAAAACAAGCTTGACGACTTAAGGGCAAGGGTCAAGTTCCAGAAGGACATTTGGGACTGCAACCTTCTCTGCTTCAATGAGACATGACTGAACCCAACGGTACTTGACCATGCCATCCAGCCGGCTGAGTTTTTCAGGGAAGTTAAGGGGAGGTGGAGTGTGTCTGATGGTAAACAACCATTGGTGCGACAGCGTGAACATTGTTCCTCTTTCATCAATGTGGCCTGTTCTACCTACCTGAGATATTCTATCTCAAGCGGACACGGACACTGCGATATGGGAATTACACGAGACACTAACTCTACACCAAACACAGCATCGGGATGCAGCGCTCATTGTGGTGGTGGACTTTAACAGTGCCAACTTCAAGCATGTACTGCCAAACTTTCAGCATCACATCTCCTTCCCCATCAGGGTTGAAAAGACACTGGACCACTGCAACACACCATTCAAGAACAGCTACAAGGCACAATCACATCCACCGTTTGGGAAATCGGACCATGCCGCTATCTTCTTCATGCCTGTATACAAACAAAGGCTGAAAGAGAAAGCTCCGGAAAGCACTGGACTGACCAATCTGTGGCCGCTCTGCAGGACGCTTTAGATGACGCAGACAGGGACATGTTCAGGCGCAGCTCTGATGATGTCAACATGTTTATGGAAGCGGTTGTGGGTTTTTTTGGGAAATCAGATGATAGGGTACAGAAAACCACTATCAAAGCATTTCCCAACCCGAAGCCATTGGTGGATGAAACTATCCGCGATGCTCTGAGATCCCGCTCCACTGCCTACAACACAG
Organism: Silurus lanzhouensis; assembly: GCA_039877035.1. Lineage (NCBI taxonomy): Eukaryota > Metazoa > Chordata > Actinopteri > Siluriformes > Siluridae > Silurus > Silurus lanzhouensis. The sequence goes on along the minus strand of JBCEWE010000214.1, from coordinate 7,079,689 downwards.
GGCTCGCCACTGGGGACAAGGATAAGTACAAGGCCGCCTCTTAGTGTGCGCAGAGTGGTGGGGGTGGTGGGGGGCATTCAGGAGAGTGAATACCAGGAAGGCAGCAAGACCAGATGGCATCTCAGGTCGGGTTCTGAAAGCCTGTGCTGACCTACATACACCAGTGTTCACCGAGATATTTAACCTCTCCCTGGAACAGTCTGTTGTCCCCTCATGCTTCAAACAGTTCACCATTGTTCCTGTCCGGAAGAAGCCCCAGCCCGCCTGCCTAAACAACTACTGCCCCGTAGCCCTGACCTCAGTAGTGATGAAGTGCTTTAAAAGACTGGTCAGAGACTTTTGCATCACTACCAAACATACTGGATCTTCTACATGGTTTGTGTACCACCAGAACCGCTCTACTGAGGACGCCTTCACACAACGATGACCCACCTGGACTACAGGAAAGTGAAATATGCAAAAATGCTGTTTGTGAACTACAGCGTTCAACACCATAATTCCCTCCACGCTTACCTCTAAGTTGGAAGTCCTGGGACTCAGCTTGCCGCTGGAGCTCCTCAGGGTTGTGTTTTAAGCCCCCTGCTGTATTCACTGTACACACATGACTGTGTGACCAGTTCCAGCTTCACCACCATCAAGTTTGCTGACCACACTGTTGTGGTGGGCCTGATCTCTAACAACGATGAGACAGCCTTCCTACAGGAGATTAAAAATCTGGACAATCTTCTGCTAAAGATCTTCAGCAAGACCTAGGAGTTGATAGTGGACTTCAGCACCAACCGCTAAACATCAATGGGACCCCAGTGGAGAGAGTGGACAGTTTCCCGTACCTAGGTGTTCACATCACACAGGACCTTTCTCGGTTCTGTCACATCTACACCCTGTTGAAGAAGGCCTGGCAACTTGTGTACCATCTGAGATGCTTAAAGGGCTTTACCCTACCCCCTCAGGTGCTAAGGACTAGCATATGGGTAACATCACTTCCTGGTTTGGAAACAGCACCATGCAGGACAGGCGTGTGGGAGGTGTGGACAGAGGGTGGTGTGGTCAGCTAAACGTACCATCCGCACCGAGCTCCCTAACCTACAGGACATCTATAGCATGCGGTGCCGGACCAGGGCAGGAAGATTGTGAATGACCTTAGCCATTTAAAAAATTGACTCTTTTCTCTGTTCAGTTCAGGAAAGCGCTTCCGCGCCTAGAAAGCAAACACAGAGACAATTAGGAGAAGCTTTTTCCTGCAAGCCATTTAGTGTGTAAAACAGGAAACACCCAGGGACTAGTACTGGACCTCTCTTTTGCGTCTTCACTTTATTCCTTCACTGCACAATTATTTCTGCACTTTTTCTCAATTTTATATGACATCTAACTCTGGACTGTCACTTCAACTCTGAACTTGCACAGCACAGTGTCACTTTATACCACACTATACTGCACATGGACATTTCAAGTACAATCACACTAAATTACTTTAATTTGTACTCTGTCAATATCTGCCATACTCATCCATCCCTTTTTAAAGATCATGTATATACATATATTTTTCTATACTTTATACTTGAATGTATGCTTATATTTTATTTCTTTTTCATGTTTAAATGTTAGACAGTTGTGTAAAGCATTTCACTGCATGTCGTACTCTGCATGTATATGTATGTGACAAACAAAACTTTAAGTCACAACAGACCCCACAATAACATCCAAAGAACTCTAGGCCTCACTTGCCTGAGTTAAGGTCAGTGTTCATGACTCCACCATAAGAAAAAGACTGGGCAAAAATGGTCTGCATGGCAGAGTTCCAAGACGAAAACCGCTTCTAAGCAAAAAGAATATAAAGGCTCATCGCAGTTTTGCCAGAAAACATCTTGATGATTCCCAAGACTTTTGGGAAAATACTCTGTGGACTGACAAGACAAATGTTGAACTTTTTGGAAGGTGTGTGTCCTATTACGTCTGGCATAAAAGTAACACCGCATTTCAGTAGACGAACATCATACCAACAGTACAATATGGTGGTGGTAGTGTGATGGTCTGGGGCTGTTTTGCTGCTTCAGGACCTGGAAGACTTGCTGTGATAAATGGAACCATGAATTCCTACCTTAAATAGGTGGTTCATGCTCGAAAACCCTCCAATGTGGCTGAATTACAACAATTCTGCATAGATGAGTGGACCAAAATTCCTCCACAGCGCTGTAACAGACTCATTGCAAGTTATCGCAAATGCTTAATTGCAGTTGTCGCTGCTAAGGGTGGCCAAACCAGTTATTAGGTTTAGGGGCAAACACTGTTTTACACAGGGTCCTGTAGTTTTGGATTTTGTTTTCTCCCAATAATAAATACCTTCATTTAAAAACTGCATGTTGTGTTCACGTGTTATCTTTTACTAATATTTCAATTAATTTGATGGTCTAAAACAGTGTGACAAACATGCAAAAAAATAAGAAATCAGGAAGCACTTTTTCACACCACTGTATGTGTACATTTATATATACAGTACAGACCAAAAGTTTGGACACACCTTCTCATTCAAAGAGTTTTCTTTATTTTCATGACTATGAAAATTGTAGAGTCACACTGAAGGCATCAAGAGCTATTTGACCAAGAAGGAGAGTGATGGGGTGCTGCGCCAGATGACCTGGCCTCCACAGTCACCGGACCTGAACCCAATCGAGATGGTTTAGGGGTGAGCTGGACCGCAGAGTTAAGGCAAAAGGGCAAACAAGTGCCAAGCATCTCTCGGGGAACTCCTTCAAGACTGTTGGAAGACCATTTCAGGTGACTACCTCTTGAAGCTCATCAAGAGAATGCCAAGAGTGTGCAAAGCAGTAATCAAAGCAAAAGGTGGCTACTTTGAAGAACCTAGAATAGGACATTTATCGGTTGTTTCACACTTTTTTGTTATGTATATAATTCCACGTGTTAATTCATAGTTTTGATGCCTTCAGTGTGAATATACAATTTTCATAGTCATGAAAATAAAGAAAACTCTTTGAATGAGAAGGTGTGTCCAAACTTTTGGTCTGTATATATATATATATATGTATACTGAGCGCTCCGCTCCACAAAATGGGCACTGTACTGCCGCCCGGCCGCGAAAAGGACATTGTACCGCCGCCCGGCCGCGAAAAGGATGTCACGCCTCCAAACTCCTCTGAAGGTGACGTCACGCCTCCAAGCTCCTCTGAAGGCGACGCCACGCCTCCAAGTCCCTCCGAAGGCAACCTCGCAGTTTAAGGACTCTCCACCGTCATCATCAAGCTTCCAAGTTTCCCTGAAGGCGACGTTGCAAAGCCTTCCAATGGGTGCTGCCATGGACCCCCACCGCGGCCACTGCACTCCTGAGGCCTGTCAAGGGCGCTGTCGGACCCCATGGTCAGCTCCAAATCTCCACAAAGGGCGTCACTCCACCCCTGAACTCGGCAGAGGGCGTTTCCCAGCCTCTGATCTCCACCAAGGGCGTTGCTCTTTCTCTAAACTTGTTGGAGGGCATCTCCCTGCCTGTGTTCTCCGCCGAGGGGGTTTCCAGCCTCTGACCTCCGCCGAGGGCATCGCTCGGCTTCTGATCTCCGCTAAGGATGCCGCTCAGCCTATGAATTCTGCTGTGGGCGTCGCTTAACCTCTGAACTCTGCTGAGGGCCTCTGTTCCATGGGTTATACTCCTTCTGAGGATCATACCCGTTACGTGGATTATACCTGTTCCGAGGAATATACCCACTGTGCGGATCTTGCACGTCTTCCAGATTCACTCTGCTTTATGGTTCATAACTCTCCCTGACTCTGGTGTTGTTTTGTTTAACAATAAACATGATAGAGTTACTCCCAGTGTCTCCGCGTAGTCTGCACCCTGACAGTTATAGGCTTAATCAAATTAATGATCTAATTGTTGAGGTATTTTGCGTAAATTATTTATTATTGTTATACACAGATGCAGACAGTGACATCTTGTGAGTTCAGCCAATCAGTTGTTTTAAAAATACTTGTGAATCAGGCACTAGCGGACATTGGCATGTGGTGTGCTAATCCTAGTTGTTAGGACATTGCAAAAGATTTGTGTCAACTCGGAAAACACTTTATAACTGCAAAGGATTTGAACTGCAATCTTTCTATTTTTCCTGGGACAGTCCCGTATTTTAGCTCTATTTTAAGTATCTCCACTTGTTCTGAAAAAAATCACATTTGTCCCGTATTTCATCTTTCCTAAAATTTCTTAATTGCTGGGTGCTAGCAGTAGTCTTCGGTCACGTGAAAATAGCCTTATCCCCAGCTATATGAGCAAGACTTACACAAATATGAGCAAGACATTGTTTTTATTTGAATTTACTCACAATTAAAAACATTTTGAGCACTGGATAGCACTTTCAGCTATCTCAGTTTCTGTGAACTTGAGGCATGTAAAAATGAAACAAAATAAAATTTAATGTAAATAAAAGTGTTAATAAAATACAATTATTTGATCTGAAAATTAGGAAAAGAGAGAAAGAAAGAGAGAGGAAAGAAGAAAGAAAGAGAAAGGAATTTAAGTTTAACCTCAATTGACCACAACATAATTAGAATCATCAAAGAATCAAAATTCACCTTAATAAAGTGGCTCGAACTTAAACATGCATCAAGATAGTTGGTAAATGGTTACTTGCATTGGCTTTGTTTCTGAACAAGAGTCCAGATGCAGTAGACAAAGGAAATTCTTTATGAGTCCGTTAGGAGGAAGTTGGATGTTTTGCCAGGTTCTCCTGAAGATTAGAGTACCCGAAGTTTTTGAAGGTAATCTGCTGGAAGATCCAATTTTTGCAGAAACTCTGTCTCAAAGGGTTTGAGTCCCATCTCAAAGGAGGGTTTGAGCAACGATTAATGCGTTTTCAGGACCGTTAACGTTCCCATAGCCACACCCATCTTTGGAAAAATAGCCAATAAAAGGTATTAACTTTGAGAGGGAAAAATTTTCTTTGTCTCCGTTTATGGCCTATTTGCGTGTTTATGGCTGGTCTGGAGAACAGAATAAAGTTTTCCCAAAGTGTATTAAAAACAGTATTGTACACTTCACAACAATGTAGCATAAAAAAATAGAGAGCAGATTATTTTGATACGAAGGAAGGAAGGATTAGACAGCATTAAGGCAAATATACATTGATACAGCTGGATATAAGCTTTGAAGTGTAACTAATGCCAATACAGAGTTTTAGCTAGGTTGATATGATAAAGGGGGAATACAAACAACACATGCATTTATCATACAGAGTTTGGAATTTAACTTTATTATTGCCTAATTAAAAGAAATTTCCTTGTGTGTGTGTGCTTGTGAGTGGGGATTACATCACACCCAAGCATAGCCTGGTGATAGGTGAGAAGTGAATTATCACTGGAATGCACTTGAAATCAATGCCCTTGAGTAAACCTACTGTATACTCTGAATATACTGTACTGTGCAAAGAGGACTATAAAAACTATAACCGAGTGTATATGTAAACAAACACAATGCAGTGCGAATACAGCAGTAGCAGCAGTCAAGAGGTGCAAGAAACAGCATGTAAACAGTGTAATATGTATTTGCCAAACCAGGCAGTGATGCAGCTGCTCAGGATGCTCTCTATGGTCCCTTTTGTACAACATAGTCAGGATGGGGAGGGAGATGAGCTTTCCTCAGCCTTCTCAGGAAGTAAAGAGGCTGCTGGGCTTTCTTGGTGTTGAGTGACCAGGTGAGGTTATCCGCCAGATGAACACCAAGGAATTTGGTGCTCTTGAAGATCTCCACTGAGGATCCATCGATGATCAGTGGAGAATGGCCGCTCTGTGCTCTCCTGGAGTCAACAACCATCTCTTTGGTTTTGTCAACGTTCAGAGACAGGTTTTTGGCTCCACACCAGGCTGTTAACTGGTGCACCTCCTCTCTGTATGCTGACTCGTTGTTCTTGCTGATTAGACCCACCACAGTCTTGTCAGCGGCTAACTTGACGATGTGGTTCGAGCTGTGCATTACTACACAGTCGTAAGTCAGCAGAGTGAACAGCAGATTGCATGGGGTCCAGTGAGGGTGGAAGCTGTGTCTTGATGTGCCTCATGACAAGCTTCTCGAAGCACTTCATCACGATGGGTGTGAGCGTGACGGGACGATAGTCATTAAGGCAGGAGACAGTAGACTTTTTCGGCACAAACTCTGCATAGAGCTTTCCTCACTTCAGCTGTGGTTAGACAGAGCACCTGGTCACTGAAAGGAGGGGTGGTCTTCCCCGCCTTCACGTTGTTTTGTATCTCAAACCAGGCGTAGAAGTCGTTCAGCGCATCTGGGAGGGAGGCGTCACGTTCACAAGCAGGTGATGTTGTCTTGTAGTTCGTGATCGCCTGGATGCCATTACACATGTATCTGATGTCCTAGAAATGGTCGTGGATTCTCTTGGTGTGTGCGCACTTTGCCTCTCTGATGGCAAGGGACAGTTTGGCCCTTGCTGTTCTTAACGCCATCTTGTCCCCTGCTCTGAAGGCAGTCTCTCTTTGTTTCAGCAGCGCACATACTTTTGCTGTCATTCAAGGCTTCTGGTTGGCGCGCGTAGTGATGGTCTTGGAGATGGTCACGTCATCAACACACTTGCTGATGTAGCTGGTCACTGTTCTCCTCCAAGTTGATGGAATCACCGCTGGTTACAGCCTCCCTAAATATGTCCCAGTCAGTGCACTCAAAACAGTCCTGAAAAGCAGAGGTGACTTCTGCTGGCCAGGTTTTCACCTGTTTCAGAACCGGTTCAGAGTGTCTGATGAGGGGTCTGTATGCTGGAATTAGCATAACAGAGATGTGTGGTCTGAGTAGACGAGTTGGCGGCGGGGCTCCGCATGATACGTGCCGGGGATGTTTGTGAAAAACAAGATCCAGCGTGTTCGCTCCTCTTGTTGCAAAGTCCACATGCTGATGGAGTTTAGGGAGCACAGTCCTGAGATTCGCATTCTTGTGTTCACACAGTGCCTCCTTATCATTAGCGCTGGGTGGAATTTACACTCCGACAATGAAAACAGTGGTGAATTTCCATGGTTAATAAAACGGCTGCATCTTAGTCACAAACTCGCTGAACTGTCTGATCTCGTCTGAACTCTCGTCGTGTGGTCTGCTGGAGTCGCATGTAATCCCGTTTATTGTCCAGGGAGCAGACCTTTAAAAGAAGAATGGACAGGAGAGCCAGCCAGCCAGGGTTAGCATTTAGCCTAGCACGGACACCCGCTGCCTGCTCTGCTTCTGCTTCCTCAAGCAGCGCTTCCGACATCCCCTCTCCCGGCCACCAGCATCGGTGACATTGAGGGCTGGGGGCCTGGTCTTTGTGGCCGAGATCGCAGCAAGCTTAGGTTGCGAAGGTTCTTGATTAGCAGATTAGTGGTTGCAGATTAGTGGTTGCATGATTGTACTGGAAATTTCCAGTCTGTGTTGAGATATCTACAAAGATTTTGAGTCACTCTTGAAAGGGGGTACCATTGTCACTATCAATTGCTTCTGGATTTGCATACCTAGGTATGATGTTAATGGCAGTGTCTGCATTCCCTTTAGAACAGGGGTGTAAAACTCATTTGCACAGGGGGCCAAAACTCAAAGCACACTTTAGGTTGTGGGCTGAACAGGAAAACCATTTATTGAACACAATAAAACTAAATGTTTTTTGAACATGAATAAAAACATACAGAAATATTATTCCAGAATAAATAAATGGAAACTTTTAATATCTTAAATAATATCCTGTCAAAATTTTACAAGTTAGAAATATGAACATGCTGAAAAACCTGAAAAATAAATAAACATTGTGCATTTAAGTAAACGTTAAAATAACAACAAATCAAAACAATCAAATCTTAAACTCCACCTTAGAGGCAGTTACACTCTAGCAACCCCAATTGTAAATGAAGTGACCCTCAGTTTGGGAACCCCTGCCATTTTGCTTTGTGAGCATAATCTCTCAGCAGCTTTACATGATGTATCTTTAGGACTCTTTTGGCTCTGGGTTGCCATGTGGTTCAGGTCAGTGTCAACGCTGAGGAGGAGCTGAAAAAAATTAAACTCCCAAAAAAGTAAGTATTTTGCAGAGACCACGGCAATGTGTATAATGTGTTGTAGAACTACTGAACAAATGACATCAAATTAGAGGATTACTGTGGGTCCTCTAAATCAAATTATAAAACAAATCAATTGTTTCAAACATTTCATAGAAAAGTGTTTGAATCTGATATTATGTACACTTTGTTTAAGCATATATAGCTTTACATTAAAATCAGAAACTTACAAAATAATGGTCAGGTTGTTAGGGAATAACATATGGCATGCCATAATCTTTGTTATGCTATTGCTATGCATTGTATTCATAATTTTAAAACTAATCCTGTGCTGATGTGAAGCTACATGATGTCTAATGGCTACAAGCCCATGCCTTTGGAGCTGTCAGAAGTAAAACTGAGCCCTGCACAAGAGCTTCTTGTTGATAAGTTAGCCGAGAATGGACACAATGTTTGGGCGAAAGATCGTGTCAAACAAGGCTGGACCTATAGCATACAGCAGGTAAATATACCATATTAATAGATCAATATACTAGTCCATTTATTCATATGCCATTTTACAAAAACGTTTACTAAAACTAGTTTTTTTTTGTTCTGGCTTTGGGTTTACTATGTTGCATAAGAAACAACAAGAAGTCTTATGTTTTTTCATTCATAAATAGATTTGAAAGATAGATTTAATATCCACGATTCTGGTGCAACCCAATAATAATTTTATAAAAACCTACATTTAGCACATTTTGTATGAAATTTTGTACAAATTGTCATTGTCATTCATATTGTATGAAATATATGTAAACATTTACAGAATAGTGCACAGATAATATATAGTGTATAAATAATATATAGACACAAAACAGTCAACCTGATATAATTTAGCATTTTCATTAGAACTGTAAACTACTTTGTACAGTACACAACATACTTTTTCCATCTGCACAGAGCAGATTGGTATAAAAGAATGGGGACAAAGTGATTATTAGTTTTTTAAAAAGCTGAAACTTTGGCTAGGGAAGTTTTAACATCACAGTTTAGACTGCTGAGCAGGGCAGCAAAACAACACCGCATAGCTCTCTCTCTAACTCTGTTCAGGATTTGAAAAGCAGGCGCAATCCTCGCCTTGTGCCATATGCATTGCTTGACGAACGCACCAAGAAGTCAAACCGAGACAGTCTGCGTGAAGCCATCCGTACACTAATTGGATATGGCTATAACATCGAGCCTCCTGACCAGGAGGGTGGTGAGTACCAGGGGAATGATTATCAACCATGTGTTATTTAAGAAAATTTGTGCAAATTTATGGTTGTTTTTTTTTTTTTTTTTTTTTGTTTCTTAAATGGTTATATTAATTATTGTTTGCCATTTATGCAGCTTTAAGCAAGATGCAGTTTATGCAAAACTGACTGTGACTCGTGACATGATTTACACCTGTTACTTTTTCAGTAAAAATAGCACTTAATAGAGGATGAAATAACTTTCACAAGCTGAAAAGCAAGCAGTGGAGAGTGCAGAACGTTTTATTTGCCCCATGAGCTGCATCTGGATTGGTCATTGAGCATTATCAACTGAATCTGAATGATTGATAGTAAATCCCAAAGTGTCTTCTTTCCAAAGATATCTAAATTGTGTATGTACAGTGAGGAAAATAAGTATTTGAACACCCTGATATTTTGCAAGTTCTCCCACTTAAAAATCATGGAGGGGTCTGAAATTGTCATTGTAGGTGCATGTCCACTGTGAGAGACATAATCTAAATAAAAATCCAGAAATCACAATGTATGATTTTTTAAATATTTATTTGTATGATACAGCTGCAAATAAGTATTTGAACACCTAAGAAAGGCAATGTTAATATTTGGTACAGTAGCCTTTGTTTGCAATTACAGAGGTCAAACGTTTCCTGTAGTTTTTCACCAGGTTTGCACACACTGCAGGAGGGATTTTGGCCCACTCCTCCACACAGATCTTCTCTAGATCAGTCAGGTTTCTGGCCTGTCGCTGAGAAACACGGAGTTTGAGCTCCCTCCAAAGATTCTCTATTGGGTTTAGGTCTGGAGACTGGCTAGGCCACGCCAGAATCTTGATATGCTTCTTACAGAGCCACTCCTTGGTTATCCTGGCTGTGTGCTTCGGGTAATTGTCATGTTGGAAGACCCAGCCTCGACCCATCTTCAATGCTCTAACTGAGGGAAGAAGGTTGTTCCCCAAAATCTCGCAATACATGGCCCCGGTCATCCTCTCCCTAATACAGTGCAGTCGCCCTGTCCCATGTGCAGAAAAACACCCCCAAAGCATGATGCTACCACCCCCATGCTTCACAGTAGGGATGGTGTTCTTGGGATGGTACTCATCATTCTTCTTCATCCAAACACATTTAGTGGAATTATGAACCAAAAGTTATATTTTGGTCTCATCTGACCACATGACTTTCTCCCATGACTTCTCTGGATCATCCAAATGGTCATTGGCAAACTTAAGACATGCTTGGACATGTGCTGGTTTAAGCAGGGGAACCTTCCGTGCCATGCATGATTTCAAACCATGACGTCTTAGTGTATTACCAACAGTAACCTTGGAAACGGTGGTCCCAGCTCTTTTCAGGCCATTGACCAGCTCCTCCCGTGTAGTTCTGGGCTGATTTCTCACCTTCCTTAGGATCATTGAGACCCCACGAGGTGAGATCTTGCATGGAGCCCCAGTCCGAGGGAGATTGACAGTCATGTTTAGCTTCTTCCATTTTCTAATGATTGCTCCAACAGTGGACCTTTTTTCACCAAGCTGCTTGGCAATTTCCCCGTAGCCCTTTCCAGCCTTGTGGAGGTGTACAATTTTGTCTCTAGTGTCTTTGGACAGCTCTTTGGTCTTGGCCATGTTAGTAGTTGGATTCTTACTGATTGTATGGGGTGGACAGGTGTCTTTATGCAGCTAACGACCTTAAACAGGTGCCTCTAATTTAGGATAATAAATGTAGTGGAGGTGGACATTTTAAAGGCAGACTAACAGGTCTTTGAGGGTCAAAATTCTAGCTGATAGACAGGTGTTCAAATACTTATTTGCAGCTGTATCATACAAATAAATAGTTTAAAAATTATATATTGTGATTTCTGGATTTTTTTAAAATTTTTATTGTTTGATGTCTTTCACAGTCGACATGCACCTACGATGACAATTTCAGACCCATCCATGATTTCTAAGTGGGAGAACTTGCAAAATAGCAGGGTGTTCAAATACTTATTTTTCTCACTGTAGCACACTTTTGTCACGATTTGTTAACATTTAAATTTAGATAGGTAATTTTCAGCGAAAAAGTGGCGGTGCCTTCTAACAGGTTAAGTTGCATGCATGTCGGCTTATGACCAAACAAAATGTTTATATTTATGTTTGTAAATAAAACAGTTTATATATATTTCCATTATATACACTAATTTCTAAAATTCCCTACGGGAAGCTCAAATGAAAATTTTCCAGAAATCTTCCGCCTTTTTGCCACCCTATTTTTCATTTAATGTTTCCAACCCATCAAGTCATTGTTTTTTTTCTCACTTGTTTGTTGCCTTCATGTAATGTTTCCACTCCATCTTGTTTTTTTCTTTTTATTCTCTACTGTTGTGTATATTTTTGTGTGTATAAATACCCCTTTTTGTCCTTTCTTTCATCGCAAAGTATCTCTTTCAGTTCGCTATGGTTTACCAAACCATTTCATGTCTGACGTTTCCTTGTTCTTTTATTTATTTATTTATTTATTTATTTATTTATTTATTTATTTATTCATTTATTATTTTTTTTTATCTAGCTTTCTGACATATACGTAAAAAAATTGTCCATGACCAATAATCTTTTTTATTGTTTACGCAGACAAGCAATCAGGTAATATATGACATGGTAAATGTCTACTAAGGTTACTAGCTAGCTAGAAGCTTAGTCTTACTTATTTATACATCAGTACCTAATGCTGTGTTGTGTGGGACACAGTTGAACCTTTCCTAATTTCTCTTGCTGTCTATCCATGATTGCAGGCCATGTGGTGGAGAGATTAAGCATCGACAAAATTCGTTTTTTTCGTTTGGAGAGGACGTATGCAGTGAAAACAGGGAAATGGTATTTTGAGTTTGAGGTGGTTACTGGTGGAGATATGAGGGTTGGCTGGGCTCGGCCAGGTGTGCGGCCTGACCTGGAACTGGGAACAGATGATCAGGCCTTCGTCTTTGATGGTTATAAAGTGAGTTTTTGATCTATATCTTATTATAAACAGCCCATGTTCTAGCACATGGCTGGCTGACTTATTAAACAATATAGTGTTAATACAAACAATTTTATGTGTCAAATCATTATTAACTATTTACATAATGTCCTATATAAATTAAAGTTACTTTTTTTTCCCAAATTATAGTACTGGAAATACAGTGCCTAAAAGAAGAATTAATTCGGGTTTGTTTTTTTTTTTGTAATAGTACGGAGAGTGTATTCTGAATATACATGTGAATTGCCCCAATTATTTCACTGATTTGTTAATGTTAAAAGCACAGTATGCTGTATGAGACCTTTTTTCAACCTTTTTTTCAGGAGACCCCTATTTAGACATTGAAATTTTTAACAACCCCCATGATTCCCAATTCATACACATTAGCAAACACATTCCATTTAATGTGACAGTCATTTGTATACATTTTTAATAAATGTAAAATCAGAAAAATGCAAACAATTAGCTGCAACTTGCAACTCTTCATAATTTTTAATATATAGATTTTTCCCCAACAGTTTCCCTTAACCTAATAAACAAATCGCAGCAATAACATTTTAATCTGTTAATGTAAATATCAAACAAATCTTTAAATTTCACTTACTTCACTTACACTAAAAGTGTAACAGCATGCAAGGGGTCACAAGGACAGACTTTCCTTTTCAGACTCTGCTATTTATTTAATGAACAAAGAACAGATTCATTTAAATCAAATTAAAATCTGTTAACATGAATATCATTTAATCAGAGAATTCTACTGTATTTTTTTGTATTCTAAAAACTAAGTATACATCAGTTAAAACAACAAAAACTTTTTATGCACAACAATAATTATGTATTGTTGTTTAATTATTTATTGTGCTGTTATAAATAAAGTAAAATAAAAAAAAGAAAGAAATCGAGTGCACTAGGTGCCACCCCGCTGAAAATTTTGTTGAAAAAAAGAAAATCCAGTACTATAGACAAAGTGAACGTAATCTCAGCTAAAAACAGGGAGATACAGAACAAGAACTGTAATATTTAAAGAATCTGCTGCATTAATATCTGCTAACAACTGCTCAGCATCTGTTGGGTCTTTTTTCAAGAGGATCCTACACACTTGTATTGTTAACCAAAGGAGTTTATGGTACCTTGCTGAATAGGCAGGATTTAGTTGGCAGGCTTCTGGACATTCCATGAGCCTTACACTAAACCAATAATCTGAGCTGTCAACCCAGGGTTTAATTACATTTCTATTCTATTTTTTGAGAGAATAAACAAATTCTTATTGCCTTTTTATTTGCAAGTTTATAGGTATAATGTAAATTCGGATAACCTGAATAAATTGTTGTTATTGTTAAACCTCTAGGGTCATCGTCTCAATCAGGGCAGTTATTTGTTTGGTCGTTGCTGGCATGCTGGAGATGTGGTCGGCTGCATGATTAACATGGAGGACAAGTCCATGATCTTTACGCTTAATGGAGAAATCCTCATCACAAACAAGGGCTCTGAGCTTTGCTTTGCTGACTTTGATACTGAGGATGGTGAGAGAGAACATCTTATACTTTTAATGTGTTTTGTAACACACACAATTAAAAAAATATGTTTAAATTCTGGTTGCTTTCTCACAGTTCACAGTACGCATGCCTGAGGAGAGGAAAATGCTGAAATTGTAGCAAAAGGCAATGTGATTAAAATGTGATTCAGTGATTAAAAATAATTTTCCTTTTTTTGGAAAATCATAGCATAAATAATTTTTACCCTCCAAGTAAAAAAAAAAAACACTTTGTACTGGTAAAAAAAAATATATATTTTATGTAGACTATGACTGGTGTAAAAAAGTAGACAAACAATTATAATTGTACTTTGTTGTCTCTAGGATTTATTCCAGTGTGTAGTCTGGGCCTTTCCCAAGTTGGACGTATGAACCTGGGCAAGAATGCCAGTACCTTCAAATATTACACCATGTGTGGACTGCAAGAGGGATTTGAACCATTTGCTGTGAACATGAACCGAGAGGTCAGCATGTGGTTTAGCAAGCACCTTCCTTCTTTTGTCACTGTTCCCAAAGATCAGTGTCATATTGCGGTAAGGCCCAACTTTTGCCATGCAAAATATTTCTGAATTAATTAGTGAATTGAATTACAAGTTCATATGTTTTACTTTCCTGTGTTACTTTTACTTTTTTAAAAGCCATGTTCATGCCAAGTCAAATCTATACTCACTTTATTTACACTACAGCCAGCAATCCCATTTACAAAATTGTGTTTAGATCACCTGTTCTTCCAATGCAGGAGTGTTCAAACTTTTCCACAAATGGCTGGTGTGGGTGCAGGTTTTTTCAACCAGTCAATGGCCCACCTGATAGTCATAGAAAATGAAAATCATTAGATTTAAACAGGTAGAATTTGGTGTGGACTTCCTTGGTTGGAATGAAAACCTGCATCCACACTGGCTCTTTGTGGAAAATATTGGACACCCCTGTTCTAACGGGTTTGTGCTAATATAGTGTTCTACATGTATATAGATTTATCACCTATTTCCTTTTGACCTATTTAATCTTAGTAAACGCCATGAAAGACAATAGGTAATAAGGTAATAGGTGCGATGTTGAAGTCAAGATGTTTGCAGGTCACGAGGATCGATAGCACTATTGACAGTCCCCCATGTCTAAAAGTGACTCACAAGACATTTGGGACACAGAACAGCAACACTGACATGGTGTTCTGTCGTCTGAGCATGCCGGTTGAGTTCTACTCTACCTACAAGAGTGTCCCTGCCACTGAAATAAATGGGGTACATGAAGAAGAGCCACTCAAACTCAAATACAGGTGAAACTATACTACCTACTATAAGCAGCATTTAATTAATATGTATTCTATAAGAACTAAGGTCTAATTTACATGACAATTTTGCCAGTGATGTTTAGATTTTTGGGATATATAAATTCTGACAGTGACATTATTGGCTAATATAGATATGGCTATCTAATAATTGGGCATTAAAAAAAACCCATAGATTGCATTAGTATGATATCAGTGTCTTAAAGATGCAGAGCAAAAGTGCTGTGTAATACATCAGATCAAAATCTCATTTCGGTCTGCTACTGGTTTGAGACCCGGTGAGTGAGAAGACCATGATATATGATTTATATATATTAAAATAATATATTATTCACTAAACCAGGTTGAATGGATGTTTTTTATAACAGCAGTCTGGTGCAAAATATGGAATAAGATGCACAGAAAACATATGGGTATGATGGTCAGGTGTCCACAAAACTCTGGCCATGTAGAGTATCAAAGCCACATTATCAAAGCCACTACCATCGTTTGTTTCAGCCCATTTTAGAATCTCAAAGTTGTGACTAATCTCTAGGTAAACGTTTTAAGTATAATTAAAACAGATAATTAAATTATTTTTTAGATGTTTTTAGACAATTTAATATATATACCAATATATATTGGTCATATAACAACCAATAGTTTTTAACTGTAACATATAATGTAATATACTGTATAAACCAAGTAAAGATGATAAGTTAAATGTTGAAAGAGACATGATACATGTTTTAGGATGATCTGCTGTAATGGAATGATTTCTAATGTGTTTAGGTATCCTGTGAAATCTATGAAACATGTGGATGATGGAAGGAGAATTGCCTACAGTAATATAACAACTGTAAGTCACTGGGAGTTACATTTTTTTAATTGTTTATACATTATATAAACACACACACATACATATATATATATATATATATATATATATATATATATATATATATATATATATATATATATATATATATAGGGTTAGGGTGGGTAGTAGTGCGTTTGCTCTACGTTGTGTGCGTTTTTAAATAAAAGAGACTCTACACGTTGGTACAATCATCATATGATTTACTTCCAGCTTCTAAGTTCTCTCATCACTCTCATCACTGTATTGAAACAACAGACACCATCAGACTATATATATATGTATATATATATATATATATATATATATACATACATACATACATATATATATATATATATATATATATATATATATATATATATATATATATATATATACAGTGCCCTCCACAATTATTGGCACCCCTGTTTAAGATGTGGTCGTGGACTTCTAAAAATTCTCCTTTTTTTTAAAACAACATAGAGCCCAAATGCAAAAAAAGAGAAAAATCCAACCTTTCATTTAAGTATATAACTTTGGTGGTAAAAAAAAAAAATCATACATTTAGAAAAAAATAAAAAACTTGAAATCATGTGTCCCACAATTATTGGCACCCCTAACAATTCCTCTGAAAAATGTAATTGTTTTTTTTTTTTTAATATATTTTTCTGTAGTTGCTAAGGTTGGTCAGGGTATCTAGGGACTTTTAATTAGTAATTCATGATTTCCTGTTTCCCTGGGGTATAAATATGACGTGACACAGAGACCTAATTCTCTTACCCATTTGTCAACATGGCAAAGACAAGAGAACACACCATTCAAGTAAGGCAGATGTGTGTCGACCTTCATAAGTCAGGCAATGGCTACAAGAAAATAGCCACTCGCCTTAACTTGCCAGTATCTACAGTCAGAGGAATCATTAAGAAGTTTAAAACAACTGGAACAGTGACAAACAAGGCTGGAAGAGGTCCCAAGTTTATCTTGCCACAACGCACAGTGAGGAGGATGGTAAGAGAAGTAAAAAAATTTCCCAAGCTCACCGTCACAGAATTGCATCAAAGAGTGGCATCTTGGGGTCACAGAGTCTCCAAAACAACCATCAGACGCTCTCTACATGCCAACAAGCTGTTTGGGAGGCATGCAAGGAAAAAGCCTTTTCTCACTAACACTCACAAACGTAAACGTCTGGAGTTTGCTAAGCGGTACTGAGACTTCAACTGGGATCGTGTGCTTTGGTCAGATGAGACTGAGCTTTTTGACAACAAACACTCTAAGTGGGTCTGGCGAATGAGTATGCCGAAAAGCACCTCATGCCCACCGTGAAGTATGGTGGAGGATCTGTGATGCTGTGGGCCTGTTTCTCTTCCAAAGGCCCTGGGAACCTTGTTAGGGTGCAACGCTTTGAAGTACCAGGATATTTTAAATAAAAACCTGATGGCCTCTGCCAGAAAGCTGAAGATGGGTCGTCATTGGGTCTTTCAGCAGGATAATGATCCAAAACATGTGGCAAAATCTACACAAAAGTGGTTCAGCAGTCACAAACTCAAGGTCCTCCCATGGCCATCTCAGTCCCCAGACCTCAACCCAATCGAAAACCTGTGGGGCGAGCTAAAGAGAAGAGTGCATAAGAGAGGACCCAGGACACTGGATGATCTAGAAAGATTGTGCAAAGAAGAATGGTCAAAAATCCCTCTCTCTGTGTTCTCCAATCTTGTGAAATGTTATAGGAGGAGATTGAGTGCTGTCTTGTTGGCAAAAGGAGGTTGTACAAAGTATTAACATCAGGGGTGCCAATAATTGTGGCACACATGATTTCAAGTTTTTTGTTTTTTTCTAAATGTGTGATTTTTTTACCACCAAAGTAATGTACTTAAATGAAAGGTTGGATTTTTCTCTTTTTTTGCATTTGGGTTCTATGTTGTTTTAAAAAAAAGGAGAATTTTTTAGAAGTCCACGACCACATCTTAAACAGGGGTGCCAATAATTGTGGAGGGCACTGTATACACTCACCGGCCACTTTATTAGGTACACCTTACTAGTACCGGGTTGGACCCCCTTTTGCCTTCAGAACTGCCTTAATCTTTCGTGGCATAGATTCAACAAGGTACTGGAAACATTCCTCAGAGATTTTGGTCCATATTGACATGATAGCATCACGCAGTTGCTGCAGATTTGTCGGCTGCACATCCATGATGCGAATCTCCCATTCCACCACATCCCAAAGGTGCTCTATTGGATTGAGATCTGGTGACTGTGGAGGCCATTTGAGTACAGTGAACTCATTGTCATGTTCAAGAAACCAGTCTGAGATGATTCGCGCTTTATGACATGGTGCATTATTCTGCTGGAAGTAGCCATCAGAAGATGGGTACACTGTGGTCATAAAGGGATGGACATGGTCAGCAACAATTCTCAGGTATGCTGTGGCGTTGACACAATGCTCAATTGGTAAGAAAATGTATGATGTAGTATTTGTGTGTAACAGTATATTTTGTTAAGATTGCCATGTCACAATTATTCAACCCCTATATAAAATTGTTGATTTTAAAGCTTTCTGACAGTTTTTATGGCCTGAAGTGAAGCTGAAACATTATTAAGCCTTTGGGAACTTTATTACGATCCTTCATTTGCATCAGCTGTGATGCATATATAAACCCCGACCATGAAGGTGTTCAAGGTGAGTTGCAATCATGGGAAAGACAAAGGAGCTTCCACAAAAGCTGAGAGAGGAGATTATTTCATCACATCTGAAGGGCCCTGGGTATAAGAAGATTTCCAGGCTTATGACCAGAAAAATACCATCCCCACGGTCAAGCACAGAGGTGGGTCAATAATGATGTGGGGCTGTTTTTTGTGGCAGGAACTGGCAATCTTGATTGTGTACCTGGCATCATGAATTCCCAGAAATACCAGGTCATTTTGAAGAAGAACTTCTTCTTTTGACAAATTAAACCTTGGTAATCAATGGATCTTCCACCATGACAATGATCCTAAGCACACCTCCAAATCAACCAAAGCTTGGTTGGGGAAAAGATGCTGGAGTGTCCTGGAGTGGCCTTCTCAGTCACCAGATTTAAATCAAATTAAAAATCTTTGGTGGGATTTGAAGAAGGCAGTTGCAGCATGGAAGCCATCAAACATCACCGAGTTAGAGGCTTTTGCACGTGAAGAATGGGCAAAGATTCCAATCGAGAGGTGTAAGAAGCTTGTCAGCAGTTATCGAAAGAGCTTGTTAAAAGTTATAAAAACTAAAGGGCGCTCCACAAGGAACTGAAGCTGGGGGTTGAATAATACTGGACATGCTCATGTGTTACAAGACTCACATTAATTTTGAAGTACAAATTAATGTGAGTCTTGTATGTGTGTGTGTGTGTGTATATATATATATATATATATATATATATATATATATATATATATATATATATATATATATATATATATACATACATATACATACACATACTTGCCACATATATATATATATATATATACACTAGATTATATACACTAGATTATATAAATTACGATTGATCAGTGGTATTAAGGTGTTTTTTTCTTTGTTTTTTTTTATTCATTTTGAAATTTGTATTAGTGATGCACATATACATACACATACTTGCCACACACATATATATATATATATATATATATATATATATATATATATATATATATATATATATATATATATATATATACACTAGATTATATACACTAGATTATTGAAGTTACGATTGATCAGTGGTATTAAGGTGTTTTTTTCTTCTTTTTTTTTTTTTATTCATTTTGAAATTTGTATTAGTGATGCACGGTCATGTGGTCACACGCATAATATGAAGTGCTGTCATGCAAGCTTTGTCATGTGTAAGTGCGAAGGTAGAGCTGAGGTAATTTCCATGCGCCCTCTCTTTTTTGCGGAATGTGATAGCAATGAGAGGCATGGCTAGACCAGAGATTCTCCAATTATTGTCTGATGGTGTATGTTGTTTCAATACAGTGATGAGAGTGATGAGAGAACTTAGAAGCTGGAAGTAAATCATATGATGATTGTACCAACGTGTGGATTCTCTTTTACTTAAAAACGCAACCCTAAAAAAAAAATATATATATATATATATATATATATATATATATAATATATATATATATATATATATATATATATATATATATATATATAGGAAAATAAGTATTTGAACACCCTGCTATTTTGCAAGGTCTTCCACTTAGAAATCATGGAGGGGTCTGAAATTGTCATCGTAGGTGCATGTCCACTGTGAGAGACATAATTAAAAAAAATAATAATCTAGAAATCACAATATATGATTTTTAAACTATTTATTTGTATGATACAGCTGCAAATTAGTATTTGAACACCTGTCTATCAGCTAGAATTCTGACCCTCAAAGACCTGTTAGTCTGCCTTTAAAATGTCCACCTCCACTACATTTATTATCCTAAATTAGATGCACCTGTTTGAGGTCGTTAGCTGCATAAAGACACAAAGAATCCAACTACTAACATGGCCAAGACCAAAGAGCTGTCCAAAGACACTAGAGACAAAATTGTACACCTCCACAAGGCTGGAAAGGGCTACGGGGAAATTGCCAAGCAGCTTGGTGAAAAAAGGTCTACTGTTGGAGCAATCATTAGAAAATGGAAGAAGCTAAACATGACTGTCAATCTCCCTCGGACTGGGGCTCCATGCAAGATCTCACCTCGTGGGGTCTCAATGATCCTAAGGAAGGTGAGAAATCAGCCCAGAACTACACCGGAGGAGCTGGTCAATGACCTGAAAAGAGCTGGGACCACCGTTTCCAAGGTTACTGTTGGTAATACACTAAGACGTCATGGTTTTAAATCATGCATGGCACGGAAGGTTCCCCTGCTTAAACCAGCACATGTCCAGGCATGTCTTAAGTTTGCCAATGACCATTTGGATGATCCAGAGAAGTCATGGGAGAAAGTCATGTGGTCAGATGAGACCAAAATATAACTTTTGGGTCATAATTCCACTAAACGTGTTTGGAGGAAGAAGAATGATGAGTACCATCCCAAGAACACCATCCCTACTGTGAAGCATGGGGGTGGTAGCATCATGCTTTGGGGGTGTTTTTCTGCACATGGGACAGGGCGACTGCACTGTATTAGGGAGAGGATGACCGGGGCCATGTATTGCGAGATTTTGGGGAACAACCTTCTTCCCTCAGTTAGAGCATTGAAGATGGGTCGAGGCTGGGTCTTCCAACATGACAATTACCCAAAGCACACAGCCAGGATAACCAAGGAGTGGCTCTGTAAGAAGCATATCAAGGTTCTCGCCTGGCCTAGCCAGTCTTCAGACCTAAACCCAATAGAGAATCTTTGGAGGGAGCTCAAACTCCGTGTTTTTCAGCGACAGGCCAGAAACCTGACTGATCTAGAAAAGATCTGTGTGGAGGAGTGGGCCAAAATCCCTCCTGCAGTGTGTGCAAACCTGGTGAAAAACTACAGGAAATGTTTGACCTCTGTAATTGCAAACAAAGGCTACTGTACCAAATATTAACATTGACTTTCTCAGGTGTTCAAATACTTATTTGCAGCTGTATCATATAAATAAATAGTTAAAAAAATCATACATTGTGATTTCTGGATTTTTTTTTTTAGATCATGTCTCTCATAGTGGACATGCACCTACGATGACAATTTCAGACCCCTCCATGATTTCTAAGTGGGAGAACTTGCAAAATAGCAAGGTGTTCAAATTCTTATTTTCCTCACTGTATATATATATATAAATTATAAATTAATTTATTGAGAAGCACCTGTATGTGTAATATATATATATATATATATATATATATATATATATATATATATATATATATATATATATATATATATATTACACATACAGGTGCTTCTCAATAAATTAATTTATTTCAGTAATTAAACCCAAATTGTGAAACTTGTGTATTAAATAAATTAAATGCACAAAATGTTTATATGAGACAAAATCTCAGACTAGGATTTAAACTGCAAAGACCAACCTGTTATGCGTAGTTATTCCAACAGTAAGACCCAACAAAATCACTGTGTTTGGGTGCTGTTAATCTATGTACATGTGCTCTTCAAGCTAATGATGAGTAAAACTGTTTTATACAGTACTACCATTCAGTACGGGTGTTTGCTGGTCAGGATCCTAAATGTGTGTGGGTAGGCTGGGTCACACCTGATTACCATTACTACAGCAACTCCTTTAATCTAAACAAGAACCGATTCGTGACAATTACACTAGGAGACGAGCGAGGTCGTGTCCATGAAAGGTACTGAACATTCTTTAACTACTTCCTTGAATTTGGTCAATGCGAGCTACATACTTTGTTGTGACTGCTATGCTAGTCAGCAAAACAAAACCTTGTTTTGTAGTGTTAGAAGGAGTAACTGCTACATGGTGTGGGGAGGTGATGCCATAAGTTCCAGCCATTCCTCCAACAGAAGTAATGTGGATTTGGAGATTGGGTGCCTCATTGATTTGGCTACAGGCTTAGTGGCATTTACTGTCAATGGCAAAGAGCTTCCAATCTCATATCAGGTACTGTTATTTATTATGGTGCGCTTTTTCGATTGCACATTTTCAGTAAATGTAACAGATGTTAAATTATAGCATTCTAGTGCTGTTTGTACCTTTTTGTCTTCTTCTAGTTTTGTTTTATACAGTAGAAACTTACATATTTAAGATTTAAGCAACAGCACTTCCTGATGCCATTGATAGCCCCTTGATTCTGTCTGCTTCAAGGGTCCTGTATCATGGCTGACTCTGGTCTCTGACCCTAACTTCCCAACAAGCTGCAGTAAACAAAAAAATAATTTTACTAGACTGTAATGTGTATGTGGCAAAATAAAGGCTTCTTCAATATCTAATCTATTTCTGTCATGATGAATGGAAATATTATTTTCTTGCTTTAGATGGACACAAGCTATAATTGAACAAGAAAATATTCCCCAGTTATTATTGTAGTTTTTACATACTAGTAAATATATTTTGCATCTCCATTAATCACTAATAATTTCAGTTCTGATATTCTTTATGATCTTAATTTCAGGAACTCAATGGATTGGGAACGCTTCCGCATTGTCCATGCTCTGAATCACGTGTGTAATCAGTCAAATGCCGGAGGTTGCTCTTCTTTCTGGACCTGCACACTGAGGTGTCCAGGTCCTGGGCTAAGCCGTTTTAGGCCCACCTTTTCAGCCCTAGAGTATCCCTATACCCTATTATCGTCTGACTGAAAGAGTGAATTTACAGGTCAGTGCCCCGGGTTAAAGAGACGCTGGCCAGCTATGTTAGTCTCCGGTCTCTCCACTAAGGTGGTAGAGACATTCTTCAATCCAGAGATCCTGCCCGGTTGGCCCAGTGCTGGAATTTCTTCAGGAACAGTTCGACAAAGGGTTGGCTCCTTCTACCCAAAAAGTCTACGTGTCCGTCATTGCAACGTAACATGCCCCCCAGTCGCTGGGTGGAAACCTGTTGGTGACTAGTTTTCTCCACAGTACCCGGAGGCTAAGGGCTCCAGCACGACTTAGAGTTCCTGTGTTGGACTTGGCCTTCGTTTTGGAGGCCCTATTGGAGCCTACCTTCAAGCCGTTGGTTGAGGTGCCGTGGGGGTTCCTCACAGTCAAGACAAGAGAGTGGGGGATCTTCAGGCCCTCTCTGTGGCCCCCTCCTTCTTGGAGTTTACTCCAGGCATGGCCAGTGCCTTTCTTTACCCGAGATTAGGGTATGTTTCCAAGGTACCCTCGGTCGTCCCATGAACTGTTATGCTCCAGGGATTCTTTCATACTTCTTTCCAGGCCCCACACCAGAAAAAGCTTAACCGACTGTGTGAGCACTGGACATATATACATTCACAGAACAAATCTGTGGAGGAAGTCAGAGTAGCTGTTTGTCTGCTATGGCCCTCCGAGGCGAGGTCTCCCTGCGAACAAGCAGACGCTTAGTAGATGGATTGTGGATGCTATTTCATCATCCTATGAGTCATCTGGTCGCCCCCGCTCCCTTTCGGATCATAGTGCACTCGACCCGGAATGCTTCTAAGGCTTGGTCCTCTGGAGTTTCTCTTCAAGACATTTGCAATGCTGCAGGCTGATTTTATAAACTCAACGTCAGTGCCACTCCAGGCCCCTCTGTCCTTCGACCTAGCTGTGCTCTTCCACACTAGGCAGGGACTGTCTATCTATCTTCAAGCGACGGTTGAAGACCATAGCACTTACCAAGTTTGCTTTGTGGAATTCATGAGTTATATTTTTATTAAGTTTGTAATCTAGCGTACCAGTGTAGATTTATTCATTGCTAGAGACTCAAAGCACTTTTGTATGTCACTCTGGACAAGGGCGTCTGCTAAATGCCACAAATGTAAATGGACTGGTCAGTCTCCCGTTATTGGACACACGTTCCCAAAGCATTGTTGATGCAGCTCAAATGGGGAATATCTCCAGGTTACGTATGTAACCATGGTTTCCCAAGGGAACGAGACGCTGTGTCACCATGCCACTCTGCCGGCATCCCTGTGGCGCTTCCTTCCCTTTACAGAAGCTAGCGCAGGCTTCACTTCATGTGTTTTTTTATAGCTTTCTGGTCATGATGTCACTCCCCCGTTGACTGATTACACACGTGATTCAGAGCATGGA
Source organism: Silurus lanzhouensis (assembly GCA_039877035.1). NCBI lineage: Eukaryota > Metazoa > Chordata > Actinopteri > Siluriformes > Siluridae > Silurus > Silurus lanzhouensis. Next base: position 7,055,094 of record JBCEWE010000214.1, on the reverse strand, counting down.
CAACGCAGAAACATTCCCATGATGCAGCGTCTAGTTCCTTTGGGGAACCATGGTTACAGACATAACCTGGAGACATTTCTCTTGGCCTTTGAAATATTTACCCAGCTTTTATTTCTCTTTGTCACCATTTTTAACATTAATTGCATATTTATTGCCTAATCTCACTTTTTCACTAGTAATTAAGATGTTTTCTTCACCATGCCCATCTCACATTATTGTTTAGCTCTCTCCTTTGCCTCGATACACTATATTGCCAAAAGTATTCACTCAACCATCCAAATTATTGAATTCAGGTGTTCCAATCACTTCCATGGTTACAGATGTATAAAATCAAGCACCTAGGCATGCAAACCATATCTACAAACATTTGTGAAAGAATGGGTCAAATATTCCACAGTCAAATGTTAGTTGTATTATAACAAAGTGGAAGGGCTTGGGAATGACAGTGTAGCATTTAGACTTCATGTCCCAGGCATTCCTGTAAGTAATTTCTGGCACAGGTCATTTAGATTTCATGTCCCAGGCATTCCTTTTAACCCTTGACATCTGCATTTATATCAAAGGATGAGCACCACGGCTTACAAAATTATTGGGGGTTTGTAAACCACAGTGTCATACCCCCACCCCGGAAGACACGAAGCAGGACAAACCCTGACCTCTCCAGCTGACTTTAAAGCAGCATTCAACTGATAACACAATCCAGTCTCTATACCTTACACAGTACAAACACACACACACACACACACACACACACACACACACACACACACACACACACACACACACACACACACACACACCACCCCGAAAGCCAGATAACCCCCTGGCCTCTCTGGTTGACATCACAACCATAAAACAATTCACTCTCGATACTCGGCCTCAGTATGCCTGTTTGTGAAACACACACACACACACACACACACACACACACACACACACACACACACACACACACACACACTACAAGGGAGCATTCTTTTATTAATTAGATAATAAATAAAATGTCCCACATTACATGACACAAAATAAACTCTTTTGTAAATAAACCAAGTGTTTAACTCAACAATACCTCAACAATAGTTACACTCTAAAAGTTTATTAATGTACCTCCACTTTAATGCTGTCTTTTCTTTCAAGGCCTGATGTCAAAGATCTTCTCTTTGCTTTCCTAACAAGGGTGCATTTTATATACCAGAATATAACATTGTACTAACATAAGTTATACCTTAAATATTAGTCCCGGTATGTTAATGTACCTCTGTTTTAATGCTGTCTTTTCTTTTAAGGCTTGTTGTCAAAGTTGATATACAATTATCTGCTCTTTACTTTCCTAACAAGGGTGCATTTTATATACCAAAATATAACATTGTATTAACAAAGTTATACCTTAAATACTGGTATGTTAATGGTATGTTAATGTTAACCGGTATGTTAATGTACCTCTGTTTCAATGCTGTCCTTGCTTTTCATGTTTAATATCAAAATGATCACAAAATTATCTGTTGCTTATTTTGCAAACAATAGTGCATTTAATCTGATCATGAAATGCGCCATACTGTCTTAATACACTTTGGATAAAACTTTAAGTTCTCCAAAGCAAGTATAATCCGGAAACCATGCCCACAAATGCACAAACAAAGGAAGTTTCTCCCTCCAAAAGCATTGGCCATTTCACCAAAGATGGGTGGTCCTAGGACCTTTTAGGTATGGGACCTTTAAAATATCTTGAACCCAACTAATCAATAGTCAGGCCAAGACGAGCTCGTTTGCTCACGCGGCTCGATCGGAAAGGCTCGGATGCCCAGGGCCCGATGGCCCGGAGAGTCGGACGCTTAGAACAGCCCAGCAGTGACTATTCGAGACGAGATCTCAAATCCCTTTTGAGATCTTCCGGCAAGCTTCCCGGATAAATGGAGGGTTGCGTTAGGAATGGCATCCAGCGTAAAAACGTGCCAAATCGAACATGCGGATGCAGTAATGTCTGGCACAGGTCATTTAGATTTCATGTCCCAGGCATTCCTTTTAACCCTTGACATCTGCAACTCAAACACGAAGTGATAGTTAAAATCATAGAGCGGGTCAGCTGACGCTGAGATGCATAGTGCCCAGAGGTAACCAACTTTCTGCAGAGTCAATAGCTACAGACCTCCAAACTTCTTGCCTTCAAATTAGCTAAAGAACAGTGCATAGAGAGCTTCATGGAATGAGTTTTCATTGTTGAGCAGCTGCATCCAAGCCTTACATCACCAAGTACAATGCAAAGCATCTGCTCTGGATTCTAGAGCAGTAGAAGAGATGTGTTCTCTGGAGTGGAGACTGCGATCCAGGTCTTCATGTCTAACATCAGTGTTTGACTTCACGAATGCACTGGAAGAATGGTCAAAAATTCCAATTAACACACCTAAACCTTGTGGAAAGCCTTCCCAGAAGAGTTGAAGCTGTTATAGCTGCAAAGTTTGGGCCAACATCATATTAAATTCTATGTTTTAAGAATCGGATGTTACTAAAGTTAATTTGCATGTGAAGGCAGAAGAGTGAATACTTTTGGCAATATAGTGTACTTCAATCATAGACAATCTAAATGAGGTGCTAATTCAGAGCCACTTACATTGGTGAATTTCAAGTCTAATTGAAGAACTAATAGAAGTATATTATTCGTTTTATAATAATGAATGGACTACATGTGTAAATGCAAATGTATTAATGTCAAGATTGGTTATGTTGTGCAGGTGGAGCCAAATACCAAACTATTCCCTGCTGTGTTTGTGCATCCCACCAGTCCAAATCTGTTCCAGTTTGAACTGACAAAGATCAAGGTTGGTATGCTTCCAATAAAAGTCTTACTGTTCATTTCTTTTTAAAAGACAAGTTAATACAATTGTATTCGTATAGCACTTCTATCCCTATAAATCGTTCCCTAATGAGCAAGCCAGAGGGTATATGAGTATGAAACCTTGATAGGAACCAGACCTAAAAGGGAACCCATCCTCATCTGTTTGACATCAGATACTCATTTAATTGTAGTTTGGTTATGAAGTCTATTGTCTATTGAATTCTAACAGCCCTTACCGACAATGACAATAAAAAAGGAAGGACTAGTTTCTGAATTTTGGATTTAAATGTTATATTTGCTCTTAAAACCAAAAAAAGGAGCTATCTGTACATATCCGAGTAGATGCAATCCAAAATGTGACTTAATGTGGCCACAGTGTGCAAACTGTGTCATTATTTTTCCATCTTAAGCACATACTGTACATACTGCATTCGGTATGAAGGGCATTTAATGCAGTTGACTAGCTTTTATTTAAAACAGTGTCTCCCTGCTAAAAAGACTGCTGTGAACACAATAAGTTACATCCTATAAAAACGTTATTAGCTAATGTGCTGAATGCGTGGTAATAAATGCAATTGCATTGTAAGATCGTTTATTTATAACAAAGTCAGATCCAAATCAGCAGGCAAATCTCATAAACATTAAATAGGCTGATGTTCAGCTGATCGAAAAACAACAATAAACATAAGAGAAAGACAGGAGGCATTAAAGAATCCAAGCCAGTGGGGAGCTGCTACGCTTATCATTAACTACCAGCCGTGCTCCATTTCTTCACCCTGCTACCATGTGCTCCTTGGCTTTCCACAACAATGGTGCCAAAGTGACACTGTCCATTCAGTGCCATGTCGACAGTCATGTATGTGTATATATATATATATATATATATATATATATATATATATATATATATATATATATATATATATAAAAGAATCACACAGCACACAGAATGGCTTATGTTCTTCGGTTTATTGCAGGCAACAGACAAGTATATATACATATTGGAAAGAAAGCCTGACCTAAAGCTGTTTCCTGTTTGGATAAGAAGACATACTAGCCAGAGATGTGTGAGCCCAGATAAAGACTCCCTGTATACATTACGTACTAACATCATAAATATTCTATACACACTGAACAGACAAAGGCATGTGTGTGAACCAATGTGAGAACCATCTTAAGAGGAATGGTGGTGAACCAGTGTGAGAACCATCTTAACACTATCACTGTTTTAATTTAAAAAAAGTATTTGTATAAAACCTTCACTCCCTCAGGTACAGCCACACTGTTAAAAATGTTTCCGTTAAAAAACAGTAAAGAACTGGCAGCACAGTTGCCAGCAACTTACTGTAAAATTACCAGTGTCTTAGTGTAGGTTAAAATTACAGTTGTCTTCTGTTTATTAAAAAACAGTAAAGAACTGGCAGCACAGTTGCCAGCAACTTACTGTAAAATTACCAGTGTCTTAGTGTTGGTGAAATTTACAGTTGGCTACTGTTTTTGCAAATACAACATAACACTGTTAATACATTAAAGTATATTTCTGAAAATATAATTAGCAGTTTTTTTAAAGCTTGTGATTTAAGAAATTGCCCCAGTTTAACTACAAAACACCACATTACTACCATGTATAAATGTACTCTTTAACAGAAGTAAATCAGCTTTAGAGAGTTGTTTCAAAACATCTCTTCTTTATTAAACTGTCTTAGTATAAAACCTAAATAACATTAGAGAAAATAACACAGATTCTTATTTACAGAACATTTGTATAAAATAAAAACAATGGTCAACCAAAAGCTTAAAGCTTATTACATGTATGGAAATACATCTAAATGTAAAAAAAAAAAATTACTCTGGAAAGAAAGACAAAGTGAATGACAGAAAACACCCAAGTATATATAGTATTTTTTGAGTGAATATGCATGTGTGTAATGTGTGTGTTGTGAGTGTGTGTATGCTGTGTCTGTGGTGTGTATTACTTATATAATGTCCCACTTAAAATCTATAAATTTTTTAAGTAGACTGGAGACACGTCCGCTTTGATATGACTCCTACAGCCTGGTGCTCTTTTCCGGATTTATCCCGATTAACCACCTGTAAAACAAATGTGTGTGTTTAGAACTAGTGGAGGGGAAATGATTACTTACAGAAAGCATATAGCAAAGTATATTCTTGTATAAAGAACAGTTTTCATTCAGGAAAGAAAACAAGCTACAGCACGTAGATCTTTTGAGAAAAAAGTAAAACACAATAACACCGATATATAAGGTTTTTTTTCTGACGCTGGAGGCTTAACAAATTTCAGAAAAGCAGCGGAAAACACCAGTCATTTTGGTGTGATACAAAGACAATGTGATTTCAGTGCAATTGTGTTTGAAAAATTAACTTTACAGAAGGATTATCACATATTTTGCTGAATGAAACTCACCCGGTAATTGGGAATAATGCAACCCGAGTCTGAAATTCAGCTGCACAACACAGTGGTGCATTTGGCGTATTAATCACTGAAAATAAGCAAATAGAAGATCGATTGACTTCCAATATCCGACATACATGTTAGCTGCCATAGCAAATGTAATGAATTTTGTCGCGCAAACAAAAGGAAACTCACCTGTTAATATTATGAAGACGGATAAAAGTTCCCACGTGCTCACTGCAGTTTACAAAAATACTGTATAGTAATGTTTCATTTTCTCTGAGTAATAAATACAGCAAAATGCCGTTATATTGTGTCTACATCATTTTACAACAACAATAAAACAGTAATGTACTGCTTTTGAACATAACATTATTATACTGTTAAAATTCTGCCGTAAATTAACAGCAATTTCTAACAGTGCAGGTACAGCTTCATTCTGTTCTCAACCTTCCATGCGTGAACAACCATTTTGCGGCCTATTTTTTTTCTTCCTGCATCTGCAATGTGTAAGTGTTCTGCTTTCATTCTCTTTTTTACAATGCTGTTAACTGTCCTACTTTCATTGAATCAAGCTATATTCTTTTACTTAGATTGTCTATTTATATATGTTTAACTGTATTGTTCTGCTTAGATTTGTTAGTACCTAGGTCATATGCCATTCGTACTTTCCGAACTGACTGTTACATAGTATGTTGAGCTTTACAGAGACATTTACAGTGCCCTACACAATTATTGGCACCCCTGTTTAAGATGTGGTCGTGGACTTCTAAAAATTCTCCTTTTTTTTTAAAACAACATAGAACCCAAATGCAAAAAAAGAGAAAAATCCAACCTTTCATTTAAGTACATAACTTTGGTGGTAAAAAAATCACACATTTAGAAAAAAAAAAAAAACTTGAAATCATGTGTGCCACAATTATTGGCACCCCTAACAATTCCTCTGAAAAATTTCATTTTTTTTTTTTTATATATATTTTTCTGTAGTTGCTAAGGTTGGTCAGGGTATCTAGGGACTTTTAATTAGTAATTCATGATTTCCTGTTTCCCTGGGGTATAAATATGACGTGACACAGAGGCCTAATTCTCTTACCCATTTGTCAACATGGCAAAGACAAGAGAACACACCATTCAAGTAAGGCAGATGTGTGTCGACCTTCATAAGTCAGGCAATGGCTACAAGAAAATAGCCACTCGCCTTAACTTGCCGGTATCTACAGTCAGAGGAATCATTAAGAAGTTTAAAACAACTGGAACAGTGACAAACAAGGCTGAAAGAGCTCCCATGTTTATCTTGCCACAACGCACAGTGAGGAGGATGGTAAGAGAAGTAAAAAAATTTCCCAAGCTCACCGTCACAGAATTGCATCAAAGAGTGGCATCTTGGGGTCACAGAGTCTCCAAAACAACCATCAGACGCTCTCTACATGCCAACAAGCTGTTTGGGAGTCATGCAAGGAAAAAGCCTTTTCTCACTAACACTCACAAACGTAAACGTCTGGAGTTTGCTAAGCGGTACTGGGACTTCAACTGGGATCGTGTGCTTTGGTCAGATGAGACTAAGATTGAGCTTTTTGACAACAAACACTCTAAGTGGGTCTGGCGAATGAGTATGCCGAAAAGCACCTCATGCCCACCGTGAAGTATGGTGGAGGATCTGTGATGCTGTGGGCCTGTTTCTCTTCCAAAGGCCCTGGGAACCTTGTTAGGGTGCATGGCATTATGAATGCTTTGAAGTACCAGGATATTTTAAATAAAAACCTGATGGCCTCTGCCAGAAAGCTGAAGATGGGTCGTCATTGGGTCTTTCAGCAGGATAATGATCCAAAACATGTGGCAAAATCTACACAAAAGTGGTTCAGCAGTCACAAACTCAAGGTCCTCCCATGGCCATCTCAGTCCCCAGACCTCAACCCAATCAAAAACCTGTGGGGCGAGCTAAAGAGAAGAGTGCATAAGAGAGGACCCAGGACACTGGATGATCTAGAAAGATGAATGGTCAAAAATCCCTCTCTCTGTGTTCTCCAATCTTGTGAAATGTTATAGGAGGAGATTAAGTGCTGTCTTGTTGGCAAAAGGAGGTTGTACAAAGTATTAACATCAGGGGTGCCAATAATTGTGGCACACATGATTTCAAGTTTTTTTTTTTTTTCTAAATGTGTGATTTTTTTACCACCAAAGTAATGTACTTAAATGAAAGGTTGGATTTTTCTCTTTTTTTTGCATTTGGGTTCTATGATGTTTTAAAAAAAAAGGAGAATTTTTAGAAGTCCATGACCACATCTTAAACAGGGGTGCCAATAATTGTGGAGGGCACTGTATAAGCTTGTTACTTTTGTCGCTACATGCACATATTAATTTTCATGTTTAGTCATTGTAATTTCACCCTTTTACATCGTATCCCTGATGTTTCCCTTTTATTCAGCTCCATCTCACAGACGTTCTGGGACATCTCTTAGGAGCATTCTCCGCAGACACTATAGTCAGTTTAAACTCTTCTTCCTCGCCACTGAGCTGCTCGATTTATTGAACATCTCTCTACCCCAACTATTCCAGAGAACCCCTGTCTGCCTCCTCGCATCTTGCAGCGTACTTTTACACATGATATGGGCACACAGACCTCGTGTGACCTCCCTGCTGTTTATCATCAGAAAACACAAACCGACAATGAAGACTATGATGACTCCCGCATTCCTGCAACAAACCAACCATCTCCTCCTTATCTTTCCTGTTGGTCTTCTACTGATTATTCTCCTACTTCCTCTGTTCTTTCACATAATTATTATTATCCTCCCATAACTTCACCTGAGTCTGACCCCGATTGCTCACCTATGTCTTCTGCAGCGTCTGAGGCCCACAAGCTCTTTTTTCCCAATAAACATGCTTAAGTCTGCCTTGTACATTGTTTTTGTTTCTCCTACACACTCATAACATCAGTCAGATCCTACTCTACTCTATTTATTAGTATCTGATTATTATTATTTTTTAAATTAATATTAGATTGATAAAAACACACGCTAGATAAGGTTGATTAGAATATTTTTCAGAACAACGGGAAACATTCCGTTTGGTGTCCTGATGATTTACGTAATTTAAAACACCATAATTACTTTAAAACATTTACAAAAATATTTTTTCTTAAGGCTCTATGATAAATATGTTTTCACTAATAATAAACATAAATTTGCATCAAGCACTCATATTTGTCTATGTCCAAGTTAAATAGAGTATTAAAAACTTAAAACATTTTAATTTAAGGTACATTTAGATCAGGTAAAATGTATGAATATGTTATGATTAATTACCATTTAACTTATGACAATAATTGGATTATTCACAATTAAATATTTTATTTGATTCACAACCCTAATATATATAGAGTATACCCCTCATATTTCAGTGACAATTTTAGTATATCTTCTCAAGGGATAAAATTATAGAAATGAAACTTTGATATACTTTGGAGTAGTGAATGTGCAGCTTGAATAGCAGCATAGATTTACTGTCCTCTGAAAATAAATCAACATACAGCCATTATTGTCTTAATACTTGGCAACAAATGTGAGTACACCCTAAATGAACATGTCAAAACTGTGTTTAAAGTGTCAATATTTTGTTAGAGCACCATTGTAATCTAGCACTGCCCTAATCCTCCTGGGCATGGAATTCACCAGAGCTGCACAGGTTGTTGCTGGGATCCACTTCCAATCCTTCATAATGACATCAGGGAGCTGCTGGATGCCCCACAGGTCTGGGGACATACTTGACCACTTTATTTCCTTCAGCAAGGCAGTTGTCATCTTGCCGGTGTGTTTGGGATCGTTATAACATTGGAAAACAGTTGCTGAAGGGAGGGCATCATGTTATGCTTTAGAAAGTCACAGTAGATGTTGAAATCCATGTTTCCCTGAATGAACCGCAGCTTCTCAGTACCAGCAGCACTCATGCAGCCCCAGACCATGTTGCTCCCACAACTATGCTTGACTGTAGACAAGACACAATTGGTACTCCTCACCAGGGCATTGCCACACATGCTGGACACCATTTGAGCCACTCAAGTTTTTATTAGTCTCATCATAAGACTGGACAGGTTGTCTTCAACAAAATGGTTGCGGGCTTTCTTCTGAGCCAGCTTTAGAAGAGGTATACGGCCATGAAAACAGACTTGCAGTGTGCGGCGTATGGTCTGAGCACTGACTAACAGACCTTCCGCTTCTGCAACCTCTAAAGCAATGCTGGCAGCACTTATGTGTCTGTTTTTTAAGCCAGCTTCTGCACCCGACACACACCACAAGGACACTTCTTTGATCGACCCTTGCAAGGCCTGTTCTGAGTCGAACCCCTCTTGGAAAACCTCTGTATGACCCTGGCCACTGTTATGTAAACTCAACTTTCAGGGTTTTAACGATTATCTTATAGTTCAGGCCATCTTTGTCTAAAGCAACAATTCAAATTCTCAAATCTTTAGAGCGGTGCCATGTTAAACACCCAGTGGTCAGTATGAGAGACTCAAAGCATTACATTGTAACTGCTCCAACACAAGATACACAAATTTGTATGGTCCTGTCAAGCAGACAAAAACATGAACATAATGTATATTACAAGTGGCTTTGCATTGTTTAACAATGTGCAGTTGTTATTACTTAGGGTGTACTCACATTTGTTGGCAGTTATTTAGATGATAATGGCTGCATGTTAAGTTATTCTCAGAGGACATTAGATTTATACTGCTGTACAAGCAGCACATTGACTACTATAAAATATATCCAAATTTCATTTCTATAGTGTCTTTTGAGAAGATATATTGAAAACTATACACTAAAATATAGTTAATACTGTTTGTGTATATACTCTCTCTCTCTCTCTCTCTCTCTCTCTCTCTCTCTCTCTCTCTCTCTCTATATATATATATATATATATATATATATATGGCAATATATATATATATAATGTATGCATGGCTACATTGCATGGCTACATCAACACAAATGGAAGGAAGTCTTGGTTGTGTGAGTCGGCATGTGCTTTGTGGTATCTAGGACTATGTAAACTTCGGCTAGTCGCACTCTGCACAAGGGGAATTTATTTATTTATTTTTTTTTTTACATTCAGTCAAAATTAGGCTGAATTTTAATTTTCTGGTGGTTGATTGTGCCCCCTAAAATAATTTTAAAAATCATTTAACTATATTTTTATTTTGCCATTAGAATGTTACAACCACAATCACCAAAAAAATTTTGACTGTGTAAAATGTTTAAAATGTAAATAAAACAGAATGCAATAATATGCAAATCTCAAAAACCGATATTTCTTTCACAACATACAGCAATGTTTTGCTTGATCTCTGTGCCACAGAATGCTATGCCCCTTTCATCAGCAATTTTTAAGAGTGAACACAAGAACCCAGTCCCTCAATGTCCTCCTCGTCTGGATATCCAGACCATAAAGTCGGTTCTGTGGAGCCGGATGCCCAACACCTTCCTGAAGGTGGACACAGCTCGAGTGAGTGAGAGACATGGCTGGCAGGTACAATGCCTGGAGCCTCTGCAGATGCTGGCAGTACACATTCCAGAGGAAGACCGGTGTGTATAAACATTCATTTACTTACTCTAGCCATAACATGCTTTAGGTTAGTAAATCTTATGCAGATACATTAATAATTATTCTCCAGCTTATATTAGAAATTATTATTTTCATTTAAATGGTGTTGAAGATCCAAACTTCTCTCTCTCTCTTTCTCTTTCTCTTTCTCTCTCTCTCTCTCTCTCTCTCTCTCTCTCTCTCTCTCTCTCTCTCTCTCTCATATATATATATATATATATATATATATATATATATATATATATATATATATATATATATATATATATATATGTATATTAAATAAACATACAGTATCTCACAAAAAACCCTCACATTTCATTAACCATTTTAGTATTTTTTTCTCAAGGAAAAATACTATAGACATGGAACTTTGATATATTTTAGGGTAGTCAATGTGCAGCTTGTACAGATTTACTCACCTCTGAAAATAACATACAGAAATTATTGTGTAAAATTGATGGCAACATTGCCTTGTACCTGTACTGCTTTGTAAAGTTAAATCTAATATAATCAAATTGTAGGAGAGCAAGTGGTTCAGGGGAAGGAAAACTCTCAGGACAGCGTCCAGTACTGAACAGATCAGTTTCATTCACAGCTTCACGCAAATACACACCTACACATGCACACACACATCTCTCAGGATCTCTCTCCAGCGCCTTTCTCTCTAAAACTCCCTCAGGTGTGTTATTCTTAGCGCTTTTCTCCATCCGGCCTCGTAGTCCATTCACAAACCGGCGATCGGACACTCCTGTGTTCGTTGAGAGGGAAAACTTTCTTTGTCTCCATTTATGGCATGCTTGCATGTATATGGCAGGTCTGGTGAACTTATGAAGTTTTACCCAAAATGTATTAAAACAGTACGGTACAATCCTCAATCATATAACATGCACCAGTGTGAAAAGACAGCATTAAGGCAGAGATACATTGATACACCTGGACATAAGCCTTTAAAGTGTAACTAGTGTCAATACAAAGTTGTAGCTAGGTTTATATGATAAAGGGGGAATACATACAACATATGCATATATCAAACAGAGTTTGAAACACTTTATTATTTATTATAGGAAAGCCTGCAAACAGTTTGCTGAAGACAACCTGTACAAGATCATGAATTATTGGAATGTCCTTTGGTCTGATCAAACTAAGTATATATTTGTTTGGCTCAGATGGTCTTCAGCATGTGTAGTGATGCCCTGGTGAGTAATACCAAGAAAATTGTCTTGCCTACTGTCACATGTACTGTGACATTCTGAAGCAGAACATGATGCCCTCCCTTCAGAAACTGGACCAAACTGCAGTTTTCCAACATAATAATGACCCCAAACACACCGCCAAGATGACAACTGCCTTGTTGGGAAAGCTGAAGGTGAAAATGATAAAGTGGACAAGTATGTCTCCAGACTTAAACCTTATTGAGTACCTGTGGGGCATCCTCAAGTGAAGGTGGAAAAGTGCTATGCGTCTAACATCCAGCAGCTCTGTGATGTCATTATGGAAAAGTGGAAGACGATCCCAGCAATAACCTTGCTCTGGTGCTCTGGTGAATTCCATGCCCAGGCAGTCCTAGATAACAATGGTGATCACACAAAATATTGACACTTTGGACACAGTTCTGACATGTTTACTTAGGGTGTACTCACTTTTGTTGCCAGTTATTTAGACAATAATGGCTGTATGTTGAGTTATTATTAGAGGACAGTAAATCTGTTCTGTTATACAAGCTGCACACTGACTGATCTAGTAGTATTGCCCCTCAAGAAGTTATACTAAAATGGTTGCTGATATGTGAGGGGTGTACTCTTTAACTTATATATATATATATATATATATATATATATATATATATATATATATATATATATAAATATATATATATATATATATATATCACATTTCTTTTGACCACCTTTAGCATTGATTACGGAAAGCATTCACCATGGCACAATTCACATAATTCATATACATTCAATAACATTCAATAAGCTTCTGCAATGTCACAACATTTATTCCCATCCAGAGTTGCAGTAGTATTTCACCAAGATCTTGTATTGATAATGGGAGTGTCGGACTGCTGTGCAAAGTATTCTTCAGCACATCTCAAAGAATCTCAAGGGAGTTTGTGCTCTGTGGTGGCCAATCCATGTGTGAAAATAATGTCTCATGCACCCTGAACCACTCTTTTACAATTTGAGCCCGATGAATCCTGGCATTGACTTTTACTATTGAACATAGCCGTGAGTTTTACAGTTGTTTTTTTTACGATTTGATTGCACCAAACATTTAAGTAATCGCCGATCACGATCATTCAAGATTTTTTTCTGACCACATTTCTTCCTCGAAGATGATGGTACCTTACTGCCCTTCAAGGTTATAATAATGCGTTAGCAGTTCTTAACCTAATTTTAGTAGTTTCAGCAATCTCCTTTGATGTTTTCTTTGCTTGATGTATGCCAATTATTTGACCCTTCTGAAACAGATTAACATATTTAATTCCATGCCATTCATTCAGGACCATCACCTCATGTTGCAGCATGATTATGCATGGCCCCATGTTGCAAGGATCTGTACACAATTCTTGGAAGCTGAAAACATCCCAGTTCTTGCATAGCCAGCATACTCACTGGACATGTCACCCATTGAGCATGTTTGGGATGCTCTGGATCGGCGTGTACGACAGAATGTTCCAGTTCTTGCCAATATCCAGCAATTTTGCACAGCTATTGAAGAGGAGTGGACCAACATTCCATGAGGCAAATGGTGGTCACACCAGATAAAATATATATATATATGCAATATTTGCTTTGAGATTGTGATTTGGGGTGGTGAAAATGGTTGAGTTTAGGTACCTGGGTTCAACTGTGAAAAGTAATGGAGAGTTTGTAAGAATAGTGAATAAAAGAGTGCAGCCAGGGTGGAATAAGTGGAGAAGAGTGACAGGAGTGATTTGTGATAGAAAAGTATCTGCAAGAGTAAAAGGAAAAGATTATAGGACTGTGGTGAGACCTGCTATTTTGTATGGTTTAGAGCAGGGGTTTTCAACTGGCTCTGTGCCAGGGACCACCATTCTGACTAACAAGTAATCCATGGCCCACTATTGTGTGTGAGTGTGTGGGGGTACTCCTTACCTGTAAGTGGGATTTCTGGGCGTGGTGACTTCCACACAGTCTGTCTATTCGTGGTGATATAGTGGTACATAGTGACAGCCTCATATCATTCTCTGGTTCTAGCCTTGCCCTGATGCTGGTCTATTTTGCGCGCAAGATGAATGTGTACGTATATGACGCAAAACACAACGTTAGCAAAGCATAGGCCTGATAGGTGCAAAGCTAGCCTATCCTGTGTCAGTTTGAATATTTTAGATATTTTCATTAAATTCAGTTTTCCTGCTAATGTACAAATATTCTGGAAATGTTTGGAAAAATAAATTATGGAAAAAAAGTAATTTTAATAGTGAAATTATGTGAGCTGTCACGGACCACATGCAATGCCGCCGCGGCCCACCGGTTGAAAACCCCTGGTTTAGAGACAGTGGCACTGAGTGAAAGACAGGAGGTGGAGCTGGAGGTGTCAGAGTTGAAGATGCTGAGATTTTCACTGGGAGTGACAAGGATGGACAGGATTAGAAACAAGTTTATTAAAGGGACACCACATGTGTGACGTTTTGAGGACAAAGTGAGACAGGCCAGATTGAGATAGTTTGGACATGTGCAGAGGAGGGACATGGGGTATATCGTAGGAGAATGCTGAGGATGGAGCCACCAGTAAGGAGAAGAAGAGGAAGGCCAAGGAGGAGGTTTATGGACGTGGTGAGGGAAGACATGCTGGTAGCTGATTTGAAAGAGGCAGATGTAGAGAACAGAGTAGTATGGAGATGGATGGTCCTCTGTAGTGGCCCTCTAAAGGGAGCAGCCAAAACAAGAAGAAGAACTATATAAATATATAAAGGCATGCCGTTTAGGAAATTATCCTTGAGAGACTTGAATAAAAACTGAATTTCTCCCAAATGTGAGTTTATATCTTGCAATTCTGACTCTTTTTATCTCACAATTCTGACTCTTTTTATCTCAAAATTCTGACTTTACAGCCACTAAATATATATATATATATATGTGTGTGTGTGTGTGTGTGTGTGTGTGTGTGTGTGTGTGTGTGTGTGTGTGTAATATTAGTGCAGATCTATGTAAGGCACAATATATGTAGAGAATAAGGGGTATATAAATTTACAATATGCAATATGTACATTGTATATACAATTGCACAGAAGTTATACACAGTGTTTAAACAGTGTTCTAGCAGTGTAGTGTTGAGTTCATTAGGGTGATGGTGAATGAAAGAAAAAGTTGGCCATGGACCTGTTGGTTCTGGTGCGTATGTTTCTATATCTTCTTCCTGATAGAAGGAGGTTAAACAGTTTGTGACTGGGATGTGAGGAGTTCTTGATGTTTTGAGCTCTGCACAGACATCTGCTGTGGTGAAGGTGCTCAGTTGTAGTTAGCTGGGTGCCAGTGATGCGTTGGGCAGCTCTGACCACCCTTTGCAGGGCTTTATGTTTACACACAGTGGAGCCTCCATACCATACAGGGAGTTGGTCAAGAAGCTCTCATTAATGCAAATGTAAAAACTTGTTAGAATCCCTGGAGACAGATCTTTAGACTACTTTAGAACTACAGGCACAAAAAATAACTAAAGGAAAGGTTATCTCCAAACCCAAGTTAAAATATATAGTAAACACTAAACACAAACAGGAGCTTTGCAGTTCTTGAACAATGTTTGGACTTGTCAGATAATCTTCACTTCACTTAAAGGGCATAAATTGCAATGAATCAAATGTTATATGTATTGTCAGAAAGTAGTTTCACAGAAATGCACATGTTGTCTTAGATCCTGAATGAGCAAGCCAGAAGCAACAGTGGCAAAGAAAAAACATCCCTGAGATAAATAAAACAAGTTGTAGAAGAGTAAAGATAAATAATATAAAAAGGATTTTGGCTATGAGCAGATTGTGAAGACTCTTTACATGAATAATATGAGCTAGTGTGGAACGAATGGTAATGTTCAGACTTATATAAACTTAAATTGCTGTACATCTAATTTGTCTTGTTCGGTAGCAAAAAAGGGTAAATATTGGTATGTTTGGATTTTCTTACGTAGGTGTGTTGACATCATGGAACTCTCTGAGCAAGAAGACCTGCAGACTTTTCATTATCACACCTTAAAACTTTACTGTGCTCTTTCTGCTCTTGGTAACACCCGTATAGCCCATGCTCTCTGCAGCCACCTTGACCAGTCACAGCTCCTTTACATTATTGACAACCAATACCTGTCTGGCATGCTACGCCAAGGCTTCTATGACGTACTAATAAGTATCCATCTAGAGACAGCAAAGGCTGCACAACTTATGATGAACAATGAGTTTATCATCCCAATCACAGCAGAGACCTGCAGCATCCGTCTCTTTCTAAATACCACCAAACAGCACCAATCACCAGGTGTAGGACTCAGTACATCTCTAAAACCCAGACTTAGCTTTGCTTCACCATGCTTCATCACTCCAAAACGTGACCAGTATCTCTATAGTCCGGAAGTTCCTCTTGATGTTCTGAGGGAGAAGGCAATTAGCATGCTAACAGAGGCTGTTCAGAGTGGAGGAGACCACATTCGAGATCCTGTAGGGGGCAGCGTGGAGTACCAGTTTGTGCCAATTCTCGGACTGATTAGCACTCTGCTAACTATGGGTGTGCTAACGAGCCAGGATGTTCATAAGATCTTGCTCCTCATTGAACCCCGTATCTTTGGGGAGCAGAAAGCAGATAAAACAAGGGAAGCTACAAAAAAAGAGGGTATGACAGAGGCAGAAGAAAAGGCAGTTGAGGCTGGAAAGGAAGAAGCCACTGATACTAAGCAGCCAATAAAGGGATTGTTGGAGAAAAAATTGCCGGAGTCAGTCAAGCTGCAGGTAGTGTATAACAATACTCTTCATTTCTAAGCAAGGTGTGTGTTACATATACATAGCAATTTATACATTTGTGGTGTTTTAAAGGTTCACTTCATGACAGATTTTACCTTAAACATAAGGAAAAGGTTTGATTAAGCTTACATGTATAATGAAATATTACAATATGTCTAAAACTTTTTTAGATGTGCAAACTTCTTCAGTACTTCTGTGACTGCGAACTGAAGCACCGTATTGAGGCGATTGTGTCATTCTCTGATAGCTTTGTGTCAAAGCTGCAGTATAACCAGAAGTTCCGTTACAGTGAGTTAATGCTTGCTCTCAACATGTCTGCTGCTGTTACTGCCAAGAAGACTAAAGAGTTCCGTTCACCACCACAGGAACAGGTATGCTGTTCCAGCTCCAGAGTTCAAAGTCATTTTGCACTGATTTTTATTTTTTCTACATTATATTTTTCTGTTCCCATGTAAAACACCCATGTAAGCACAATTGATGTATAACATTAATTTAGATCTTTAATGACCAATTGAACAACACACTGTGCTTTTAAAGTAAGGCTGTGGGTCTCAAGGAGAGAATTTGCAGAGTCTGCATTTACCAATTTGTCAGTGACGTAAGTTGAAGAATGAAGAAAAAGATGAAGAAAAATATCTTGGAAGCAAGAGATATGTAATTAAATATTAAGTGTAATTTGCCTTTATTTTCTTTTAGTAATTTGTTCTAATATTTTTACATTTGCTCATCTACAAATATGTCAATCCCATGTCTTCAGTGTATTGCAAAAAAAAAAAAAAATAATAAATTCATAAAACTTTAGGTTACTTACGCAACCCTGGTTCTCTGATAACAGGAGTGAGGTATTTCACTATGGGAATCGCCTCGGGCGTGACCAATCCTGGAAGAATCAATCACACCACGTCTGTCGGCTGACAGACCAATCACGACAGTGATGCGGGCGTCCCGCCTCCCTATATACACCGCTTACACACTCAGAACGAAATGAGCCAGCGAAGGTCCTGGGACATCCAGCCTATAAAATTGGACAAAAGTGTGTGGTGAAGCCCAGCATGCCGCTGCACAAATGTCCTGAATCAAAACGCCCTTAAATAGCGCCCACGAGGTGGCCAAGCCTCGGGTACTATAAGCCCTCAGTCCTTCTGGAGGGTTGAGACCCATGCTATTATAACCCAATATAATAGCCTCCACGAGCCAGTGAGATAGGCGCTGCCGGGAAACAGGTCTTTCTTTTACTCCGTCTCAACGCATGTAACGCGCGGACAGGGCACAGACAGTGAAGCCGCTCCTCCTCCGCTGAGGAAAAAGGAGGCGAAAGCTGACTCGCTCACCTCAGGGACAAATGCCGGGTTAGTCTTGAGAGTCACTTTTGAGAAATTCACAGCAAACCGCATACAGGAGTCATGAACTGACAAAGCATGAAGCTCACTAACCCGCTTTGCAGTAGAAAGAGCCAATAACAAAGCGACCTTCAGCGAAAGGAGATTCAAATCAATACTTTTTATCGGCTGAAAAGGAGGCTGAGAGAGAGCGCGCTCAGGACCACTGACAGATCCCATGGCGGAATCAACGGCTTTGAAAATGTGTTCAGGTGCCACGCTTTCTTTATAAATCTGCACACGAGTGGGTGATGACCAATAGTATTTCCGTCAATCCCTACGTGGCATGCAGAAACAGCGGCGAGGTAAATGGTTGAAAACGCCCTGCCCTTATCTAAAAGTTCTTGCAAAAAGCACAACACCTCTGCCACAGAACAGTGAAAAGGGATAATCTGTCTTTGAGCGCACCATAGTTCAAATATACTCAATTTCTTCTCAAACGCATCGAAGCCTCTCTCGCATTCTGAATTGTCTCAATCGCCTTCGGAGGTAAACCAGTGACACTGAGATTCATCCTCTCACGGGCCAGGCCCAGAGAGCCACTCTGTCCGGTGATGGGTGAAAAATCTCTTCCGCATGCTTGCGAAAGAAGATCTCTGCATAACGGGAGAGGCCAGGGTTGATCGTGCAGGAGTTGGAATATCTCCGTCAGCCACAATTTCCCTGGGCAGTTTGAAGCGATTAGTATAACAGAGTGACCGCCTTTTCTCACTCTTTTTAGAGTCGGCACAACCAAACTCAGCGAAGGAAATGCGTAAAGCAGTACATTTGGCCACGGGTGGGTTACGCATCCACACCCATAGGTGCACCGTTTCTCACCAGAGAAAAGAATAGAGGGCAATGATCTACGGCAGCCCGGCCGAATCTTTCCCATAACAGGTTCACCACCTGAGGGTGGAGAGACCACTCCCCGTACAGGGGATTTCCCCTGGACAAGAGATCCGCCCCCGCATTCATCACTCCCGGCACATGAGTCGCTCGTAGCGATAGAAAATGCTTTATGCCCCACACCATGAGATCTCACGCTAGACTGTGAAGTTGAGGAGAGCACGTTCCACCCTGGCGATTTATGTACGCCACTGCCGTCGTGTTGTCTGATCTGACCAATACGTGGTGATTTAAAGCTAGAAACACCGTTAACAGCTCCAGAAAGTTTATGTGCGCGCACCGAAGCGAGACGGGCCATTTCCCCTTCGCTATCCTGCCCTCGCACACCGCACCCCAACCCGTGAGCGACCCATCTGTCGTCATTACTTTTCTCAGGGAAACAGTTCCCAATGGGGTTCCCGATTCGAGAAAAGTGTGATTTCTCCAGTGATGGAGAGCGCGCAAGCACAGTGATGACACTATCACTTTGCGGTTGAGGTGGCGCTTCGGACATAAGTGCTGTGCCGCTACCCCGCACTGAAACTCTCTTATTCGCAACAGTCCCAACAGTATGACAGACACTGCCGAAACCATCAGCCGTAGAAGGCGTAAACAGAGTCTGAACGGAACTTTCTTTCCTCTCCGGAAGAGAGAGAGACAACCACAAATCGACCCCCCATCTTTTCTATGAGCTCCGCCTGGTATGCTGTGAGCAGTGAGGTGGCATTCAGAGCTCTAACTGCCAGGGCCAAGGAGCGGTAAATTTTCTGGAAAAGAGTGGCGGACAGCCAGTGAAGGGGAAGTGGCTGGTAATTCCCAAATCCTTCATATTGTGCACCTCCAGTCTAAAGAAACCCTTAACTGGCACTCTATATGAGAAGGGTTTGTCCCAAAAATGACGCATTTCTGTGACACATGCAGGGACGGCAGGAATCAGCTGCTTAACTGGGGAAGTGCACGATGGCAGCCTCTTCCCATCATATAAATCCCTCTCAGCGTCCTGGTGCACCTGCTGAGATGGCCAGTCTATAGAGATATTTTTGGCTGCTCTCCTACGCATCTCAACAAGGTCCAGCTCACCTGGCATGGGGGTAGGGCCCATAGCACTTCCAGGCCTGGAGAGAAGATCAGGAGGAAGGATAGCATCCTCCTCGTCGTCTTCCAAATCCTCCAAAAAGTGAGCAACCTCATCATTTTCCTCTTCTTCACCCTTGTCCCCCACTAAATGGTTTGAATCAAAGAGCGAAGGAAGGACAGGAGACACCTCATCCATCAACTCTCCTCAGCTACATTGTGCCTGAGAAGCAGCCTCCGCGGGTGGCGGAGAGACATGGGTCTCCTTTATTCGCGACCGCGACTCGCATTCGGCGCTCCCAAAACCTTAACGGGAAACAAGAGCAGTGCTGGCAGCACTCGGGGTTAGCGAGCACAGCTTGTGCATGTCTGAAACCTAAACACACTATGCACAGGGGATGAGAGTCTTTAGCCGAGATCATTTTTATTTATATGTCAAGATAAAGTGAAACAAGGTAAAGTGCTCATTATTATGTATTATTACATACTCATTAGAGTGCCTGAACTAGAGTGCTTAGGTTCTCTATATACTTAATTCATTCATTGCAGCACCAGTTTCATCCAACTTGAGCTAGCAACGACTCATCTCACTTATTCTTGGCCAGTCTCTCCACTTTGGGCCTGGGAATATCAGTCAAGCATGTATGGAAGATATCCAAAGTTTACTGACTGAGAGACTGCATATATAGACCTCTGTGATTACTGAGACCATTAAATTGCATATAGTTTGTTATGCACAAAAACATTGCTGAAGGCTATACTGTACTTGTAGAAAGGCTTTTTCCCTTTGGTTGTGTTTCCATGCTTCACTGCCACTCATGGCTGTGTGCTTAAAAGCCAGTACATTGAGCAGCAACCTCAGTGGAAAGCAGAGGAGAAGGCAGATGACAAACAATCTCAGTGGAGAGCAGAGCAGAGGGCATACGACGTCGCACAACCTATCAAACAGCAGCTGGCAAGCGACTACACAACCTAACAAGCATCAAACTTCTAGAATCACGCAATAATGGTGATATATTTCATTCACTGCAAGAAACCCACACTAGTCCGCTCACACACACTCCCCTACATACCATACCTATTATACATCGATACCTACCTAATACTTCAAAGACATGATCCACATCATTGTACCCAACTGATCAATAAAGTTGTGTGGATATAACTCTCAGAGCCCTTACTCTTTAACAGGAGTCATCTGTTTTCAAGAACTATCAAAACATTTCTGAAGCAATAGATGATAACTTAAGGCTCGTGCAGCTCACAGAACCAAAGAACTGCTCACTTAACAGCTTGAGAGACAGCGTATTAAACAGAAAGAAATGGAGCTAGTCTTATCGCCTCATTTCTCAGACAATCAGAGACTGGAAAGATAACACTTGTTCCACAAACACTAACTCAATCCAGGGCAAGTAGAGACCGATATATTGTGCACACCAAGAGGCTGCCCACGACAGTACATGACCAAAGTACATCAATCAGATAACAACTCCTGGCTCTCTTCACCTCACATTATTTAGAATCCTACAGTTGCTGTTCCTTCTCTAAATTATTCTGTAGAATTTACAAGCATGCCCCTCAACAGGTAAAATTGTCTACTGCCTGAACCTAGTTGGATGTCTATCCCACTGCAACAGTGCAGCATTCTACATTTTTTGATAGGCAACCCTACGTTTTTTTTTTTCCAGGTTCCACCCCTGCGTCTCTGCCTAGAACCCATGTGTCTCAAAATGCTCAGGGCATAGCTATGTTCAGCCACCTAATCTTGTAGGCTCAACCCAGCCACAACCAAATACTTCACATAGTCAGTCAAGTCAACTAGTTAACCTACTGCAGTAACACAGCCTATGGGCAAGCTCAAACCTTATTGCCCATATTGTGACATCCATGACCATTATCTCAGTTCGTGCTTAAAATTCAAGTCTGTATAGATCAAGTCAATATATATATCTTCTAACACTGATGATGAACTTGGTTTTTCTAAGCATCGCTACCCACTTAAAGTACTGATAAAAAGGTCTTTAAGGACTGCCAATCCCGGCAATTGACAGAGTAAGGCCATTGCTATTAACTGGTTCCGACTTTCCACATTTGCTTATCCATACCCAGCCTGGTCGGGTTGGTCCGTCTGGAGAGCCTGTTGCCATATGTACAGTACTCTTCTTGGCTGGATGCTTCAAGAACCTGCCAGTTGGTTACATCTTCCTGATGACAGGCAGCAGTGTTTCTTTACCAAAGTGGGTGCTCCCCATACTGTTCCTTGAAGCCAACGCGATAGTTTGCGATATATATTTCAGAGAAAATCGAGAAGACGAACAAAGCTTGAACAGTATGAACTTTAATTGTTTGAGAGGCAAACCATAAGGGTAAATGTAGATGGCATAATTAATTATGCCACACCTCTTCTTCGAAAGAAGGACAGTCCATGTCTACAAGCTCCTAAATTTGCATGTCTTTCATTAATTCGAAGTACAGAGTGACTGATTGCAAATGACCAGAAATAGCCTGCACCTATTGTCAAAAGATATAAGAGCTGGAAATGGCAGGTTATGTGAAAATATTAACATCTCAGGTATCAGATTCTTCTTCTAAATCTTGGTACATCCCTCATAACTTAGTCTTTCACAATACCAAAGCAAGGCACACAATATGTGCAATATGTTGGGAAGATTTACTATCTAGCTTGAAGGACCAAATGTTAGGAAGTTTACTATCTGGCTCGAACAACCAATTGTAAGGAAGTCTCACTATCTGGCTTGAAGGACCAAATGTAAGGAAGTTTACTCTCCGGTGTATGCTGATCAGGAGATTGTACTCGCCCCAGCGTTCCAGTAAAAACACGGTATAGATTCAGAACACTCAAACTTTACTGGGTTTAGGATTTGATCATGTGTGGTGTAATTCTTGCTGTCATCTGCTAGCTTCTTTTCGTTAGGATTCGCAATGTCAAATGATGGCTGCTGCTCAGAGTTCTGACATCACAAGGCGATGCACTGTGATGTCACAGAGGTAACTTATCATAAATGGTAAACTGTGAATCTCTCTAGTGGTAAAGCATGGAAATACAACTAAAGGCTAATGCTTTCCTACACAATATGACTTAAAGTCATATTGAAACTTAAAGTCGGCTGGGATGATATTATACACCCTGAGACTTATTTGTACAATGACAAGCCTGGGAGTCTAAGCTAGCCATCTTGCACACTGTGAAACTACCCAGAGCCTACATACAACCATGTGCTGACATGGAAGGCACCTAGAGTACAATTCATATTTTTTGTGATGCCTCAGAAGGGGCATATGGTTCTGTTTCTTATCTTTATACTGAAGACCACATGAAAATATTTCATGTCAATACAGCATACAACCCAGCGGGTGATCTTACTAGGGGAAAGACTTTGCAAGAGTTGAGCAAACCTCAACACTGTAGTCAGTGACCAACATCAGAACATTTCTGAAGCAATGCTTCTTTATAGTACTTGTATTGTTATTAATACATACGTGAAGATATAACGTCACAAGATATTTTAAAGATTTAAAGTCACAGGGTATTTTAAATATATGAAAAAAGATTAAATAACTAAATAACTGATTTGAAATATTACTCAACATCATCAGAGTGCACTCAGTCTAAAAAGGTATGTGCTTAAGAGAATAAGAAAAAATATACACTTCTGAAATTTTCTGTCTAGTGGGAAAGAAATTCCAGTGTGTTTTCTCTAGCTCAAGCTGATTTAAAGCTTTTCCACAATGGTTTCACATTTTTCAAAAGACTTAGAAACTTAAAACTAAAGCCTTTACATTTGCTAGACTTTTGTGTACATTATTATCCGTAATTCTTCTGGTTGTATCCATGTGTGTATCCTGCTTTTTTTTTTTCATTTTTTTTTTTTATCTGCCTTAGATTTACTGGAATTTTTTTTGTCTAATCCTACCTGTATTCCCTGGGATTTGAGTTGGGTTGTTGATTTACCAATCTTACATTGTGTCTTATCATGGAACTGTTGTTACTCACATTAGTTGGTATGTCTCTGGGCTATGCAATATTTGGTTTTCTTTCAGATCAACATGTTGTTAACTTTCAGTATGGGCAAGGACTGTCCATGCCCTGAGGAGATTCAGGAGGAACTCTACGACTTCCACAGTGAACTTCGTCTACACTGCGGTAAGAAAGATATCTCAGGTTGTAGTAGACTGGCCATTACAACAAATTCTATTTAACTGAAATTTTGCTAAGGTAGAAAGCAAAGTTTGTGTTACCAGTGTGAGAATCTGGCTAATATAAAATTTTATAATCACAGTACTTATGTTGTTAATGACTTTCACATGATTTCAGTCTAAGTAAAACACTCAACCAGGTGTAAACAGCATGTTTACAAGTTTGACTACAATAAAGTTGCAAAGCATTTGACATTTGGCCTTCTTATTATTAAAACAATTATTTAAAACCATATATTTAGGAAGCTCGTTTTGTGCACAAGGGCATTGTCATGCTAAAACATGGGCCTGCTAGTTCAAGTGAAGAGGAAAATATAATGCTAAATGTGTAGTAACAGTTAGAGGAAGAACCAGATACAGCTGGAAAAATCAGGTCTCCCAGAACGTTTGTCCATATGCTACAGTATAGTTTGTGTGTTTTCAGGTATCCCAATAGAGGAGGAGAAAGAGGATCAGGACATATCCATTAAAGGCCGCTTAATGTCTTTAGTTAACAAGATCAAAGGGCAGCCACACAAAGCAGAAGAGAAGCCAACCAAGAAAGAGCAAGCAATACCTTGTAAGAACTATTTGCAACAAAATGTCATTCATACCCATACACTTTTTGGTTTGTTTATTTTGAAATGCATACAGTTTTCAGAATGTCTTCATCAGAGCAACAGTATATAATAAAATATACAATAACCTACCCTTAATTTTATCTTATGTTGAAATCAGTGCAATTAATGACCCTCAAACAACTCATGGGTTAGAGGGTTTTATGTAATTGCCTAGGATTAGGATAAATTTACCTTCAGTTATGTCTGTAAAAGTTCAATTGACATCTTAGGCTGTGTTTATTTTAAGTTCAAGTGTGTGTTTATTTTGTGTTTCATTTAAGTCAGGGGTCTATTTGAGATTGATCATTTTTTACACCGTTTAAACATGGTTATTAACTACTGAGTTTAACCACTTAATGGTTCTGTGCTGCTAAAAGAACTAAATTAACTTTAGGGCTTGACCATGTCTTGTTTAAGGAATAGAGAACAATCCAATACATTAGAGTAAAACCAGTAAATACAGTGTTTGGCTGTCATTGAGCCAAATTTCTGGGTCTTTATATATTATGTTTTGCTAATGTGGTTGCTTGATTTTTGTATTAGACACATAGCTTCTTCATATGCAGACATCTAAATTCATGTCCCTATCCCTCTGATGTTTAGTTTAGTTTTATTGTCAGCTCAGTATTCTTTTACCACCTGTTAACTCTCAGGTCTTCCCGCATAATGTCAGCCAGCGGCGCATGCACTTCCGGTTCTTCCATTTCCGCAGCTCCCGCTTACAGAGTAGCGCGAACTCGCAACCGTCCAGGCCGCCATCTTGCCGTTGCCTAAATAGAAGCGGATTTCTCGCGTTTGCGCTGTGGTCGTAAGTTTTCGGACACTTTGTTTTTGTGTTTTTTGTACGTGGACTATTCGGCACGTGGTCATATGTTTTTGGACACTTTGTTTTTGTGTTTTTCTGTGAACTATCCTGCGTGTGGTCATAAGTTTTCGGACACTTTGATTTTTTTTGTGTTTTTTACATGGACTACTCAACCTGTTGTTTCCTCTGGGTTTTGGCTGAATTTGTTTTTTGTTAATAAAGATGTTGATTATATACCTCCCTGGCGTCCTGCATTTGGGTCCAACTACTCACACCCTTGACAGTACAATCTGGCCAGACATGGACCCAGTGGACCACCTCTTTGGTGCAGATCACCACCTCCCATCACCAACAGATACAGGAACTGGCAAATGCAATACATGAATTGGCCCTTCAGTGCAACCAAGCCCCCTGTTGCTTAGGCCTCCGTTTCAGAAAACCCCACTGCTCATCCTCCTACGTCAGCAACCCTGGCACCCGTCCCGCCACCGACGCCTCGGTGTGAGGTTCATCTACCAACCCCTGAGCGCTTTGCGGGACAGCTGGGGGAGTGCAGGCCGTTCCTGTTGAACTGCAAGATCACTTTTCAGCTTCGGCCATCGTCTTTGCAAGATGAGCCAACCAAGGTGGCCTATGTGATCTCCCTACTTTCAGGTAAGGCCAAACGTTGGGCCACAGAAGAATGGGAATGTCAGTCCTCAGTCTGTGCCTCCTACCGTGCATTTTCCGAGGAGCTACGCAAGATCTTTGACTCAGACCTCTCAAGACGAATACGCCACAGATTTTTGCACCACCACAGCAGAGAGTGGGTGGGATTCCTCCGCTCTCTACGATGCTTTCATCAAACGCTGAGATCAAGAATGAGCTCACAGCCCGAGATCAGCCTAGCCACCCGAATCAACCGGCGGATGAGGGAGTTCTGCGCTGAGTGGGGATGCCTTGGCAAGCCCAGTCCATCTCCCGACCCACCTCGCTTCCATACTTCACCAACCCTGCCTCCACAGCCCATGGAGATTGGCCGCCGCCACCTCTCCTCTAGCGAGAAGGAGACAGACTATGCCTGTATTTTGGCGAGGCAGAGCACATGGCCGCCACCTGTCCAGCAAAAGAGAGGGCTCGACGTTGAAAATGGGGTCAGCGCTGGACCAAGGACTCCCAGCCCCCTCTAGACCGCTGCTCAGCCATGAATTAGCTGTGTTTGTTGACTCCGGGGCGGACACAGAATTTTTGGATGAGAAATTTGCATCGAGACCGAACCACTCCCTGCGCCTTTACTGATCTGTGCCTTCGACGGCTACGTTCTTCATCGGGTCACCTATCGCACCAAGCCCTTTTTCGTCTCCACCGTGGAACAACATCGTGAATGGTTATTGTCCCTAATCATTCCATCACCGCGAGCCCCTGCCATGTTTGGGTTCCTGTGGTTGCAGAGGCATAACCCTCGCTTGGACTGGACCAGTGGCCAGGTGCTGGAATGGGGAATCTTGTGTCAAGCCAGCTGTCTCACCTTAACCCCTTGGATAACTCATTCGGGGATGGAATCTGATCTCAGTTCTGTTCCTGCAGAGTATCATTATCTGGGCAACGTCTTCAGTAAAGCCAGGGCGTTATCGCTACCTCCCCACCGTCCTTATGATTGCTCTACTTGGTTATGCTGTTTGGCCTTACTAATACCCCAGCTGTCTTCCAGGCCCTGGTCAACGATGTCCTTCGGGACATGCTCAATCATTTTGTGTTCTGTGACATTTTAATCTACTCCCGCTCCCTGGACGAACACCTCTGCCATGTACGCGCTGTGCTTACCCATCTACTGCAGAGCCAGTAGGCTGAGAAATGTGAGTTTCATGTGTCCAGCATGTCTTTTCTGAGCTTCATCTTGTCTGTGAAGGCTGAGAAATGTGAGTTTCATGTGTCCAGCACGTCTTTTCTGGGCTTCATCTTGTCTGCGGGTAATGTGCAAATGGATCCTGCCCGGATCCTCGCCATGGAGGAGTGGCCCAAACCTGAGAATCGCAAACAACTGCAGAGGTTTCTCGGCTTTGCGCTTTTCTACCGCAAGTTCATCCATGGTTTTAGCACCATCACTGCCCCCTTACACCGACTCACCTCCACTTATCAGCCATTTTCTTGGAACCCTGAGGTGGAACAGGCCTTTCTGGAATTAAACACCGGTTCACCTCTGCACCTATCCTTACTCTGCCCGAACCTTCCCGGCAGTTTATTGTTGAGGTGGATGCCTCTGACAAAGGCGTGGGGGCAATCCTGTCTCAGAAAGGAGCCACTGACAACCGCTTCCATCCATGTGTCTTTTTCTCGTGCAGACTAAATCCTGCGGAACAGAACTACTCCATCGGGGACCATGAGCTACTGGCAGTCAAGCTGGCACTTGAGGATCGGGGCCCACAATTTACTGCCAATTTTTGGAGGGTATTCTGCCGCTTCCTGAGTATCTCGGTCATCTTGTCTTCCGGGTTTCACCTGCAGACCAACAGGCAAGTGGAAAGGCTAAACCAAGACATGGAGATGGCCCTTCGCATTCTTTGCACCGAAGACAACGCCTCGTGGGCATGTCAATTGATATGGGCTGAATACGCACATAATACTCTGCCGTCCACAGCCACCGGCCTCTCCCCTTTTCAGGCTGCTTATGGTTACCACCCACCCATTTTTCCTCCCAAGTAGTTCAGGCCTTGGTACCATCAGCTGGTGCCTTAGTCAGGTGCTGCCGCCGTGCCTGGAAAAAGATCCAGGCTGCTCTCCTCAGGTCTTTTCATTCCCATGCCCGCTGGGCCAACCGCAGGCGCAGACCAGCACCCGCTTACCGCCCTGTCCAGAGAGTCTGGCTCTCTACCAAGGACCTGCCCTTGAAGGTCACTTGCAGGAAGCTATCCCCTCACTTTATTGGCCCTTTTCCTATTTCCAAGGTGCCTAACCCTGTGGCAGTCCGCTTCCGCCTTCCCAGAGTTTTTTAGTGTCCACCCCACCTTCCATGTTTAACGCCTCAAACCGGTCCAAGCTTGCTCCCTGGTTCCCTCTACCAGACCACCTCCACCTGCCCGGGTCATTGAGGGTGGCCCCGCCTTCACAGTGCACCGTCTCCTACGCTCAAGACGCCAAGGAAGAGGCTTACAGTACCTTGTGGACTGGGAAGGTTACGGTCATGAGCAACGCTAATGGGTGCCTGCACGTCACATTATGGATCCCAGTCTCATTTCCTGTTTTCACCAGGAACACCCGGACCAGCCTGGTGGGCCGTCTGGAGCCGGCCTAAGGGGAGGGGTACTGTCAGCCAGCGACGCGCACACTTCCGGTTCTTCCACTTCCGCAGCTCCCGCTTCTGGGGTAGCACGAACTCGCAACCGTCCCGGCCGCCATCTTGCCGTTGCATAAATAGACGTGCATTCCTTGCGTTCTCTGCCAGATTGTCTCGTCGGCTTCCTGAATTTTTTTGAGACTTTTCTGCGCCCTCGTTTCGTTTCCTGGATCCTTTGGTTACTGTTTTGGATCTTCCAGTTTTTCCTCAGATTCGCTTTTGCCGCTGGTCGCGGTTTGTTTTTTTGTTTATTTTTCTTCTATTGTCTTTTGTTCTCTCCTTGGTTCCCTCTCTCGGCCATTTCCCATTCTGCACTGTGGTCGTAAGTTTACGGACACTTTGTTTTTGTGCGTCTTTTTTTACGTAGACTATTCAGCATGTGGTCATAAGTTATCGGACACTTTGTTTTGGTGTTTTTATGTGAACTATCCAGCGTGAGGTCATAAGTTTTCGGACACTTCATTTTTTTGTGTTTTTTACATGGACTACTCAGTCTGTTGTTTCCTCTGGGTTTTGCCTGAATTTGTTTTTTGTTAATAAAGATGTTGATTATATACCTCACTGGCGTCCTGCATTTGGGTCCAACTACCCGCACACTGACACATAATGCCTACACCAGCAATGGAATAACAAAGCGATTGTTTATCCCATCATCAATGAATATCAGAGCCTTCCTGCTAGTTTGGAAAGTTTATTAGTAGCTCCATGAAACAAACGATGTATTATATACCTCTGCCCAGAAAGTGTACTAAAATATTCTACCTAAGTAAAAGTACTTTTACTTTAATGAAATTTAAGTAAAAATTAGCTAATCTAAAATGTACTTGTGAGGTCTCTGCTGTATACTGCAGAAAGCACAAGAGGTATAAACTATAAATATAGATATTTATACTATAAATATATATATAAATCTCAGACTAGTTGTTTTTAATTAAAAGAGCTAAATTACAAATTAAAATACAATAACAAGATAAAAACGTTTTTGGGATTAATAAAAAAAATTATTGCAATCACACAATAAAAAACAATCAGCATGAATCAAAAATTAAAAAGCACATTTTAAAATATATTGCACAATGCTGAAAGATAAATTCAAAGTTCTAGAATTTGCTCTCCATATTTTCTGTGGATTTTTTGTAAGTGTTGTCCCTGTGCTTTTGTTTTTCAGTTTTATGTAATTCAGGGGGCAGGCCTAAACATAATAATTGATTCACTAGTTCTAAATTGACAGCTTGTTATCTAGTTAATCAATCGAATATGTCAGGAACTCTCTCATGGGACATGGTGCACGGCCAGATTATTCTGACAGGGTGTCCGGGTGACTAGGTGTCAGGGACCCACCTGCCACGCCCCCTCCGTGGCTCTCTCTCAGCTGCTCCTGGCGCTAATCACCGACACCTGTCACTTGTTACCGGTTTCCTTTCATAAGCTCCCGTTCCGACCCCACTGGCTGTCGGATCTGCATGATTGCCACAGTGACCGTACCGCCAGCATTCCCCGCTGGTTCCTGCTCCTGGTTTCAACTCTAAGGATTCTATTCCTTATCAGGATTATCTCCGTGTTACGGATCCTACCCGCTTTATGGATCCTACCTGCTTTACGGATCCTGGCTTCTACTTGCTTGTGCTAGTGTGGTCTCTGGGCAAAATTTAAATAGCATAATTAACTTAATGCCTTCATTGCATTAGAAGCCAGAAGTCAAAGTGGTCGCTTAAATTCCTAAGTTCAATTTAGCACAATGCCTTGTCCTTCTTTATCTGTGATTTTAGCTGAGTAGTCCAGGCATTTTTCTTGCATTTTCTTTATTTTTTCTTTACTCAGTAGCAGGGTATGTAGCAAATGTATAATACAGTGGTACCTTGACCTACGAGTTTAATTCGTTCCGTGGCCGAGCTCGTAGCTCAATTTGCTCGCACATCAAATCAATTTTCCCCATTATAAATACTTAAAATGCCCTTAATCCGTTCCAAAATTACACCCCATTTTTATGTTACATGTTAGTAAATAAGGAAAATAAATTTCTAAATAACAAATATTGTATAAAAACATAATAAAAAGAGTATGTAAAGATATAATAATAGCCTCTGTCAAGCTGTCTCCTGCAAGCTGCTTCTCCGTCAGCCACACCAACAGACGTCCGGAGATTAGAATTTATTTTAACACCTTTGACTGGCGTTATAACCTTAAGCGACACCTTCTGCTTCAAAATCGTGCAAATCATAGATGTTGAATGGTCGTATTTCCTGGCCAAGTCCTTTACTCGCATACCTTGTTCATGTTTCTCGATAATTTCATGCTTTAATTCAATGGACATCCTCCTCTTCTCAGCATTGTCACTAGAACATACTTTATTGGGAGACATGGTTACAAGAAAGTTAGAAGAAGGAATTCGCACAAAAAACGAAGCACAAAGCAAGAAACCACGAGCACAACGAATCACAGTGTTTACTTTACGAGGTGAACACGTGAAGTGAACGAGAGAGCGTGTTGGAGCCTGGGGGATGCTGTGGTGTCACTGTAACTATGCCATCTAGCAGTGGCATCTCCTCAATTTTTTTGCTCGTGTAACAAAGCAAAAAATCGACTGAGTGATGACTCGTACCTCGGAAAACTTGTACATTAATTCACTTGTAGGTCAAGGTACCACTGTACTTTTGACAAAACAAATGTAAGTAAAATTACACATTTTAAAAACTACTTTAAAAAGTACAAGTACACTAAAAACTACTCAATTACAATAACACTTTATTAATAACACTTTCCTTGTTAATGTCCACCTCTGCCTGTGACTTTAATTTAAGGATTTCAGATATAATATAATTGACTAAATATCTTAAATGTTTTAATACTCTAATCTATGCTTGCTGTTTTTTATTGTCATAGAAACATTCTTCCCGTTAAGGGAGTGTGGAGTCCGCGGGGAAAGGTACGTATCGGGATACGCACGAGCAATTACACAAACCGAACGAAGCGAAGCCCTCCGCGGAGGTCTGGAGCAGAGGGTTGTCCTCCAAGGGGGCCGGGACTGAAGCAAGACCCCCAGCGAAGACTGGAGAACAGGTGATGCCCTCGGAGGAGACTGGAGGCTGCGTGATGCCCACCGCGGCGTACTGGCACAGAGAGGCATCCTCCGAGGAGACCGGTATTGGAGCCACGCCCTCAGCGGAGACTGAAAGCTGAGCGACGTCCCCGCCGGTGGTCTGGAGCTGAGAGGCGACCACCACGGAGACCTGGATCAGAGCAACGTCCTCAGTGGAGACTAGAGGCTAAGAGACGCTCTGGGTGGTGTTCAGGGGCAGATCGACTTCCCCTACGAAGGCCTGGAATGGAGCCCTTTCCACCATGGAAACCCGGACCGGCATGACGACCTTGGCAACCACCAGAGGCGGGGTGGAGCTCTCAAAGAGGTTTATGGGCTGGAAGACCTCCTGGATGGAGACTGGAGACGGGGCGACGCCCCTGACGGAGTCCCGAGAATGAGCCACGCCTTCAGTTGAGTCCTAAGGCCAGACGATAAAACAGATGATGTTGCTCTAGCAAGTACCGAGATCAGAAAAAGAAAGAGAGAGTGAATTTAAAAAAATAAAGCCCCAAATGGGCCCGAAAATAAGGGGATATGAAGCAGAAAGATCACGTGGGGGAAATGACAACAGGGAATGGAGGAACCGGGAATAACCGGAAATAATGGGATTTGAAATAAACCACGTGATGACTAGTAATTAGTGGGAAGGGCCTAAAAACTCAGTAGCATGGACATAATGTGATTTGAACTAAAATTATGTAAATTAAGAGAGGAGGCGCCTAGAGGCGCCTGCAAATAAATAGGAGGCGATCTCAACAGTCAGGGCAGTTCTTTTTTGGAGAGCAGTGCAGTGCAGTGCAGATCTTTTTGCTATTGAAGTACCTTCAAGACCGGTCTGAAGACTTCTATTTCAGGATCTTAGTTGTTACTTTCATTTTTTTGGTGAGCTCAGATCTTTGGAAACTACCTAAGTCTTTTGGGTGGAAATCACCTTAGGTGATTTGCCCAATCTGGGACTTTGGGACTTTCCTTTTTGAAGCGCTTGCAAGCATCTATTGTTCTGTAAAGTTTTCTGTTTTTTGGATCGTTTCTTTTGTGGTTGATCTTCTCTGCAGAGGAAAGAAATAAACTTGTATTTGCTGTCCTTCTCATCCAAGCCTCTGGGACTCGGGAGTCTCCACCGAGTTTTGTGAGATTTGATTGGTACTAAGGGAAACTTGGTATACTCCTGAGGTGTTTGGTCTCAGAGGGGATTCTGAGATCCGACAACGCCCTCGATGAAGCTCAGAGGCCAAGCTATGACCTTGTCAGGGTTCATTGGTGCGATGTCACCTTCTGGGGAGCTCAGGGGCGAGACGTCAGAGGGGCCTTGGACGGCGATGGAGCTCTCCATAGGGCCTTCACCCACTGCTTCATCCACCAAGACCCGGGCTGGTGTCCTCGCACTCTGAGGGCCTTGGGACCGCCAGGCCATCCTTACATGTACCTGGAGGCTTGACGTCACCTCCAGCGTGACTTACGGATGAGACGTTGCCCTTAGAGGGGCCCTGTGGCGATGCATGCACATCAGGGGAGGTCAGGGACAAGGCAGCGCCATCGGAGGAGCTCGGGGCAGTCACGCCATCCTCGAAGGCACCTAGTGGCATCACGTTGTCCTCAGATGAGCGACGAGGACGAGACGTTGCCGTCGGATGAGCGCTAGAGTGAAACGTCACATGGAGAGGAGCTCTGAGGCGTGGCTTCACCCGGAGAGGGGCTCTCGGGGCCACTCTGGAGTGCAGAGGAGCTCTCGGGGCAACTCTGGAGCGAAAAGGTGCTCTCGGGGACACACTGGAGCGGAGAGGTTCTCTCCGGGACACACTAGAGCGGAGAGGTGCTTTTAGGGACACACTGGAGCGAAGCGGAGCTCTCCGGGAAACTCTGGAGCGGAACAGAGCTTTCCGGGAAACTCTGGAGCGGAACGGAGCTCTCGGAGGTGGGGGAGGGATAGCGGAGATCCGTTGTGACCATCCCAAGTTTCCTTGTGAGGAGCCGGATAAAACGGGTGCACGAGCCGAACTCGCCTCCAGTCGCGCTCCACAACTCACTGGCTAGAGAGAGCTTTCCCAGACAGTAGCGAGATGTGGAGCGCGATCCTTGCTCTCTCCGTTGGGTAGAAGGACGAATTTGACTCTATGTATCCGTCAACGATCCGTAAAAATACGCCCCACTCAGCCCTGTCGCCGGAGAAGCAAGCCGGAAAATCCATGAAGTCAACACGGGGGCGTGGCGCTGCCGAGCATGATCCGCGTGAAACGGCAGCAGATTTCCGGGTCTTCCCTGAGGCGGAGCTTGGCTGCCGCTTCATTGCAGCAGAGCGATTCCTCCCTCCGAGGTTCGGCTCGCGCCGGGACCACGGCGGTAATCTGATCATGCCCCTTTTTTTTTTTTGGGTCCCCCTTTTCTCTTGTCCTTATATTCCTTTTCAGGGGTCCGTTATTCTGTCATGCAGTGAAATGGAGGCGAAAGCCGAAGTAACAGCAAAACTGTTTTATTTACACGAAAGGCAGAGCCAACACAAATACCTGCTGTTACAGGGATAACTCCGAGAGCGCGGCCCACAAAGTCCCGAACCAACGAGAGGCAGTCCGTGAATATAATCCGAGGCGCGACACTGTGGCAACAACGGGGAAACCTAGCCAAGTAACGTGTGCACAGAAAACAACAACGGCAGGATCGGGGTAATCCGGGGTGCGCTTTGGGAAGGAAAGTGCAGCCGTTGAGGGAGTGTGGAGTCCGGGTGCATAAGCAATTACACAGACCGACATGAACCAACATGAACCTACATTAACGGACGCCGAGTGCTTGAGAATGTGCCTCAGGTGTGCCCAATAAAGCCGAGAGCTTAGGCGCACAAGGAGGCAGTGACAGCCGCCGAAGGGGGCATGGCAGGTGGATTCCTGACATGAGGAGAGTGAGTTGAGAAGATAGAGGGAACATTTTGAGGATTTGAATGAGGAAGATAAGAGAGAGAGAAGGTTGGATGGTGTGGAAATTGTTAAGCAGAAAGTGGGAAGGATTAGTAAGGAAGAAGTAAGAGCAGCAATTAAGAGGATGAAACATTAACAGTCATTAGGCCTAGTTGACATACCGGTAAAAGCATAGAGATGTTTAGGAGAGATGAAAGTGGAATTTTTACCAAGCTTGTTTAACAGGATTTTGGAAGGTAAAAGGATGCCTGAGGAATGTAGAAGGAGTGTGCTGGTACCAATTCAAGGTACCGAGACAAGGTTCGATTAAGATGGTTTGGACACATGCAGACGAGGGACATGGAGTATATCGGTAGGAGAATGCTCAGGAGGGAGCCACCAGGAGGGAGGAAAAGAGGAAGGCCAAAGAGGAGGTTTATGGATGTGAGGAAAGACATGCAGGTGGTTGGGGTGAAAGAGGCAGTTGTAGAGGACAGGGGGTATGGAGAAGGATGATCTGCTGTGGCGACCACTATGGGAGAAGCCGAAAGAAGAAGAAGAAATAAGCAGAAACATGACAACTTTAATTTGCTGTAGCCTTCCTGTCAGTTTAACCAAGTACAGCACACTCTGTATTATCTGTTTTCTTTGCCATTATTTTTGCCAGGTTGTCAGGTCTGTGACCACGTGTAGGAAACAGGAGTAACCCAATCATTGTTTTATTGAGGTTCAGAGAACAAGCCAGAGTCCGGGAGATTTACGAACCGTAATGCGGGGATAATTCAGAATGCGGGTATTATCCGTAAAGCAGTTCTAATCCGTACTGCGGGTACATTTCGGAAAGCAGGTATGATCCGTAAAGCGAGTACAATTTGTATAATCTGTAACGCGAGTGTGATCCTTTGGCTTGGAACAAGGAGCATGAACCAGTGGGGAATGCTGGCGGTTTGGAATCCAGGAGATCACTAACATTACTATGTAGATCCGACAGCGAATGAGGTCGGAACGGGAACCAGGTAAGGGGCCAGGTAATGTTAAACAGGTGTCAGCGATTGGCACCGGGAGAAGCTGAGAGAGAGCTTTGGAGGGAGGCGTGGCAGGAGGATCCCTGACACAGGTACATCTGAAAATCAGTTTTGTTTAAGGTCTCATCGATTATTCATTAGCCCCCAAGGTCAGAATTGGTCAGAAATTTTTTAATCCTAATTAAACACATGTCTCATGTGGGCAGATGTGATGAGTCCTCTGGTACATTGAGCAGTTCAACAGCCAATCTATATGTGCAATGTGCTGACAATGTGCTATGGTGCATTTCAACAGTGTGCATTTGCAACCACTTACCCTTCTTAAGATATAATATTACTTAATTTAACACATGTTTTGTATGTTAGGAAAAGTCTGTAATGTATATAATCACATGTAAAAATGCTGAAACCTCTGGATTGAAAACTCAAATGAAAAAAAAACCCTAAAGATTAGGTGGTTTTCAGCCCAAGTTCATTAGGTTTGACTGGTAACACAAATATATGTACTACAAATACTGTAGTTTGTTTTAAATAGAAACATTATTTAAAATCTTGTTAGATCCTATTTTCAGTTTATACCCGTGCACACACTTTTGAAGGCTTTTCTTTGAATAAATATTGACGTGGTAATAAGACCTGTTTGGTTAATGAATATTTTTTTTTGGATTGTCTTGCGGTGAAATATTGTTAAATACAGCAAGAGTAGGTTAATTTTATGCAATGTTCTCATCATTACAGCAAACCTGAGGGAGTTGATCTCTCAGACCATGGTTAGCTGGGCTCAGGAGAGCCACATCCAAGACCCAGAGCTGGTACGTGCCATGTTTAGCCTACTGAGGCGGCAATACGACAGCATTGGTGAACTGCTTTTTGCTATGCGCAAAACCTACACAATCAGTGCTGCATCTGTACATGACACCATCCACCTGCTGGCCTCGCTGGGTCAGATCCGTTCACTGCTCAGCGTCCGTATGGGCAAAGAGGAAGAGCAGCTCATGATTGATGGCCTCAGGTATGATCATTATAATTGGTTTTAATTTATATAGCACATTTTGAATTAATAATATTGTAATTGTTAATAATACGTAATGAGAGGCTTTTATACATTCTTATACATTAAAAATGTCACATGCAGATTGCATAAGAAGACTGTTTGCTACAGTCAAAATGATCTGAGCACAAAAATATTTTACAAAATAAAAATTGCAGTTATGTTAACTATCAGTTAATTGTGGGCAGAAAATTTAGAAAATGTCAGTTTTAAGCAGAAATAGCATCACTGAAGCAGTCTATGCAGTATATTAAGAATAGGTAAATAATAGTGCTACATGAACAGTTTAGTAACAGCAGTGGTAATCATTTCTTAGCCTCTTAAAATTTTTTACATTAAACCATTTAATAATTATTAATACCATACTGGCAGAATGTGAATAGGAACACACCAACTATGATAGATGGTTTAGTTAGGAAGAAGATGTATTACTTGTGCAATTATTCACAGGTCTGACATGATTTATGGCACTGAATAGCCATTCTAATTAGTGAGAAAGAAGAAAATTGGAAGCATATCATAGGCAACACAAGACCAGTAATTGCTGTAAAAAGCCTAACGTCTTTTGTTTTGTATGTTTTTTAGTGACATAATGAACAATAAAGTTTTCTACCAGCACCCGAACCTGATGAGAGTACTAGGCATGCATGAAACTGTTATGGAGGTGATGGTGAATGTACTGGGTGGAGGCAAGTCCCAGGTACTGTTCAGTTGTTTAGGAATATTGTGTGCATGTGTGTGATATTGTGTCTGTCTGCCCGCCCATTGGGTAAATGATGTCCTCATAAAATCTGACATTTTTACCTATATATAGTCTAAAATAGCTGAAAGACTTAATTTTGGCTACTGGGGTTAATGTTTGGTTTATATGTAGGATTAGGTGTTGCAAATAGTTATTTGTTGGTGTGCAACCCGCACATACTGCAGTTTTTTACATCACACAAGATTTTCTTTGAAGTAATTACATTGTATAATAGTAATTAAACTTTGGTCAGTTTATGTTCAGGAAGCATTTTTTCCAGAAGACTGGTGTGGAGAACTCTGTGGCTTAGGATGGAAAAAAATAACAGGCACTGTGTTCATAAAACTATAAAAAAGGCTCCTCCCTTTTTTTTTTCTTTTTCACTTACTTATTCAATCGCAT
>JBCEWE010000214.1:6904331-7011831 GCA_039877035.1 Silurus lanzhouensis | reverse complement strand
TCATACCGCCGCCTGGCTGCGAAGGGGACGTCGTACCGCCGCCTGGCCGCGAAGGGGAATGCGAACCGCCGCCAGGCCGCAAAAAGAAATGTGTTCTGCCACCAAAACGTGACACGAACAGGACATCGTCACCAAACCCCTCCGCCCCCAAGTTCCCCACTAGATGACGTCTCGCCTCCAAGTTCCTCGCAAGGCGACGTTTCACCTCCAAGTTCTCTGGTTCTCTGTTTTTCTGGCCAATGGTGTGCTCTGTTTACTTACGTTAAACATGATAGAGCTACTCCCGCTTCCGGTTCGTGGTCTGCACCCTGACAAAAGGTCCGACCAGTACCGAAGGAGGAATCACCCCGCCGCGATGGGTCGGCAGCCAAACTCCGCTTTGGGTTTTACACGGAAGCTCGCTGCTGCTCCTCGAGGATCATGCTTGCCGGCGCCGGATCAAACAAGCGTGGCTGCGCCACGCCCCTCTAAGAACATGAGGGAATTCCCGGCTTGCTTCTCCGGTGAGATGACAGAGAGTCTCTAGCAATAAATAAATCTACACTGCTACACCAGATTACAAACTTAATATAAATATAAATTTCAGAGTTCCCACGAGCGCGCCGCTCCGTCTCAGAGTTGCTACGAGTGCGTCACTTCGCCTCAGAGTTCCTACGAGCGTGCCACTATGTCTGAGTTCTTATGAGCGCGCCATTCCATCTCACATGTTCGTGTTCCACCGAGGGCGCTGCTTAGCTCCAGTGTCCTGCTGAGGGTGCCGCTCAGCCACCTGGCCGCGAAGGGGACGTTACACCGCTGCCTGGCCGCGAAAGGGACGTCGTACCGCCGCCTGGCCATTAAAGGGACGTCGTACAGCCATCTGGCCAAGAAGGGGACGTGGTACCGCCGCCTGGCTGCAAAATGGGACATCGTATCGCCGCCTGGCTGCAAAGGGGACATCGTACCGCTGCCTGGCCATGAAGGGGACGTCGTACCACTGCCTGGCCGCGAAGGAGACGTCGTACCGCCGCCTGGCCGCGAAGGTGAATGCGTACCACCGCCAGGCCGCAAAAAGAAATGTTTTCCACCGCCAGAGTGCGACACGAACAGGACATCGTCGCCAAACCCCTCCGCCCCTCCACGCAAGGCGACGTCTCGCCTCCAAGTCCCCCTGATGGCGACGTCTCGCCTTCAAGTCCCTCTGATGGCGACATCTCGTCTCCAAGTCCCTCTGGTGGCGACGTCTCGTCTCCAAGTCCCTCTGACGGCGACGTATTGCCTACAAGTTCCCTCAAAGACGTCATCGCACCTCAATACTCCTCCAACAGCTACGAAGCACTCAAAGATTCCTCCCAATGTGCTGTCCCGCCTTAAACTCCTGCAGAGGACACTGTCAGGTCACTGGGGTCTGCAGCAAACTTCCGCAGAGGACGTCGCTCCGCT
The DNA here is from genome assembly GCA_039877035.1 of Silurus lanzhouensis. Lineage (NCBI taxonomy): Eukaryota > Metazoa > Chordata > Actinopteri > Siluriformes > Siluridae > Silurus > Silurus lanzhouensis. Next base: position 7,010,409 of record JBCEWE010000214.1, on the reverse strand, counting down.
TCTGTCCTCCATCGAGGGCGTCGCTCGGCTTCTGATCTCCGCCGAGGAAGTCGCTTGGCTTCCAAACCCTGCCGAGGGCGACCTCACCGTGGGCGACTCTGTCTCTCCCTAACTCTGTGTTGTGCTCTGTTTACTTACATTAAACATGATAGAGCTACTCCCACCTCCGGTTTGTGGTCCGCACCCTGACAAGCTTACAGTATATTGGAAAAATAGCTAGCTCATTAGGATTTTTATGATTTATTAAAGCTGCTGTGCTTTCATAAGTCAGTGGACTCTTGAGTTCTCTTATAATTCTATTCCTTGTAAAAACATTTCATCATGCATGCAAATAAGTAGACTCCTACATTACACAAACAAGAATTAAGCCAGTAAAGGGGGAGATGTAGCACGTATACTCTGGTAGTAAGATTCTGATAGCAGATGCCAGCACAGGCCTTTTTATATTTGTCTTTTGTTAATTAAATAAAACAAACAAAGGTATATGTATGAACATGGATTCTAAACAACAGTCAAGAAAGCAAGCATAACATGGGTGGCACAAGACAAGCAAAGGGTTAGGGTTAGGGTTAGGAGAAACACACAGCCAACAGAACTGAAATGTCTTACTTAGGGACTGTGCATAAATTAATTGTTAATGTTGAATTTTTTTTTTTTTATAACTTAGGAGTAACTCTCAAAGTGTTTTTTTTTTTTTTTACATGTTGTTCACTCTTCAACTCTAAACGCTGAGGGAGTGGCATTGCTTCTGGTTATTGCTTTGCATATAGTAGTTCACTAAAACTAGCACAAAGCAGTGCCCATGTGCCCTCCATTTCAAAAGCAGTGAAATTTTAGTAATTTGTTCATTTTATTTTGACCTTGCATCCAGAAATCTTTAGTTCACCTCCATAGACTTCTGGTTCAAGTGACCGCTGTATAGGCTCTGTACAAGAAATGAAAATAAAGCAACTATACCTGTTTTTGTACTTGGAAGTGTTGCCAGTGATCATGTTTTTTTATATAACTGGTGTTTAATTTAATGATCCTCCTTCTTTCACAGGAAATTGCTTTTCCCAAAATGGTTGCTAGTTGCTGCCGCTTCCTTTGCTATTTTTGTCGAATCAGTCGGCAAAACCAAAAGGCCATGTTTGATCATCTGAGTTACCTGCTAGAAAACAGCAGTGTGGGCTTGGGTGAGTTGCTGAACATGAGGCTCTGTACTAATTAGTACTGGTGTATGTGAATTGTTTTATTCCTACCAGAGTTATTGTAACATTATAGATTAAAAGTTAGGAACACAGACAAAGTTTGAGCCAGTCTGAACAGTGTTGTAATTAAATATACTTTAATTGTCATATGGATGTATATATCCATAATTTTATTTACTTATATATATATATATATATATATATATAAGTTTTGCTATACATATGTTTATTCCTTTTGTGTGTATTGGAACAAAACAAAAAAAAAGGAGGGAAAAAAGCAAATTTGACATAATGTCACACAAAACTCTAAAAATTGGCTGGACAAAATTATTGGCACCCTTAACTTAATATTTTGTTGCACATCCTTTGGAAAAAATAACTGAAATCAGTCGCTTCCTATAACCATCAATAAGTTTCTTTCACCTCGCACCCGGAATTTTGGAACACTTTTCCTTTGCAAACTGCTCCAGGTCTCTCATATTAAAGGGTGCTGTAGCGACTGGGGGATAAGAGGGACAAACTTATAATACAGATAAATTGAGTATATAGTTGGATGCACAGTCTGCCCACATTCTCCACCATCATATGTAGCGAATTTAGCTCGCAAAGAAAGGTAAATATTTATAAGTAATTATAACGGGTCATAGTTACTCCTAAATATTTAAATTAAGTTGAATTGACGGTAATGGAATTAACATTACACTTATTTGTCTGTTCGTCCGGCAAACAGACAGTATAATTTTATATTAATTCTATAAAAGAGGTATCTCCCTGGCCAAGAAACACGTAACCCCCTTTTACTTTATACCGTAAATTAAATTAAATTAAATAGAGCATGTAGTTCAGACCTGATGTTGCAGGAACTTCGCATTTATGGAACGTACTCAGAGACAACCACTTAAAATAAAATAAAGTTTGAAATTAGGAAAGGAGGAAGAGAAAGGAAAGGAAGAAGGAGATTAAGAAAGGAAAGGCAGCTTACTTCAAATTAATCACATCCTAACTGAGAAATCGTCACGGAAATTTAAATTTGCCTTAATATTAAGGGGTTCAAACTTAACACGCATCTAAATTAGTTGGTAAACCGGTTACTTGCATTGACTTTTTGCACAAGAGTCCGGATGCGGTAGACAAAAGAATCTTGGACGAGTCGGTTAGGATGGAGTCAGATGTTCTCCCAGCTTCTCCTGAAGATCAGAGCAGTTGGTGTTTTAAAGATAAAGCTTGCTGGAAGATCTCAAAAGAGATTTGAGATCTCGTCCTGATGAGTCGCTGCTGAGCTGTTCGAAGCGTCCGACTCTCCGGGCCATCGGGCCCCCCGGGCCTTCGGGCCCCAGGGGTCCGAGCCTTTCCGGTCGAGCCGAGTGAGCGAGTTGCTTCCTTGACTGAACTCTGACTGGACCCGACTGAACTCTGACTGGACAATGATTAGTTGGGTTCAAGATGTTTTAAAGGTCCTGAACCACACCCATCCTTGGGGAAATGGCCAATGCTATGGCCTGAAATTATGGAGGGAAAAACCTCCTTTGTTAATGCATCTGTGGGCATGGTTTCCGGGCTATACTTGCCTTTGGAGGACTTTAAAGTTTTATTCAAAGTGAATCAAGACGGTATGGTACATTTCATGATCAAATAAAATGCACCATTGTTTGAAAAATAAAGAAACAGATAATTTTGCGGTCATTTGGATACTGAACATGAAAAGGAATGACAGTATAAGGCAGAGGTACATTAACTTACAGAGATCAGTATTTAACTGATGTTAATACAATGTTGTATTCTGATAAATAAAATGCACCCTTGTCAGGAAAGTAAAGAACAGACAATTCTAAGTCAATCAAGCCTTAAGAAGAGAAGAGACAACATTTAACACAGAGTTATATTACTAAACATTTTAAGGTTTAAATATTATTGATGTAGAGTTAAACACTTGCTTTATTTATAGTAGAAGATACAAACAAGATGTATGTTTGTATCATGTGAAGTGGGACATTCTATTTATTATTTAATTAATAAAAGAATGCTCCCTTTTGGTGTGTGTGTCTGCATATGTGTGTGTGTCACAAACAGACGTACTGGGGCCGAGTTCCGAGAGTGAATTGTTTTATGGTCTGAGGGTCGCTGTGAATTCAACCAGAGAGGCCACGGGGGTTATCTGGTTTTCGGGGTGGTGTGTGTGTGTGTGTGTGTGTGTGTGTGTGGTATAGAGACTGGCTTGCGTTATCAGTCGTCCGGGGGGGGTGGGAGAGGGGGGTATGACACTGTGGTATACAAGCTCTCAATAAAAGTGTAAGCCGTGGTGCTCATCCTTTGATTAAAAAGCAGATGTCAGGGGTTAAAAGGAAATTCCTGAGACATGAAGTCTAAATGACACGTGCCAGACGCTACAGTACCTTTTCCCAACAGCAATTTTAAGATCTCTCCACAGGTGTTCAATGGGATTTAGATCTAGATTTAGATCTCATTGCTGGCCACTTCAGAACACTCCAGCGCTTTGTTGCCATACATTTCTGGGTGCTTTTTGAAGTATGTTTGGGGTCATTGTCCTGCTGGAAGACCCAAGATCTCGGACGCAAACCCAGCTTTCTGACACTGGGCCCTACACTGCACCCCAAAATCCTTTGGTAATCCTCAGATTTCATGATGCCTTGCACACAATTAAGGCACCGAGTGCCAGAGGCAGCAAAACAACCCCAAAACATCTTTAAACATCCACCATATTTAACTGTAGGTACTGTGTTCTTTTCTTTGTAGGCCTCATCTGTTTTTCGGTAAACAGTAGAACAATGTGCTTTACCAAAAAGCTCTATCTTGGTCTGATCTGTCCACAAGACGTTTTCCCAGAATGATTTTGGCTTACTCAAGTACATTTTGGCAAACTGTAGTCTGGGGTCCTCCATAGCGTTTCATTTCATTTAAATGTCGACGGATAGTTCGCGCTGACACTTATGCTCTCTGAGCCTGCAGGACAGCTTAAATTTCTTTGGAACTTGTTTGGGGCTGCTTATCCACCATCCAAACTATCCTGTGTTGCAACCTTTCATCAATTTTTCTCTTCTGTCCACACCCAATGAGATTAGCTACAGTGCCATGGGTTGCAAAGTTCTTGATAATGTTGCGCACTGTTTGTTGATATTTTTCCACAATTTTGGTTCTTAATTCCTCACACAGTTCTCTTCTGCTTTTACTGTTGTCTATGCTTGGTGTGGTACACACAAAGACTAAGTGAACTTCTCTCCTTTTTATCTGCTTTCAGGTGTGAATTTTATATTGCCCATACCTGTTACTTGAGTTTAAAAGGGCATCACATAAATTTTGTCCAGCCCATTTTTGGAGTTTTGTGTGACATTATGTCAAATTTGCTTTTTCCCTCCCTTTTTTGTTTTGTTCCAATACACACAAAGGGAATAAACATGTGTATAGCAAAACATGTGTTAATGCAATACTTGATTTTCTGGAAAAATTTCAGGGGTGCCAACAATTTTGGCCATTACTGTATATAGCTATATACAGTGTATTTGCATCCTTCCTGGGTTTTTTTTTTTTTTTTTTTTGCATATTTGCTATACTTAAATGATTCAGATTATCAAGCAAATATTAATATTAAACAAAGATAATATTTTCAAGAACATGTGAAAAATTACTACAGTAAAACCCCGTTGTACGAGCAACCTATAGTACGAGCAAACGGAGATACGAGCGGCCTTGCTCGCAAAATTTAACCCTATTTCACGAGCAAATTTCAAAGGCACGAGCAAACCCACGCTGCCGGTTCCCCGTTTTCGGCCAAGAGTCGCATCAGTCGCTTAGATGATGACGTATCACTCGGTGGCTCTCGTTGTTCAGTGCAGCAAAAACTTTCATTTTTTTAGTTTTATATTTTTATTTCATTAGAAATCTTGAAAAATGTCTCCCAAGAAAATCAGTGATGGTGCTGTGAAAACGAAAGTAAATAGAATTAACATGGAAAACGAGGAGGTTATGAGTGTGGTGTGCGTCTCACACTCGCAATCAACCACTACCGCATGAGGAAGTGTTAAATTATGTTTACATAACGGTAACTTGCGGTGTATTTGTTTGTTAAAATAGGCTACAAAGCGATCGAATGAGATATTGGAACGGATTAAATCACTTTTACATTCATTCCTATGGGGAAAATCAGTTCGAACGTACAAGCAAATGGATCTAGTAGCAATTTTCAAGAACGAATTATGCTCGTACAACGGGGTTTTAGTGTACTAAAAATACTCCAAGAGCGCAATGACGACTAATCCGGGAGCTCATTAAAGAACCCACAGAATAACATTTAAATAATTGCAGGCCTCACTTGCCTCAGTTAAGGTCAGTGTTCATGACTCAACAATAAGAAAATGGCAAAAATGGTTGGCAAAAAGCCACTGCTGAACAAAAAAAACACAGGCTTATCTCACATTTTTCAAAAAAACATCTTGATTACCTCCAAGACAAACAATTAACTTTTTGGAATGTGTGCATCCCATTACATCTATCTTAAAACTAACGCAGCATTTCATAAAAAGGGACAAATTTGATTAAGATACTGTGGCATGAGCCTAAACAGGCCATTCATGCTCGAAAAACCTCCAATGTGGCTGAATTAAAACAATGCTGCAAAAAAGAATTTTTCCAAAATACCTCCACAGTGATGTGAAAAACTCATTGTCAGTTATCACAAACGCTTGTTGCAAAAGGTAGCACAACCCATTATTAGGTTTAGGGGCAGGCAGGTTTCCTTTCCCTTAATAAATGAAATCATCATTTAAAATCTGCATTAAATATATTAAACATTTTCTGAGTTCATCTTTATGTAATATTAATATTTGCTTGATGATCTGAATCAGAACAAGTGCCACAAATATTCAAAATAAAAATTCAAATTCAGTTTATTTTAAAATATATATTTTTTTTTAAGATACTTTGTGAAAATACTTTTTTTTTTTTTTTTTACAGCACTGGAACATGTATTGAAATTCATTGTGTAGGTGTTGTTCATAAACTGTATATTAAACCAATGCAACACAATGTGAGCAAAAGGTGTACTGATAAATCATCAGTAAACATGGGAAGGATGATGATACTGTCACTTCTGCTTTTAACCTAATTTTCCTTTTTTTGTATTACTAACCTATTTTGGGTTTTCTATGACAAGCATTAGAAACACTGCTGTCTACTAGCAAAGTTACAGAAACAATTACTTAAAACACATTTCCATGCATATCCTTGTAGCTTCTCCATCAATGAGAGGTTCCACTCCTCTAGATGTAGCTGCTTCGTCTGTAATGGACAACAACAGCCTTGCTCTTGCTCTTGAGGAGCCTGACCTCAGCAAGGTGTGTGTGTGTGTGTGTGTGTGTGTGTGTGTGTGTGTGTGTGTGTGTGTGTGTGTGTGTGTGTGTATTTTTTTTTTTTTTTCAACTGATTGAATGAGTTCCAAAATTAATATATTTCAAGAAGTAAATTATTCTTACAGTGCAATTGTAGGGAACCAGAATTTCTGTGTATGTATATGTCTGTGTAGGTGGTAATGTATCTGGCTGGCTGTGGACTGCAGAGTTGTCCCATGCTCCTTGCCAAAGGGTATCCAGATATAGGTTGGAACCCAATTGAGGGAGAGCGCTACCTCACCTTTCTTCGCTTCACAGTCTTTGTCAATGGTAAACCAAACACAAAATAAAGAGTATTTTTACTGTAATATGCCAATGGTACACTTCATGGCTTCATCAACAATGACATTAATAATATAATAATTTAACAATTAATAGAGGTCGACTGTTATGGGTTTTTCTATGGCTGATGACAATATTCAGAAATCAGGGCAGCCAGTGATTGATATATATGTCGATTTTATTGGCTGATATGTTTGGCCAATTTTCTTTTTTTTCCCCTTCATCTAACAAAATCTACCAGTTAAGACATGATACAGAAACACATACATTGCTTAAATTAAACATTTATTGAACAGCCAGTGCACTTGTTAGCAGATATTGGGGGGCTGTCCGATTTAGATTTTTTCCGCACCATTGGCTCTAGTCGGACTGTGTCAAATCAGGAGCTCATAGAAGAGAAAGAGATTTTATTAACAATCATTAACAAATATGATTGAAAAAAGCTACACAAATACATTAGTAATGATCGCAGCAGGTGTAAACACTGCTTGCTTTATATAGTCACAGTTCTAGCTCTTCTTGTTTCCCTGTTTAAATGCCAAATGCAGACTACTGCCACCTGCTGGTATGGGAGAGTTATCTTCTCTCAAACAAGCGCATATCGTTCACAGTGGGGCAAAAAAAGTATTTAGTCAGTTCTCCCACTTAAAAAGATGAGAGAGGCCTTTAATTTTCATCATAGGTACACTTCAACTATGAGAGACAAAATTAGAAAAAACAATCCAGAAAATCACATTGTCTGATTTGTAAAGAATTTATTTGCAAATTATGGTGGAAAATAAGTATTTGGTCACCTACAAAAAAAGCAAGATTTCTGGCTCTCACAGATCTGTAACTTCTTCTTTAAGAGGCTCCTCTGTCCTCCACTTGTTACCTGTACTAATGGCACCTGTTTGAACTCGTTAGCAGTATAAAAGACACCTGTCCACAACCTCAAACAGCCAGACTCCAAACTCCACTATGGCCAAGATCAAAGAGCTGTCAAAGGACACCAGAAAAAAAATTTGTAGACCTGCACCAGGCTGGGAAGACTGAATCTGCAATAGGTAAGCAGCTTGGTCTGAAGAAATCAACTGTGGGAGCAATTATTAGAAAATGGAAGACATACAAGACCACTGATAATCTCCCTTGATCTGAGGCTCCACGCAAGATCTCACCCCGTGGGGTCAAAATGATTACAAGAATAGTGAGAAAAAAATCCCACAACCACACGGGGGGACCTATTGAATGACCTGCAGAGAGCTGGGACCAAAGTAACAACGGCTACCATCAGTAACACACTACGCCGCCAGGGACTCAAATCCTGCAGTGCCAGATGTGTCCCCCTGCTTAAGGCAGTACATGTCCGGGCCCGTCTGAAGTTTGCTAGAGAGCATTTGGATGATCCAGAATAGGATTGGGAGAATGTCATATGGTCAGATGAAACCAAAATAGAACTGTTTGGTAATAACTCAAATTGTCGTGATTGGAGGAGAAAGAATGCTGAGTTGCATCCAAAGAACACCATACCTACTGTGAAGCATGGGGGTGGAAACATCATGCTTCAGGGTTGTTTTTCTGCAAAGGGACCAGGACGACTGATCCGTGTAAAGGAAAGAATGAATGGTTCCATGTATCATGAGATTTTGAGTGAAAACCTCCTTCCATCAGCAAGGGCATTGAAGATGAAACATGGCTGGGTCTTTCAGCATGACAATGATCCCAAACACACCGCCCGGGCAACGAAGGAGTGGCTTCGTAAGAAGCATTTCAAGGTCCTGGAGTGGCCTAGCCAGTCTCCAGATCTTAACGCCATAGAAAATCTTTGGATGAAGTTGAAAATCCATGTTGCCCAGCGACAGCCCCAAAACATCACTGCTCTAGAGGAGATCTGCATGGAGGAATGGGCCAAACTACCAGCAACAGTGTGTAAAAACCTTGTAACAAAGGGTAGATAACAACAAAGGGTATATAACAAAGCATTGAGATTAACTTTTGTTAGTGACCAAATACTTATTTTCCACCATAATTTGCAAATAAAATTCTTTATGGTTGTTTTTTTTCTTCTTATTTTGTCTCTAATAGTTGAAGTGTACCTATGATGAAAATTACAGGCCTCTCTCATATTTTTAAGTGGGAGAACTTGCACAATTGGTGGCTGAATAAATACTTTTTTGAACCACTGTAAATGCATAGTTGATAGTTAAATTTGCAGCCTAATCGACCTGTGCCTGAATGACCTGATTAATTAAACCATGCCCAAAAGTCAGCCTGCTTAACCGGCCAGCCTATCAAACGTATTACCTCTAAATGTTAACAATGTAAATTTAGATGAAAAATAACCCCAGCCAAAAAAAAGTGGGACATATGTAAAATATAAATAAAAGCAGAATGCAATGATTTGCAGCTCTCATTAACCCCTTATTTATTCACAAGACAGCACAGAAAACATGTAACAAATGTTTAAACAGGAAATCTACAATTTTAAGGAATAAGTACATAAAATTGCATAGAATTTGAATCTCTCTTCTTGGAAATGGGCTTTATTATTTATGACATGATATTGATTGATGTTTATCAATCTTATTGACACCTACACAGTAATAGTGCAACCGTGCATTTTTTTTACTTTTCTTTAGGTGAAAGTGTAGAAGAGAACTCTAGTGTTGTGGTAAAGTTGCTAATTCGTAGGCCTGAGTGTTTTGGACCTGCGTTGCGTGGAGAAGGTGGTAATGGACTGCTAGCTGCTATGAAGGAAGCCATTAAAATATCAGAAACACCAGCACTTGATCTGTCCAGCACCACGCAGGGTCTGGTTTCTGACACGTAAGATAAACACCCCTCACTATTTTACTACTGTCATCATTTGGGTTTTAACAGAAACGTATGCCCATAATGCGATGTACACAGATTTGACCACATGTGAACACTCAAATAAAATGTTACATTTATTGGATATAGTGGGATGTTTTATATAGTATTTCCTATTAAAAGGTTATAGTAAGCCAGATGTACAGTTATATTAAACTTATTTAATGAATTATGTAATTTTCTTAGGTCTACAGATGATGAAGAGGAGGAAGAGGTGGTTCACATGGGCAATGCCATCATGTCCTTCTACTCAGCCCTCATCGATCTGCTGGGACGCTGTGCACCTGAAATGCATGTATGCTACCCTTATTTTCATTCTCACGCACAGATTCTCATGGACAGTATATAATGTTTTTAATTTTATACTTAACTACATTAAATCATGTTAGGATATTGCATTTGTATAATCCTGCAATTTCGTTCATACCTCAAAAGCATGTAAATGTTTTTATTATATTTTGCTTAGTTTTATTAAGGTTGTGCTTCTGGGGTTTACATTATAAAATCCAGTGGCAGGCTGTGCATTTGGTACCCAGTGTTGTGCTCGTTACTAAAAAATAGTAACTAGTTACAGTTACTCGTTACTTCATTCAAAAAGTAACTCCCTTACTTTGTTGATTACTTACACCAAAAAGTAATGCGCACCATCCTACAGTGCACCAATCCTACAGTGCGTTGTCTTCCTGTTTACAGTGGTTTATCCACCAATCCTACAATGCGACGCTGCTGTAAGCAGGTTAGGCTGTAGTCTACACTTCAGCCGAAATTAATTAATTAAAAAAAGTAACGGGTAACGCACCATACTGTAACGGTAACGAAGTTACTTTATTTTTTTAAAGTAACGCGTTACAGTATTCGTTACTGCCCAATACTGTTGGTACCTGTGCCTTAAGTGGAGACCCACCCGACTTAATCCACCTCTTAATACCGCCACTATCAAGTCGCAATTATAGAAACCATCAATAGTATACAAAAACGCAATATAACAACACGTGGCATTACAGAGAGAGGCAATTTGCATACATTTCCGCCATGAAAATTCATTTTTTAAGTATGTTTGAGACCAAATCTAATTCTCTTTCACCATCAGCCATTGTGGCCATAAAAAAGTCTAACTCTGAAGTATGAATGTGTGCAGATCGCTACAGATGTGTTTTGCTAGTTGAACTTGCGCTGTAACAGTTTCCATCCAACCAACCAATCAGAGGATGGAAAAATGCTGACGCTATTCTGGACCAGCTAGCTGGCCCTGTGAGGTGAATGTAAAATAAGACCCATTGCTAATATAGTCTAAGGTACAATAGTCAGCACTACTGATTGTGAAGGCCCTGGGCAGATTAGATTGACATGGCAGCACATAGAGGCTGAAATCTGATTGGACATAAAAATCTAACATCCAAATGCATGTACTGGAAGCAGTGCAGCCAAGAGAAATGCTACGAAATGAAGAGAATAGACTGTTGGGAATAAATTATTACAATTTCAAGGAACACATATTAGAATTTAGGTTGGAAATGTAGGCCAGTGATTCTAAAAGTGTTTAGGCCAGCAGAAAACGCCTTGCTGGCTATGATGGCCCATCAATGATATAATCATTCACCCCTCATTTACACAGCTTATCAATAAAGGCAAAGGAGAGGCTCTGAGAATCCGTGCCATCTTGCGCTCCTTGGTGCCCACTGAAGACCTTGTTGGCATCATCAGCATCCCACTCAGGATGCCTGTGGTTAATAAAGGTAAGAGTGTAACAAGCTAATGGAGAAAAGGGGTAAGAAAATCACCCCACACACCCAGCCAACTCTCTCTTCTAACTGTTTCCTTCTGGACGGCGCTACAGAGCACTGTTCACCAGAACAGCCAGGCACAAAAACATTTTTCCCCCACAGGCTATACTCAGCATGAACAATTAAAATACTCATAATTACACATTTGTACATAGAATCCAATGGTCCATTTTTAAACTGCAAACTTGTAAATACCATCTGTAAATTTATTAAAACAACATTTTAACTCTGTATATATTACATTATTTAATTGTCTGGTTTACTATTCTGTAATATTATGTCTGGTATTAAATCAGATATTAGTGCAAAATAAAATAGGGGTTTTTATTAATGATTTCTTTGCAAAATAAAAAGATCTGATAAATAGGTGGTATTGCTCTTTGTCTTTGTCTCAGATGGCAGTGTGACTGAGCCAGACATGTCAGCCTGTTTCTGCCCAGACCACAAGGCTCCCATGGTTCTGTTTCTGGACAGAGTCTATGGAATAGAAGACCAAACCTTCCTCTTACATCTTCTGGAAGTTGGCTTCATGCCTGACCTAAGATCAGCTGCCTCTCTAGACACAGTGAGCACATGCACCTTTACAACTTTATCAATCTGAATGATAGTATGATAAACATCCATATTTATATTTTAGTATTACTGATCATATACAGTGTCATAATTCCCTAAATATTTGAAATGGCCTATACTTTTAAATTTAGTGCAGCTTGCATGATGCATGCATCATGAATGCATAATGGCGCCGCGAATAGCAGCCATGGTGCTGAGCTTCCGCAATTCTTCTACTGTTTTTGTTTGTTTGTGTTTAGTCATTTTTTTTCTACGTTTTACCAGAAACAAACTCCAAAACAATGTTTTTCCCGTTTTTGACTATTCGAACTTTCGAACTGCGCTCCAAAGCAATTATCTCGTGAATGTCTGTTCGCTTCCTAACAAAACGGATGAACAACTTCTTCTCACCCGCATCAACACGGACTTTTCAAACTCTGCTGCATTGTGCTTCACTAAGACCTGGCTTTAAAACATTCACTTCTCGTGAATGTGTATGTTCCTCCAGACACCTGCGTGAGTGCAGCGCTGCAAAAGATGGCTGAACAAATAACTAAAATGGAGCAAAGGTACCCAGACTCTTTTTTAATAATTCTGGGAGATTTTAACAAAGCAAATTGCCAAAAATTTAGAGAGCATGTACCACCAGAGACAGAAAATTTTTGGATCACTGTTACACCCCAATAAAGGATGCATATCACTCTGTCTCACGAGCAGCTTTGGGGCTCTCTGATCACTGTCACTGTCACCACGCCCACAGTCTGTGGAGAATCAACACCTGGCTTAAGATCTGAATGTGTTCTACTGTCGGTTTAAAAAGCCCAGTCTACCACCCACCACCCCCTCTGATCTGCACTTCACACATTCACCTACCCCCAAAGCAAAACCCCTTCCTTCATCTACCTCCATTTAAACTGTGCATAAGGTATGTGTAGAGGATGTGAAACGAGTCTTCAGAAGACAGACGACTAGGACCAGATGGTGTTTCACCTGCCTGCCTAAAAGTTTGTGCTGACAAACTGACCCCCATCTTCACTCAAATATTTAACAGATAACTGGAGCTGTGTGTAGATCCCTGTTACTTCAAATGCTCCACGATCATTCTGGTCCCCAAAAAACCCAAAATCACTTTTTTTTTTTATCACATCTGTGATCATGAAGTCATTTGAAAGACTGGTCCTGAACATCACTGGACCTCTGCTGGACCCCCTTCAGTTTGCCTACAAAACAAACAGGTCTGCAGATGATGCAGTAATCTGCATTATATACTGCAACACCTTGACAGACCTGGGACCTATGCAAGGATCTTGTTTGTAGACTTCAGTCCGGCCTTCAATACCATCATTCCTGACCTTCTCTCAGCCAAACTGACCCAGATTTCCGTGCCCACCTCAGTCTGTCTGTGGATCACCAGCATCCTGACAGACAGGCAGTAGACAGTGAGACTGGGCAAACTCACATCCAGGTCTCTCACTATCAGCACTGGTGCTTCCCAGGGTTGCTGAGAGGGTTCCCCACTGCTCTTCTCCCTGTACACAAATGACTTCACCTCTAAAAAACCCTCTGTCAAGCTCCCGAAGTTTGCGGATGACACTACAGTCATTGGCCTCATCCAGATAGAGACGAGTCTACTTACAGACAGGAGGTTAAAGAGCTGGCTGTCTGGTGCAACCACCACAACCTGGAGCTTAGCACACTCAAAACAGTGGAGATGATCGTGGACTTTAGGAGAAATCCCCCACAACACCCCCCCCCCTTTAATATAATGAACAGCACTGTAACAGCAGTGGAGTCATTCCAGTTTCTGGGTAGCACCATCTCTCAGGACCTGAAGTGGAACGATAACATTGACTCCATTGCTAAAAAGGCAACTGAGGAAATTCAACCTGACACAAGAGCTGCTGAAACAATTCTACTTGGCCATCATTGCGTCTGTCCTGTGTACATCTATAATTGTCTGGTTTGGTTTAGCTACCAAATCAGACATCAAGAGGCTACAGCGGACAGTCAGGACTGCTGAAAGGATTATAGGTGCCCCACTGCCCAATCTCCAACATCTTTACTCATCCAAAGTGGAGAAAAGGGGTAAGAAAATCACTTTGGACACCACACACCCAGCCCACTCTCTCTTCTAACTGTTTCCTTCTGGACGGCGCTACAGAGCACCGTTCACCAGAACAGCCAGGCACAAAAACAGGTTTTTCCCCACAGGCTATACTCAGCATGAACCATAAAAATATTCATAATTACACATTGTCCATCATAACTGACACATTTGTACATAGAATCCAATGGTCCATTTGTAAAATGCACACTTGTAAATAACATATGTACATTCATTAAAACAATATTTTTACTCTGTATATATTACATTATTTAATTGTCTGGTTTACTATTCTGTTATATTATGTCTGTACTTCTCCTGCACGGAAGCTCCTGACGCCAAGTCAAATTCCTTGTGTGTGCAAGCATACTTGGTAATAAAGCTTTTTCAGATTCTGATTGTTACAATATTCGGTGTCCACCTACTCATTATTAATTTTCATGTGCCAAACTTCCTTCTGTGGTTAATCTATGTATTTATAAAATTTTATTGTTAAGGAATAAAGAATAGATTCATGGCTATGGGTTTTACTTCCTCTGGAGGTAAAGAAGTATGTTATGTATATAGAAAGTAAAAAAAAAAAAACATTCCTGTTTATATGCCATATCATTCCAATGTAATCTGTTACCCACCTTGATGTAATCACTGGTGAGGGGGAGCATACTATAAAAATGGCTCCATGTTGTTTGTTTGCTGTTTGCAGCTATGTACTGGTCTATATTTTGTTAGATTTGTATGTAAAATAAATAAAAATGGAGGAAAGGAATAGTTCGCTAGTGCTGATCTCAAAATGTTATTTTCTGTATAGAATAGCCTGTAGTCACAAGTATTTGTTTTTTTCTTTGTATGTGTATAAATATGAGGTGATTGTACAATGTTCTGTTGCTCATGGACAGTGCATTGCAAAAGTATTCATACCCCTTAAATATTTCCACATTTTGTCACATTATAACCACAAACTTATAAATGTATTCTTTATGGATTTTAATATAATAGACCAACACAAAGTATTGCGTAATTGTGAAGTGGAAGGAAAATGATACATGGTGTTAGATTTTTTTACAAATAAAAATCTGAAAGTGTGGCATGCATATGTATTCAGCCCCTCTGAGTCAATACTTTGTCAAACCACCTTTCGCTGCAATTACAAATGCAATTCTATTTGGGTATGTCTCTAATAGCTTTGCACATCTAAAGACTGTATTTTTTGCCTATTCTTCTTTGCAAAACAGCTCCAGTTAGATCAGATTGGATGGAGAACGTCTGTGAACAGCAATTTTTAAGTCCTACCTAAGATTCTCATTAGTATTTGGGTCTGGACTTTGACTGGGCCATTCTAACACATGAATATACTTTGAACTCAACCATTCCATTGTAGCTCTAGCTGTATGTTTAGGATTGTTGTCCTACTGGAAGGTGAACCTCTGCCACAGTCTCAAGTCTTTTGCAGCATCTAATAGGTTTTCTTTCAGGATTGCCCTGTATTTAGCTCCACTGATCTTCCCATCACCTCTGATCAGCTTCCCTGTCCCTGCTGAAAGAAAAGCATCCCCACAGCTGGATGATGTGTTCAGGCTGATGTGCAGTGTTGAGTTCCCACCATACATAGCGTTTTTGCATCACAACTCGATGTAGACCTCGCATCTTACCTCGCACTCCTGACCAAATTTTCTTCAGATGTGACTTCTGCTAAAACTGCCTTCTACATGGAAAAGCTTAAGGCTCCACAACATCATCTCTTCACTACTCAACCCCCCCTGCCACACCTGCTCCATCCTCACCGACTGCTAATGACTTTGCCTCCTTCTATGATGAAAAGATTAAGGAAATCTGCCAGGCTTTCACTTTCTCCCCAACAATGACTACACAACACTACTCCTCTGTTGTCAAGTTTCTCAACCTTAACAGCAGATAAGATACTGCAAGTCATCCAATCTTGCAATCCCACCACCTGCCCTCTGGATCCAATCCCTTCAACTATGCTTCAGACCATCACACAAGATCTCCTGCCCTTCATCTCCACAATCATTAATGGTTCCTTAACATCTGGCCATGTGCCAACTACCTTCAAGCAAGCAAGGGTTATTCCCATTTTAAAGAAACCTGCTCTGGACCCATCAGACATCAACAACTACAGACCGGTATCACTTCTCTCCTTTCTTTCTAAATCTCTGGAATGCACTGTTTTTAACCAACTGTCTGTGTATCTTTTACAGAACAACCTCCATGATCCGAACCAGTCTCAACCACTCAACTAATCTTTTCTTTCCCTCCATTAGATACCACAGCATCCACTCGGATCTTGGCATGCTTGACAGACATATCTTCATGGATGAGTGGATGCTCATCAAGTAAAACTCAACCCCAGCAAAACAGAACTGCTGGTCATCCCAGGTGATTCATCTCCAGGTCAAGATCTCCAACTAACTCTCCATGACACTCTGCTCTCCCCTTCAGCCACTCCTTGTTACCTTGGGGTAACTATGGACAATAATCTGTCCTTCTTCACACATGTCGCTAATGTGGCTCGTTCCTGTCGATTTCTTCTCCAATATCAGAAGGATTCATCCATTTCTGTCCGCACAGGCTGCCCAGGTGCTTGTTCAGTCACTTGTCATCTCAAGACTCGACTACTGTAACTCTCTGCTGGCAGGTCTTACCCTGAACGCTATTGGTCCACTGCAAATGATCCAAAACACAGCTGCACAACTTGTGTTCAATTTGCCCAAGTTCTTCCACACCACCACACTGCTACGCTCCCTTCACTGGCTTCCAGTAGCTTCACGTATCAGATTCAAAACACTGATGCTTGTCTACAAGGCCAAAAATGGACCAGCGCCATCTTACTTCAGAGACCTCATCACATCTCGTACTGCACCACGCTGTCTGAGATCCTCCAGCACTGTTTGACTTGTACCACCTTGGGTCTGTACCATGTTGGGATTTCTGGCTGCTTTTTGGATCAATGCTCTCCTTGCCTAATCTGTCAGTTTAGGTGGACGGCCATGTCTTGGTAGGTTAGCAGTTAAGTACCATACTCTTTCCATTTTCGGATGATGGATTGAACAGTGCTCTGTGAGATGTTTAAAGCTTGGGATATGGTTTTATAACCTAACCCTGTTTATTTTAACTTCACTATAACTTTATCCCCTACCTAAAAAAAAAAAAAAAAAAAAAAAAAAAAAGCACCGTCCTTCGGATGAGACGTTAAACCGAGGTCCTGACTCTCTGTGGTCATTAAAAAATCCCAGGATGTCTTTCGAAAACGAGTAGGGGTGTGCCCCGGCATCCTGGCCAAAAAAAAACAAAAAAAAAAAACTTGCCCGCTGGCCTACTAATCATCCCCTCATATTAATTGGCTATATCACTCTATCTCCTCTCCACTAATATGCTGGTGTGTGGTGGGCGTTCTGGCGCAATATGGCTGCCGTCGCATCATCCAGGTGGATGCTGCACATTGGTGGCGCTCATATGTAAAGCGCTTTGAGTGCTGCAGAAAAGCGCTATATAAATGTAATGAATTATTATTATTATTATTATTACCTGTCGGGTGTGTTTTTTAGTCTTCAGGATGCAGTTTGCTCACTAATGTTCTCTAACAAACCTCTGAGGCCTTCACAGAACAGCTGTAATTATACTGGGATTTAAATAACCACAGGTAGACTCTAATCCCTAATTAGGTGACTTCTGAAGGCAGTTGATTGCACTGGATTCTATTTAGGGTTCAGAGTAAAGGGGGCTGAATTACGGTGGCCGAGAAGTGCAAAACACATTAACAAATCCGAAAACAAATTAACAAATCCAAAAACAAATCAACAAATCCAAAAACAAAACAACAAATCCAAAAACAAATTAACAAATCCAAAAACAAATTAACAAATCCAAAAACAAAACAACAAATCCAAAAACAAATGAACAAATCCAAAAACAAATTAACAAATTCAAAAACAAAACAACAAATCTAAAAACACATTAACAAATCCGAAAACAAATTAACAAATTCGAAAACATTAACAAATCCAAAAAACAAAATAACAAATCCGAAAACAAATTAACAAATTCAAAAACAAAATCACAAATCCGAAAACAAATTAACAAATTCAAAAACACATTAACAAATCCAAAAAACACAACGACAAGCCAGACAAACCGAAAAAGGTAGGTATAGTTTGTGAATTTAAACTTACAGATCATTAGGCGAGACACCTGTCAGTCAAGATATACAGGTGAATGACAGGTGTCTCGTCCAATGATCTGTAAGTTTCCATTCACAAACTACCTACCTTTTCCGGTTTGTCTGAATCGGTGCACGAAACACATTAACAAATCCAAAAAACACAACGACAAGCCAGACAAACCGGAAAAGGTAGGTATAGTTTGTGAATGGAAACTTACAGGCTTGTCGTTGTGTTTTTTGGATTTGTTAATGTGTTTTTGAATTTGTTAATTTGTTTTCGGATTTGTTAATTTGTTGTTGAATTTGTTAATTTGTTTTCGGATTTGTTAATGTGTTTTTTACATTTACATTTACATTTATATAGGGCTTTTCTGCAGCACTCAAAGCGCTTTACATATGAAAGGGGGGATTCTCCTCAACCACCACCAATGTGCAGCATCCACCTGGATGATGCGACGGCAGCCATATTGCGCCAGAACGCCCACCACACACCAGCATATTAGTGGAGAGGAGATAGAGTGATATAGCCAATTAATATAAGGGGGTGGTTAGTAGGCCAGCGGGCAAGGTTTTTTTTTTTTTGTTTTTTGTTTTTTTTTTGCCAGGATGCCGGGGCACACCCCTACTCATTTTTTGAAAGACATCCTGGGATTTTTTATGACCACAGAGAGTCAGGACCTCGGTTTAACGTCTCATCCGAAGGACGGTGCTTTTTTGACAGTATAATTTCCCCGTCACTATACTGGGGTGTTAGGACCCACACAGACCACAGGGTGAGCAACCCCTGCTGGTCTCACTAACACCTCTACCAGCAGCAACCTGTTTTTTCCCAGGTGGTCTCCCATCCAAGTACTGGCCAGGCTCAGCCCTGCTTAGCTTCAGTGGGCAAGCTGCCTTGGGCTACAGGGTGATATGGCTGCTGGCTTTTTTGGATTTTTTGGATTTGTTGTTTTGTTTTTGAATTTGTTAATTTGTTTTCGGATTTTTTGATTTGTTTTTGGATTTGTTGATTTGTTTTTGGATTTGTTAATTTGTTTTTGGATTTGTTGATTTGTTTTTGGATTTGTTAATGTGTTTTGCACTTCTCGGCCACCGTACTGAATACATACTGTATGCACGCCACACTTTTCAGATGTTTATTTGTAAAAAATCTTTAACACTATGTACCTTCCACTTCACAATTATGCAATACATTGTGTTGGTCTGTCAGATAAACTACCAATAAAACACATTTAAGTGTGATTATAATGTGACAAAATGTGGAAATATTCAAGTGTATGAATTCTTTTGCAATGCACTGTATGCGTCTCAAACCTGGTTTACTGAAAGTGGTTTCATGACACCACTTATTTTTCTGAACAAATATGATTTTTTTCCTTTAGTATTCTGTGGTAGTGTCTGTTCATAATATTTCCGTGGCCAGTTTACACAATTTATGATATACTGTACTCAAAGTGAGAAAGGCCCAAATTTAAGCTTCAGTGTATGAATTGAATTAAATGAATGAGTCACAGGCAGTATGATTTTAATACATAAAATTTACTTCTTTGTTTCTGGATTGCTTTTGCTTGGTATGAGAAGGTCTATAGCTAGCTTTGTTGGATACCTATTTATTTGAGAATATACTTCTAGTTCCAGATTTGTTTAGGCTATGGCTGTCATAATTAATGCATTAATAACGCGTTAACGCAAATTTATTTTAACGGCACTCATTTTATTATCGTGCGAATAATGTAGCACGCATTTCTGTTTGACTATTTTTATTAAAAATATAAAGAAATATAAAAGATATAATATAAAAATATTAAAACCTTCAACGCAACACACGTTTATTCACGACATCCTTTCTTTACTCAGATATAAAAACAACGTTAATAAAGTCCACCACATTTTTTTTTTTAATCACCAAACATTTATTTTACTGATGCACCAATTCTCAAATCAAGCACCAAAATCCACCATGATGCACACAGTCTGTTTAAACATGATTTACTTCATTTTAAACACCATGATTACTTTAAAACATTTACATTTACATTAGATTTCATGCTCTATATTGAGTATGGTTTCAGTAATAATAAACATGCATTTGCATAATGCATCCACATTTGTCCATGCCCATGTTGCTTAGAGTATTAAAAGCTTGAAAAGTATTAATTAAGGGTACATTTCAAACAGATAAAAACGTGCAATTAAGTCATGAAAATCATGTGATTAATCGTGATTAAATATTTTAATCAATTGACATCCCTAGTTTAGACATAAGTAAATGAATTGGCAATGATCTCTTGTGTAAACATTGTGTGTAACTCAGATAGCAGATTCTGCAGCTGCCACACTCTTTTGTGTTTTGATTTCTTTAGGTAAAAAATTATAAAAAGCAGAAACGAATAAGGCTTTCAATTGTCAGATATATTACAGCACAGTGAAATTCTTTCTTTGTATACCCTATCATGTTAGGGAGCTGGGGGCAGAACCCCTGATTCTGCAATCAGTAACGCAAAGCCTTAACCACTGATCTACCATGTCTCAGATGTAATGTTATTTGTAATTAAATGTGATTTGACTTGCAATCCTATGTAAGTTACTCTTTAGATTTCTTATTGTCATCTTCTTGGGCTCATGTAAGACCATGTTTTGGGATCAGCAGCATCCAAAAAAGTTTTGTTAAGATTTTTTTTCAAGGAGACCAAACCGCTTTTGTTCGTCTCTATTTATAATTTCTTCCCCCACTACTCCTCATAGGATTGTATACTTGTATACATGATAATTGAAAAAAAACTTTCTTTGTAAAACATCTTCTACTTTAATTCATCTGTAGGAAGCATTAAGGACCACAGAAACAGCACTGGCCATGAATCGTTATATTGGATCTGCAATGTTGCCTTTGCTGACTTGCTGTGCCCCTCATTTTGCCGGTACAGAACACCACATTGCACTCATTGACTCCATGCTTCACACCATTTACCAGCTGAGCAAGGGCTCCTCACTCACTAAAGCCCAGAGAGATGCTATTGAGGAGTGCCTGCTGGCTGTATGCAAGTAAGTCTGTTTTGGTTTTACAATGTGGAGGCTGTTTTTTTTATTATTATTATTATTGTTCTGCCATAATTTAATGATAAGGTCAATGATATTCTTGAAGTATTGATTATTATATCATCCTCTGCTTAAAATAATCCAATCATGCTATCCTTATAACAAAGGTGAAACCTGAAAGCACAATTATTCCTCCATCCTCACAGATTGCTAGTTTGAGAGTGTATAAAAATGTTAATGTCACAAGCTTACATAAATAGCTTTTTGTGTCTTTTTTACAGGTACTTGCGGCCCTCTATGCTTCAGCAACTGTTGCGTTGCTTGGTGTTTGACGTGCCCTTGCTATCTGAATATTGTAAGATGCCTCTGAAGGTAAATACTGCTCATTTTAAGCATACTTTTGGCTACTGTAATACATCCTGCGCATTTTCCAGTATCTAGTATCTTCTGGAATCAGTAATTATTATACCCTTATCCTTTCTTATAATGCTCTAGGCATGTCAAATTCCTTTTATTAAGTTTTTTAGCGCATGTATAAACACAAAAGGGGTATATTTCAGTCATATTTCAAAGGTAAATCACTAAATGAAATCTTATTGTACTTACTTGTCATTTTAAAACAAAGGCAAAAGTGGGAAAGCAGTAAATAGTTAAATGTCCACGTTTTAGGAATACCTCTATACTTGCACATTCATGCAGAATCATAAATTGCCTATCATGATGTGCAAAATCAGCAGCACAGAGTTTATACTAAATTGTGTGGGGAAAACAACAACAAATAAAAGCAACTTAGTGCCAGTTCTGTGGGTGGAAATATCTAGAGAGTTGTAGGTGAATGACCAGCTGAGTTTCAGCTGACAGGAAGTCTATAGAAGCTCAAATGGTCACTCTATAGTCCATCAATAGTCTAAAAACAATAAAATACATTGCATTCTACTCCTTTCAGTCAAGAACAAAGCGTCAAAGATTAAAGTTTTTTTTAAACTGGACAGTTGAAGGTAATAGTTAAAAAAAATCACCTGCACCTTTCCAAACTTCTGTCCAGTTTTGGTGAGTCTGTGTCCATAAATTTCTGGTGTATGATGTGAACAAATGTAACTGATGTAATAGATGTAACTGAAGCTCTTGGTGTTTATTTTGTGGACAATGTGTGTATATATGCAATGGAGTACAAAAGTCTAAGACCATTTTTTTAGTATAAAGAAATGTGAAATTAGTAAATATTTTTTATAGGAAAAAAACACGTACCGGTAATTATTTTGAACATGTTACATTTCCAAGTAACCCAACAAGTGTGTATAGTAACTATTAGGATGTTTATTTTCTATTTTGTTGTGCTGCACAAAAAGACACAATATCTTGGAAGAGCACTTTGTTATTAGCAGTTCTCTGATGTGTCCTCAGCTGTTGACCTATCATTATGAACAGAACTGGAAGTACTACTGCCTGCCCTCTGGTTGGGGCAACTATGGCATGGCATCTGACGAGGAATTACTTCTTACCAAGAAGATCTTCTGGGGCATTTTTGATTCACTTTCTCAAAAAGTAAGACTTCAGAATTTAGGTGATGATGGATTAGTATGATTTGTAACTGAAAACTCAAATCTTTTTTCAAATATCTCTGAATGTAATAATGTAATGTAATATTTTATTGCTCAATTATGTTTATTATAATCATAATAATTCTAATCATTATATTAATGTCTTTGCCTTCTTTCTTTGTTGGAAAATTAATTTTTATTGAGGTGTCTTATCCTGCACCTCCAGATTATATAAAATTTTATTTGAAACAGTAAATCTCTGGTTAACATGGTGGTGCTTCCCCAGTGTCATAGGTTTAACCATGTTTAGTTTTTGTTCTTTGAAATATTTTCATGGGTTGCTCTAGGTTTTCTGGCTTCACCCACCTCCCAAAAACATGCAAGTAGGTGAATTTGACTTTGTTTCTTTGTTGACATGGTGCCCTGCAATGGAAACACAATCCAAGGTGCATTTTTCACACCCAGTGTTCCTGCGATACATTCTAGATTGACTGTGATTACAACAAATAAATCAATAAATGTGTTTGCTTTTTTATACTAAATAAATTGTCTATAAGTATGTGTGTGTGTGTGTCTTGCAGGAGTATGGGCAGGAGCTGTTTAAGATGGCAATGCCATGTCTGAGTGCTATAGCTGGAGCTTTGCCTCCAGATTATGTTGATTCTTCTCTTAGCACCACTCAGGAGAAGCCAGTCTTTGCGGATGCACAGGGCAACTTTGACCCAAGACCCATCAACACGGCAAAGTAAGCGAGAAAGAAGGGTGTTTGTGAAAGGATGGTTCCAGGTTGAATATTGTATGTGAGTAATTGAAAGGCATGCATGCAACTGTTAATTATAACTTTATTTATTAGTCTAGGAGTGCTAAAAAAATACATAAGTATATGTGAGACCATTACATTCTCTATCCAGAAGTCTTAACCATCTATTAGTAAATACTTTGTTAAATGCTTTTTTCCCCATAGCATCTTTCTGCCAGAGAAACTGGAATACATCACTCACAAATACGCTGAACATTCGCATGACAAATGGTCTGCTGAGAAGGTAGGATATTGGTCCCTGGTGTTGAATCATAAGGGCATTGACTGCTCTGAAATACATCATCTTGATTTTTCTTCTTTAAGGATGGTCTAAGGTCTAAGGCTATAATCAGTGTTTAATTTGTAAAACATTACATATCGGGACAGGCAGAGGAGAGAAAAAGAATAATTTTCCTGGAATAGCTCCAAGCTTGTCATGTAATGTGGTAAAATTTGTTGCATCATATAGACCTAGTGTAAGTACAATAAGTGTTGTACAATGAAGGAACCAGGTTTGATGATAGTGATGAAATGGAAGGACTGTGATCACAATATAATCACAATATGATCTTACTACTCAGAACACAGGTTCTGTAAATACGTTTTATCATTTCACTTATACACAAATTTTATATACTTTTTGATGTTTGTAGCCCTTTAGATCAGTGGTCCCCAACTACCGGGCCGCGGACCGGCACTGGTCCGTGTGTCAATTCGTACTGGGCCGCACAGAAAGAATACATAACATACTTTATTTCCGTTTTATTTATTATCTGATTCTGAACAATGTTTTATTTTGGAAAATTACCGGATTCTCTCCGCCACATTTGTCTATAACTCACTCTTGATACATGTCAAGATGCCTCAGTCACATGTCTTACTTTCATCCGCTACCTTCTTAAAGGGGCTGCTCCGGCCGCTAACACATAATACATTACCACTAAATTGAAACCCACAAGCTAGCAAAATGAACAAAAAAAACAACACAGTGGATTCACATGTATTATATTTAGAAAATACCAGTTTTTTGCCAGTCGTATCATTTTATTTTGTTGTATTTATCCACCACACCTTAAAGGGCAGTCCGTGAAAAATTTTTGTCTGACATTAAACCGGTCCGTGAAAATATTGTTCGACATTAATCCAGTCCGTGGTGCAAAAAAGGTTTGGGACCACTGCTTTAGATGAATATCCTTTACAATTCATATCTATTTTAGGTTATTTTGGGCTGGAAATATGGTGCGAGCATTGATGAAAAAGCAAAAACTCACCCCATGCTGAGATCCTACAAATCACTCTCAGAGAAGGTAGATTGCCAAAGCTCATTATACAGGAATCTCTTGTGCTGTGCATTGGAATTTGATTTTTATGTATGTGTTATCATTATCCTAGGAAAAGGATGTTAATCTTATCCCAGTAAAGGAATCTTTAAAGAGTATGATAGCCATGGGCTGGAACATTGACAGGACCAAAGAGGGAGAAGCCATGTTCCAGCAAAGAGAGAATGAGAAGATGTGCAAAGCATCTCAGGTAAATGATTCCAGGTGTGAAATGTCAACCCAGTCTAAGAGGACAAAATCATTTAATAAAAAAAAATAAATTAAGATATTTAAATGCAATCTATACATTTACAACTTTTTTGCAGTACCTTTTTAAGTTTCATATTAGTTAATTTACTTAAATGCTCTGTGTGGTATTTTGTGCATCAACATAATCTTACCAGGTTCATTATTTTAATAAGTTAAAGTTATTATAAATACCTTTGCTATTTTTAAACATATTGCACACAACCCACTTAAAGTGTGAAGCTTGTTTTCTTTTAAAATACTTTTGTTGGGTGTAAACTAAGACTGAACCAATACTGAACAATAGCTTGTAAATCCTTTTTCCAGACTTTTTGTGGTATCTGGTAGCCATGCTTGTACTTGTTTGTATGTTCACAGGGTAGTGGCTTCCACCCAAATCCAGTGGACATGAGCAATGTATTGCTTTCTCGAGAACTTCAGGTAACTGTGACTAACTAAACTGTAACATGTACAGTATATGAGCAATGTATCTTTTTATTTCATTTGCCAGACACCTTTATCCACAGCAAAGTACTTCTTTATATAAATAAGCAGGTGAGAGTTAAGGGCCTTGTTCAAGGAACCAGCAGTGGCAGCTGGGATTTCAGCATACATACATCCATTCATATATTTTTTTTACTCAGCTATCCAATGTCTTAACCACTAAGCTACTGTCACAATTATTTCAATTTTCCCCGAAAAAAGTATTAGATATTTTACCATGGTGATTTTCTTTTCCTCATTGCTATTCCAGTCTATGGTAGAGGTTTTGGCTGAAAAATACCACAACATTTGGGCTAAAAATAAGAAGAGTGATCTAGAAGTGAAAGGTGATGACTTATTCATGCAAAACTAAATAAATTTTTGTATTAAGCTGTAGAGTATACATCTAATATAGGAATAAATACAAAATGTAGGTGGAATGCATTCGTTGTTGGTGCCATATGATACACTTACGGCCAAAGAGAAAGCCAATAACCGTGAGAAAGCCCAGGACCTGTTCCGCTTCCTGCAGATAAATGGCTATGCTATTACCAGGTGTGTATGTTTGGAGATAATGAACATATCTGACCTTTTTCACAAAAAAAAAATTTAGATTCATATTCCTCTTTTATTTTTAAGGGGTTTGAAAGACATGGAGCTAAACTCATCCTCGATGGAGAAAAGGTTTGCCTATAAATTCCTGAAAAAGCTTCTGAAATATGTTGACTGTGCACAGGAATACATTTCTTACTTGGGTAAATAATTTATCTTCATACATTTTTGTTTGATGTCAAACATTTGGTATTGTCAAATAATTAACATTTATACAATAAATAATATATTATTATATTCATTGTTGGGCAATAACGCATTACTAGTAGCGCATTACTGTAACGCAGTTACTTTTGACAGTAACTAATACTGTAACGCATTACTTTTTAAATAAAGTAACTCCGTTACCATTGGTGCGTTAATACATTTCAGCTGAAGTGTAGCCTACAGTCTAACTTGTTTACAGCAGTGACCCATTGTAGAATTGTGTGGATGAGAACCACTGTAAACACGAAGAAGACGCACTGTGGGCGTGTTTCCGTTTATTCAAATATGCGCCGACAGTAATGGCGAGTCAAGGCGAGAGCAAGGCGAGTTTCTCAAAGTGAAAATATGCTCATTATTTCACTTTAGTTGAGCATAAAGACAAAAACTTTTTAGTCAAATGTAAGCTGTGTCTTTCTGGTTCGAAGGTTGTATCTACTGCGATAACAGCAACTCCAATCTGTCGAAGCTCCTCCAGAAACTCCATGCCTCGATGAAGCTATAACCTAACCCGGTGTTCTGTTGTACATTGAAATGGACATTTTTAAGGGCTCAACACAACAGCTTTTATGATGCAGAAGCAATTTTAGTTTTTGATTCTGAATATATTATTCAGCTTCTTATGTTATTTATTTCGGAAATCCTTGTGATATATTAAGTTTGTGCAGGTCTGACTTAAATAAAATAGTGTTTAAGTCAGTTTTGTGTTTGTATAGACCATAACGCATAAAAGGGCATTAATAGGAACATTAACTAAAACGTTTAACTTTTAACAGTAATGCATTACTTTTTGGTGTTAGTAATCAACAAAGTAATTGAGTTACTTTTTGAATAAAGTAACTAGTAACTGTAACTAGTTACTATTTCTTAGTAACTAGCACAACACTGATTATATTACAATAATACAAATAATACAGTTAATAATATATTATTAAAAGTAAAATTAATTAACTTTTTTTTTCCCAGAGGTTATGGCTAGCAGTGGAAAAAATGACAGGTCACCTAATGAGCAAGAAATCAAGTTCTTCGCCAAGGTTAGAATTACATTTTAATTCAAATAAAATGTTTGTCACATACACAGTTTCAGGAGCGTAGCACTGTTATCAACACACAATACTACTAAATGGACAGAGCCTTAACGGCAATACTCTAAACTAACATTTTAGCCAAAAAAGCACTTTTAATTTGCTTTGAATTTTAATACTATATTATACTTTAACTGTGCCACAAAAACAGAGGAGACAATGGATAAAGATGCAGATAAGTGTTTTTGTTTTTCTTAAACATATAGACACACAATTCCAATGAAAACCATAAGATAGAAGTCAGTAAATAGGTGTGGGTCTAGTGAGGCACAAACAGGGCAAAGCCAAACTCTGGAAAACTTGCATCAAAACTAGGATAACACACATAAGACATTAAGATTGGTAATCATTATAGGCAAATAAGCAAACTGAGCCTTTTCTTTTATAAGAGAGTGCTCAAAAGTCAATAGTCAAATACATGTTTTTATTTGATATTTTTTTTGTAGGTTCTTCTGCCACTTATAGATCAGTACTTCAAGAACCACTCTCTTTACTTCCTCTCCTCCCCCAGTAAAACTCTCAGTAGCAGTGGGTATGCATCAAACAAAGAGAAAGAAATGGTTACCAGGTACATGAACATTGTTATTACACTTCTAATAAATGCCAGATTGATTCATTCTTTGAATTATGTAACTGGTGTGGTGGATATAATAAAAAAAAAAAAATGATGAATTAGTGAGGGCAATTTACTTACAGTAACCTTTCTTTCTTCAATAAAACTTACCCAATCCTATTTGTATATCAATTTCTTTTATTGCTTTCCTTCTTTGACTTGCCATTCATTTTTCTTATTAACCCCAATGTTTTTTCTCACCCATTGCTTTCTTTATGCTTCAGTCTTTTCTGTAAGCTGGCAACCCTTGTTAGACACAGGATTTCTCTCTTTGGTAAGAGATTTCTTACTCTCTATCTCTATCTATGTGTGCTGTGATGCTTTTTTTCTATTGTGAGTACTTATTGCAGGTTTTTTTGTTTATTTTTGTTTGCAGGAAGTGACTCTGCCACTATGGTTAGCTGTCTGCATATCCTGGCCCACACTCTTGACACAAGGTACTGTATACTGCACATACACTATAAGGATGCACTCATTAGCAGTGTTGGGCAGAAACGCGTTACTTTTGACAGTAACTGATACTGTAACGCGTTACTTTTAAAAATAAAGTAACTCCGTTACCGTTACCGTATGGTGCGTTACCCGTTACTTTTTTTAATGAATTAATTTCGGCTGAAGTGTAGACTACAGCCTAACTTGCTTACAGCAGCGTCGCATTGTAGGATTGGTGGATGAACCACTGTAAACACGAAAAAGACGCATTGTAGGATTGGTGGATGAACCACTGTAAACACGAAGAAGACGCGCTGTGGGTGTGTCTCTGTTTATTCAGGTCTGTGCGGCAGTACTGGCGAGGCGAGGCGAGAGCAAGACAAGTTTCTCAACGTGGAAATATGCTCATTATTTCACTTTAGTTGAGTATAAAGACAAAAACTTTTAAGTCAAATGTAAGCTGTGTCTTTCTGGTTCGAAGCTCGTATCTACTGCGATAAACAGCAACTCCAATCTGTTGAAGCTGCTCCAGGAACTCCATGCCTGAGGAGCTAGTAGCTAGGAGCTAACCCGGTGTTCTATTCTACATTGTTAATAGTTTTCATACTTCAGCTGTGAAAGGGACATTTTTAAGAGCTTAACACAACAGCAGAAGCCACTTTAGTTTTTGATTGTGAATATATTATTCAGCTTGTTTTGTTATTTATTTCAGAAATCCTTGTGATATATTCAGTTTGTGCTGGTCTGACTTAAATAAAATAGTGTTTAAAAATTACTTTGTGTTTAAGTCAGTTTTGTGTTTGTATAGATCATAACGCATAAAAGGGCAAAATCAAAACAGTCCTGAAGAGCAGAGGTGGCTCCTGCTGGCCACGTTTTCACCTGTTTAAGAACCTGTTTAGAGCGTCTGACGAGCGGTCTGTATGCTGGAAATAGCATAACAGAGATGTGGCCTAAGTGTCCAAAATGGGGCCAGGGCTCTGCACAATACATGTTGAGGATGTTTGTGTAATCAAGATCCAGCTTGTTCGATCCTCCTCTTGTTGCAAAGTCCACATGCTGATGGAGTTTAGGAAGCACAGTCCTGAGATTCGCATGGTTGAAATCTCTAGCTATAATAAACAATCCGTGAGGGTGAGAATTCTGCAGGTCGCTAATAGCGCCATAATGTTCACACAATGCCTCCTTAGCATTAGCGCTGGGGGGGAATTTACACTCTGACAATGAAAACATTGGTGAAATCCCGTGGTAAATAAAATGGCCTGCATCTTACAGTCACAAACTCCACTAGCGATGAGCAATAGCGTGAGACAAGCACAGAGTTCTTGCACCATTCCATGTTGATATAAACACACACGCCACCATCTTGAGTCTTACCACACAGAGCTGCATTTCTGTCAGCGGCACGAAATGTGGTTAGCCCATTTAGCTGGATGGCGACTTCCAGAACTCTGTCGCTGAGCCATGTCTCAATGATAACAAAGACGCAGCATTCTCTGAACTCTTGCTGTGCGCTAATGCAGCAGCGCTGTGATTATAAGAAGAAGGTTTTAAGGCTTTCAAACTGTGTCTTCCAAGGCCTGCCTAACGCACCTGCTGTGGGATGCCATTCCCACCATACAGGCAAAACCAACAAACCCCGCGGGAAACCACCGATTCAGCAGAGTGACCCCACCCCTGCTAAGCCCTAGGGTGTCCGGCCGGGGCGAAGAAACCCCCTAACCCCACTCCTTTTGAACCTAAACATAAATGACCAGTCTGATGCTTGGCCACAGGGGGCTTTAGGTCTGCGTTCATGGGCAGCCAGCCCTCCGGACACATGTTTTGCCCTCCATGTTTACTCGTTCTAAAGAGGAACTTCTCTCTAGACCCCTGCATGTCACCCCTAGTTCGCCCACTAGATGGCACCATTGCACCAGTAATTTGTCCGGCCGGACTGACTCTAGGCAGTCCACTAGGTTGTGTGGGGATGCTTGGAAGTCATGTGACAGGCTGGTTGTCTGTGTCAGCCCCCAAATGGGTGATTCACACAATCAGGTGGGGTTACAGACTTCAGTTTGCCAGGGCATGTCAACTGAGTTATTTTGACCCACACGGACAAGGGGCTCCACTCACATTCTTCATGACGAAATCTCATCCCTCCTCGACAAGGGGGCAGTTCGATTTGTAGCGCCGCACCTAGGCAATCAGGGCTTTTACTCTTGCTATCACATAAAAGAATGGCTCTCTTCATTTTTTTCTTGATCTCAGAATGTTGAACAAACATTTGAGGAAATACCATTTCAGAATGCTATCACACGGCTCTCTTGTACGTTCAATAAAACAGAAGGATTGAGATTTCTTCGTTTCGCCTACCAAGGCGTGTGCTACGAATTCATGGTCTCCCATTTGGGAGATAGTCCCAGCACTTTCTGTCTGTGTGCGGAGGCACTGTTTACACCTCTGAGAACAGCAGGTCTCAAAATCCTGACAGACATAGGCAATTGGCTGATTATAGCCGATTCAAGAGAGAAAGTGATTCGAAACACCCCCCCGTACATGACAGTGCTTGGTTTCAGAGTCAACGTGAGCAAGAGCAATTTCACTCCCGCTTAAAATGGCATATTCTTGGGTTTGAATTCCGTTACAATGCGCGTGCGCCTGTACCAGAAGTGAATTCTCTCCTTCATTAATTGTCTCTCGCAGTTCATGGAAGGAGCAAGGGTACAGTATCACACATGTCTCAGATTACAGGGTCTTATGTCTTCAGCTGTCCATGTCTTGCCTCTAGGCCGTCTGAGAATGAGGGCTTTCATGAAGTGGATTTTATCTCTTCATCTCAGCCCATTGCGCGATCTTTGCCTCTATGTGAAAGTGATGCGCACCTGCACAGCAGCGCTGTGCCGCTGGAGAGATACAGAGTTTTACAGACAGATCATGTTGCGGAAAGTGGTAACAACAAATGTCTCCTTGACAGGGTGGGAAGCCATACAGGAAGGCAGGTCAGTGAATAGTGTGTGGCCAAACACACTTCACATAGCCCATATTAACTATTTGGAGCTCCTTACTGTGTGGAAGGCTCTGAGTCATTTCCTACCCCGCTTGCAGGGGCATCATGTGCTAGTGCGCTGCGACAATACGACAGCTGTAGCACATATCAACGTTCAAGGGGGCATGTGCTCCTCCAAGCTTTATGCTCTAGCTCACAAGCTGTTAGTATGGAGCAGACAGCATTTTCTGTTGTTACAGGCGACTCATGTCCTGGGCATTCTGAACAGGGGCGCAAACCTTGTGTCGAGGGGGAACCCACTTAACGGAGAGTGTCGTCTCCACCCTCAGGTAGTGGGGCTGCTATGGAAGTCAATCTCTTTGTCTCGTGTGAAATCGCCCACTGTCCTATGTTCTTCTCACATTCTTTTAAGCGTGGATGCACTGGCTTAACCATTGCCCAATGTGCTGCTCTACACATTTCTTCCACTCTGCCTGTTAACCCCAACCCTGGCCAGAGTGAAAGTACAGGGTTTGTCTCTGATCCTTATAGCACCCAGGTGGCCCAAGGCACAGTAGCTAGCAGAGATAATAACTTTTCTGTATGCAGAGCCATGGCCCCTCCCATTGTGCACGGACCTCTCAGCTTAAGTAAACGGGGAGATCTACCATCCTCACCCAGACAGGGTGGCTCTCTGGGCCAGAATAAGACCTCTCCATTGAGCTCCTGGGGGCTATCTCCCTCAAACGTCTGCCCTCAAAGACAGCTCTGCTTCTGGCATTCGCTTCCGCCAAACGTGTTAGTGATTTGCATGCAGTCTTGGTTCATTCCTTGTCCACCAAATTTTCACTTAATGTGGATAAGGTTTTTCTCATGCCTAACCCGGGCTTTATGCCTAAATGCTTCCCAGCTTTCACTGGTGGTGTGACCGAGCTCTCCACCTTTCACCTCTTTCTTTTTTCTCTACAGAGGACCAAAGGCTGAATGCGTTATGCCCTGTGCCTGCCCTGCGGGGTAACATCGACAAGACTAGCCCTTTTAGAAGGAACAACCAGCTCTTCCTTACTTGGGTCCCCCAAACACAGCAACGCATCTCTAATTGAATTGTGGAGGCTATCTTCTTGGGGTATGAATCTAAGGGAATGCAGCCTCCAGGTGGCCTCAGAGCTCACTCCACTAGAGGCTTGGCTGCTTTTTTGGGCTCTGTTTAGAGGGTTTAGGACATTTGTGCCGCTGCAAGCTGGTCCTCTCCACATACCTTTGTCAGGTACTACCGGCTTGACGTTGACCAGACCCTGGTGGCTCATGCATTCTTAGGTTTTGGCTCTTTAGGTCAAGTCAAGTCAAGAGGCTTTTATTGTCATTTCTACTATACACAGTGGTACACAGTACACAGTAAAAACGAGACAACGTTCCTCCGGAACCCTGGTGCTACACTAAACAATAAAATAAAGCTACAACACAAGCTACATAAAGTGCATCGAGTGCAACCTGGTGCAAACAGTGCAGACAAAAAACAGTACAGACAGACAACACAAGACAAGACACAAAACCAAGATAGCGCCGACCAGTAAACCTACTGTATACTTGGTTATACAGTACTGTGAACTGTAAAAACTATACCCGGGAGTAAATATAAGAACACAATGTAGTGCAAAAATACAGGAGCCATCAAGATGTGCAGAAGACAGCATGTAAACAGTGTAGTATAATATAACAAAGTCGAAGGTGCAAAAAAGCATGTAAACAATATAATATTCGAAGGTGCAAAAGATGGCATGTACTGTAAACAGGAATACAGTGAAAGGTGCAAAAAAACAGGAGTTAAACAGTGTAATACAGTCAAATATAGATAATAATAAATAGATGATGGTCAAATGGATTGAGATGAGTGATGAGTGTGTGGTTAAGTGTTAAGTCCAGGTTGTACAGTTTGATAACACACATTTGAGTGTGTGTGTGTGTGTGTGTGTGTGTGTGTGTGTGTGTGTGTGTGTGTGTGTGTGTGTGTGTGTGTGTGTGTGAGATCCCTTCAGTTCTGTGTATTAAGTAGCCTGATGGCTTGCGGGAAAAAGCTGTTGCACAGTCTTGATGTGGCGGCTTGAATGCTTCGGAACCGTTTTCCTGATGGCAGGAGTGTGAAAAGTGTGTGTGAGACGGGTGTGTGGTCATCCACAAAGCAAACAGCTTTGTGGATGCAGTGTGTGGTGTAAATGTGCATAATAGAGGGGAGAGAGACTTCGATTATCTTTTCAGCTGTCCTTACTATCCTCTGTAGGGTCTTGCGCTCAGACGGTGCAGTTTCCAAACCAGGCAGTGATGCAGCTGCTCAAGATGCTCTCAATGGTCCCTCTGTAGAACATGGTCAGGATGGGGGGAGGGAGATGGGCTTTCCTCAGCCTTACCAGGAAGTAGAGACGCGAGGTGAGGTTGTCCGCCAGATGAACACCAAGGAATTTGGTGCTCTTGACAATCTCCACTGAGGATCAATAATCAGTGGAGATTGGTCGCTCTGTGCTCTCCTGAAGTCCACAACCATCTCTTTCATTTTGTCCACGTTCAGAGACAGGTTGTTTGCTCCACAACAGGCAGTTAACCGTTGCACCTCCTCTCTGTATGCGGACTCGTCGTTCTTGCTGTTCCCGATTATCGGATCGGGAACAGCATCTCCAGCACCACCACACTGAGAATCTGCACAGCTCGAATCATATCATCAAGTTTGCTGATGACACGACCATGGTGGCATGGTCGTGTCATCAGCAAACTTGATGATATGATTCGAGCTGTGCATTGCTACACAGTCGTGAGTCAGCAAAGTGAACAGCAGTGGACTGAGCACACAGCCCTGGGGGGGGCCCCAGTGCTCAGTGTGGTGCTGGAGATGCTGTTCCCGATCCGTACTGACTGAGGTCTCTCAGGATCCAGTTACAGAGGAAGGTG
Organism: Silurus lanzhouensis; assembly: GCA_039877035.1. Lineage (NCBI taxonomy): Eukaryota > Metazoa > Chordata > Actinopteri > Siluriformes > Siluridae > Silurus > Silurus lanzhouensis. Next base: position 6,975,790 of record JBCEWE010000214.1, on the reverse strand, counting down.
TTCAGGCCCAGTAGGCTCAACTTCTCAATCAGGTGCTGAGGAATTATTGTGTTGAATGCTGAGCTGAAGTCAATGAACAGCATTCGTACATATGAGTCCTTGTTATCCAGGTGGGTGAGGGCCAAATGGAGGGTTGTGGAGATCGTCTGTGGAACGGTTTGGCCGATACGCAAACTGAATGGGGTCCAAGGAGGGTGGGAGCTGGGTCTTAATGTGCCTCATGACAAGCCTCTCGAAGCAGTTTATCACGATGGGAGTAAGGCAGGATATGGTAGACTTCTTCGGCACAGGAACTATGGTCGTTGTCTTGAAGCACGTGGGAACAACGTTACTGCTCAGGGAGATGTTGAAAATGTCAGTAAAGACATTTGCTAGCTGTTCTGCACATTCCCTGAGCACTCTGCCAGGAATGTTGTCAGGTCGAGCAGACCGTGGGTTAACTCTGCATAATCCAGCAGACCGTGGGTTAACTCTGCATAATGTTTTCCTCAATTCAGCTGTGGTTAGACAGAGCACCTGGTCAATGGAAGGAGGGGTGGTCTTCCTCGAGAGATGGTCACATCATCAACACACTTGCTGATGTAGCTGGTCACTGATGATGTGTACTCCTCCAAGTTGATGTAATCGCCATTGCTTGCAGCCTCTCTAAACATGTCCCAGTCAGTGCACTTAAAACAGTCCTGAAGAGCAGAAGTAGCTCCTTCTGGCCAGGTTTTCACCTGTTTCAGAACCGGTTTAAAGCGTCTGATGAGCGGTCTGTATGCTGGAAGTAACATAACAGAGCAGTGGTCTGAGTATCCGAGATGAGGGCGGGGCTCCGCACGATACGTGCTGGGGATGTTTGTGTAAACAAGATCCAGCGTGTTTGCTCCTCTCGCTGCAAAGTCCACATGCTGATAAAGTTTAGGGAGCACAGTCTTGAGATTTACATGGTTAAAATCTCCGGCGATAATAAACAATCCATGAGGGTGAGCATTCTGCAGGTCGCTAATAGCGCCGTAGAGTTCACTCAGTGCCTTCTTATCATTAGCGCTGGAAGGAATGTACACTCCGACAATGTAAACAGTGGTGAATTCCCATGGTAAATAAAAATGTCTGCATCTAATAGTCACAAACTCCACTAGCGATTAGCAGTAGCGTGAAACAAGCACAGAGTTCTTACACCATTCCGTGTTGATATAAACACACACGGCACCACTGCGAGTCTAACCGCACAGAGCTGCAGCACGAAACACGGTTAGCCCATCTAGCTGGATGGCGGCTTCCGGAACTCTGTCGCTGAGCCACGTCTCTCCGTGAAAACAAAGACGCAACAGTCTCTAAACACTCGCTGTGTGGTTCACTGGAGTCGGATGTTGTCCAGTTTATTGTCCAGGGAGCAGACGTTAGAAAGAAAAATGGACGGGATAGCCGGCCGGCTAGGGTTAGCATTTAGCATTTAGGGACACCCGCCCGCTTGCCGCGCTTCCGCTTTCTCGAGCATCGATTCCGACGTCCTTTCTCCCGGCTACCAGCACCAGGTGACACCGAGGGCCTGGTCTTTGTGGCCGAGGTTGCAGCAAGCCGAGGTCGCGAAGGTTATTAATAACTTCATCATGCAGATTGTTGGTTGCATGATGCCTGTACCATAGTAGTGTCTGGTGGTCGTACACATGAACACAGCTGACACTGGTGTCCATGTTTTGTAATAGGTCGGGCTAAATATGAAAGCACTATTTTTGGATCTGGAGAGGCCGCTGCGAGCTACTGCCGCGCCGCCATCTTGGAAACTTCCTTCTCATTGCTTTGTGCTACCAGACCCGCACTTCTTTTAATCCTGACTGCCCAGCCCAGTTTCTGCATGTTTTCAAGCATGTTAGTTTGTACCCTTTCCTGACACCCAAATTGGTCCAATTTGCATGTACATATATCAACATGTATTTTTCTTCATGCTGACTGCATGTTGGGTGTCATCAGGGTTTTAGCATGCATGTTACCACGTCATGTTTTTCTTGGCTGGGTTTTTCCATCCAGTGTGTGAGGTCTACTACTCTGTGACATGCTGAGCACCACCTTGAGGGACGTCCTCTGGCTTACAGGGCCTCAGTGTACTGGGCAACCGGGAAGCTGTCCATATTTCCCAAATGTAATCATGTCCACTTAAACCAGATTAATATTTAAAAATATTAATTCTTTCTATTTTTTTTATAGTTTGGGTTCTACCCATTTTGAATTGTGCACTTTCTTTTGATCTGCTGTTAAGAGTCCTTTTTTGGACCAGAGTTTATTTATTTATTTATTTATTTATTTATTTATTTATTTATTTATTTTGCTGTTGTCTATTTTTGTACTTTTAAATGTCCTAAAAAAATGGACTTGCTATTATTTCCACGTTTGTCTCTGCATTTGAGTTCACACACCTCCCATTTGCAGGCTGCTAGAGCTCCCGCCTCTTATGCAGTCATCCTAACAAATACTGGGAGGCACTCACCTCTAACCTAGTGTGCCTTACAGAGTATCATTATGGTAATAGAGAGCCTTCTATGTAGTGTAATGCAGTGGTGTACACTGGTGAGGGGAGAATTAAAAAAAAAATAAAATATCAAAGCAATCAACCACTTCACTTACCTTAATACTGCCACTTCCACTATGGCCTTTTAAAAGTTGACAAAAAAATTCTTCAAGTAAAAGGCACTTGCATCTTTATCCAGCCAACCTATGACAGCCTTATAGAAACTTTAGATACATTTAAAATGTAGCATATACACTCACTGGCCACTTTATTAGGTACACCTTACTAGTACCGGGTTGGACCCCCTTTTGCCTTCAGAACTGTCTTAATCCTTCGTGACATAGATTCAACAAGGTACTGGAAAGATTCCTCAGATATTTTGGTCCATATTGAAATGATAGCATCACGCAGTTGCTGCTGATTTGTCGGCTGCACATCCATGATGCGAATCTCTCGTTCCACCACATCCCAAAGGTGCTCTATTGGATTGAGATAATGGGGACTGTGGAGGCCATTTGAGTACAGTGAACTCATTGTCATGTTCAAGAAACCAGTCTGAGATGATTGGCACTTTATGACATGCTGGAAGTAGCCATCAGAAGAGGGGTACACTGTGTTCATAAAGGGATGGACATGGTCAGCAACAATACTTAGGTAGGCTGTGGCATTGACACAATGCTCAATTGGAACTAATGGGCCGAAAATGTGCCAAGAAAATATATCCCCCACAGCATTACACCACCACCACCAGCCTGAACCGTTGATACAAGGCAGGATGGATCCATGCTTTCATGTTGTTGACGCCAAATTCTGACCCTACCTCCTGAATGTTGCAGCAGAAATCCAGACTCATCAGACCAGGCAACGTTTTTCCAATCTTCTATTGTCCAATTTTGGTGAGCCTGTGCGAATTGTAGCCTCAGTTTCCTGTTAGCTGTCAGGAGTGACACCCGGTGGGGTCTTCTGCTGCTGTAGCCCATTCGCCTCAAGGTTTCGACGTGTTGTGCGTTCAGAGATGCTCTTCTGCAAACCTCGGTTGTAACGAGTGGTTATTTGAGTTACTGTTGCCTTTCTATCAGCACTTAAATCACCTTTCTTCCCCATTCGGACGCTCGGTTTGAACTGCAGCAGATCGTCTTGACCATGTCTACATGCCTAAATGCATTGAGTTGCAGCCATTTGATTGGCTGATTAGAAATTTGCGTTAACGAGCAGTTGGACAGGTGTACCTAATAAAGTGGCCGGTGAGTGTACTTGTGACAGTATGTATATATCCACTGTATCAAAAGTGTTGCATAAAAGTTTTTGTTATGAGACTGTTAGTTTATATGTGTAAAATATATAGACTAGTATATAGAAAAAATGAATGTGGCACATTTTAAACACATTAGTGTACATATAATTTCCATGCACATCATTTACAACAACAATAAGCTATGCTTTCATGCAGATACATAAAAATGCATTGCTCTTGATCAGGCTACATGCAACAATTGTCACAAAAATACCAACCATACATAATGTCATAATGCTATTGCCTGGTATTTTTGTACTTATATTATGATCATGAAAAATTCCTCCAGAACGGTGATGAAGTCTGGCTCTGAGTTGGTGAAGGCTGCTTTAAAGACTTTCTTTGAGAATGCAGCAGATGACCTGGAGAAAACCCTGGAGAACTTGAAGCTGGGGAAGTTTACACACTCACGCAGCCAGATAAAGGGTGTTTCCCAGAACATCAACTACACTACAGTTGCCCTGTTGCCAATCCTCACTGCCCTGTTTGAGCACATCACTGAGCATAATTTCGGAGTGGACCTTCTGTGTGAGTAAACTTCTCTATATGTAGTCTATATGTAGTGTTATGGAAATTCTTAACTTAGTTGTATGCCTATATGTATTTTTGTTGCTATATCAAAATAGATTTATTTTTTAAATACACCAAACGCTTGCTTTTTTTTAATGGTTTTGGTTGCTTATTACTTGCCTCTTTCTGCCTGTTTTAGTGGATGTTGTCCAGATGTCATGCTATCGGATCCTGAGCAGTCTCTACTCATTGGGAACTGGCAAGAACATCTATGTTGAAAGGTAAATACTAGAGATTTTAATTCCTCTTTTACTTTTGAAAACTGACTAAGGAAGAGACAAAGAGATAACCTGGATCCAAGATGGCGGCGCGGCAGTAGCTGGCAACGGCCGCTCCGGACCCAAAATGGTGCTAACTCTATTCTGTAGCCTGCCCTACACAACACATGGACATCGGAGCAACCGGTGTCCCTGTGTACAACCGCAAAACACTGAAAGAACTTAGAAACAACCCAAACAACACCGTTAATGATGACCTGTGGCAGAAGCTACGCGACCTTGGCGTGCTCCGAGTACCAGGCCTCCAGACCTCGGCAACGCCTGCGGCGGACGGATGGAAGAGGGGGAATCGGAAGCGCTGCACGAGGAAGCAGAAACGCGGAAAGCGAGCGGGTGCTAATGCTAAGCTAAAAGCTAACCCAGGCCGGCCCGCTCTACCATCAATACTGCTGGCAAATGTCTGCTTCATGGACAATAAATTAGACTACATCAGACTCCAACAAGCTACTCGGCGTGAGTACAGATACTGCTGCGTTTTTGTGTTTACTGGGACGTGGTTGAGCGACAGAGTTCCGGACGCCGCCATCCAGCTGGACGGGCTAGCTGCGTTTCGTGCCGAAAGAAATGCAGCTCTGTGCAGTAAGACTTGCGGCGGCGGGCTGTGTGTTTACATCAACACGGAATGGTGTAAGAACTCTGTGCTTGTTTCCACCTACTGCTGGAGTTTATTATTGTGAGATGTAGACCTTTTTATTTACTACGGGAATTCACCACCGCTATTGTGCTCGGAGTGTACATACCACCTAGCGCTAATGCTAAGGAAGCGCTCAGCGTGCTCTACGGGACCATTAGCGAACTTCAGAACACACACCCTGACAGATTGTTTATAGTCGCCGGAGATTTTAATCACGCAAATCTCAGGACTGTGCTTCCCAAATTCTATCAGAATGTGGACTTTGCAACCAGAGGAGAAAACATGCTGGATGTTGTTTACACAAACATCCGGGGCGCATACCGGGCGAAGCCCCGCCCCCACCTCGGGTACTCAGACCACATCTCTGTTATGTTTTTCCAAGCTTACAGACCACTCAGCAGATGTTCAAGACCAGCTCAAAAACTAATGAGAACCTGGCCAGCAGAATCCATGTCTGCTCTCTAGGACTGTTTTGAATGCACTGACTGGGACATGTTCAGGGAAGCTGCAACCAATGGCGATTTCATCAACTTGGAGGAGTACACGTCAACAGTGACCAGCTACATCGGCAAGTGCATTGATGACGTGACTATCTCCAAGACCATCACTACATGCTTCAACCAGAAGCCATGGATGACCGCCAAGGTGCGTGCGCTGCTAAAATCAAGAGACTCTGCCTTCAGAGCAGGGGACAAGACGGCCTTAAAAACAGCAAGGGCCAAACTGTTCCGTGCTATCAGAGAGGCGAAGCGCGCACACGCCAAGAGAATCCATGGCCACTTCCAGGACAGCGGAGACACCCGGCGCATGTGGCAGGGCATCCAGGCGATCACGAATTACAAGACCACATCACCTGCTTGTGACCGTGACACCTCCCTTCCAGATGCGCTGAATGACTTCTACGCCCAGTTCGAGGTGCAGAACAACATGGTGGCGAGGAAGACCATCCCTCCTCCCAGTGACCAGGTGCTCTGTCTAACCACAGCTGAAGTAAGGAAAACTCTATGCAGAGTTAACCCACGGAAGTCTGCTGGACCTGACAACATTCCTGGCAGAGTGCTCAGGGAATGTGCAGAACAACTAGCAGATGTCTTCACTGACATCTTTAACATCTCCCTGAGCAGCGCCAGTGTTCCTACGTGCCTCAAGACGACGACCATCATTCCTGTGCCGAAGAAGTCGTCTGTGTCCTGCCTCAATGACTATCGTCCCGTTGCACTCACACCCATCATGATGAAGTGCTTCGAGAGGCTCGTCATGAGGCACATAAAGACCCAGGTCCCACCCGCACTGGACCCCATGCAGTTTGTGTATCGTCCAAACCGCTCCATTGACGATGCCATCTCCACAACCCTCCATCTGGCCCTCACCCATCTGGATAACAAGGACTCTTATGTAAGGATGCTGTTCATAGACTTTAGTTCAGCATTCAACACAATTATTCCTCAGCACCTGATCGAGAAGCTGAGCCTACTGGGCCTGAACACCTCCCTCTGCAACTGGATTCTGGACTTACTGACTGAGAGACCTAAGTCAGTACGGATCGGGAACAGCATCTCCAGCACCACCACACTGAGCACTGGAGCCCCTCAGGGCTGTGTGCTCAGTCCACTGCTGTTCACTCTGCTGACTTACGACTGTGCACCAACGCACAGCTCGAATCATATCATTAAATTTGCTGATGACACGACCGTGGTGGGTCTAATCAGCAAGAACGACGAGTCAGCATACAGAGAGGAGGTGCAACGGTTAACAGCCTGGTGTGGAGCCAACAACCTGTCTCTGAAGGTGGACAAAACCAAAGAGATTGTTGTTGACTTCAGGAGAACACAGAGTGACCATTCTCCACTGATCATCGATGGATCTTCAGTGGAGATCGTCAAGAGCACCAAATTCCTTGGTGTTCATCTGGCGGACAAACTCACCTGGTCACTTAACACCAGCTCTATCACCAAGAAAGCCCAGCAGCATCTCTACTTTCTGAGAAGGCTGAGGAAAGCTCATCTCCCTCCCCCCATCCTGATTATGTTCTATAGAGGGACCATCGAGAGCATCTTAAGCAGCTGCATCACTGCCTGGTTTGGGAACTGCACCGTCTCGGATCGCAAGACCCTACAGAGGATAGTGAGGACAGCTGAGAAGATCATCGGAGTCTCTCTCCCCTCTATCATGGACATTTACACCACACGCTGCATCCGCAAAGCACACAGCATTGTGGATGACCACACACACCCATCACACACACACACTTCACCCTCCTACCATCAGGGAAACGGTTCCTAAGCATTCGGGCCGTCACATCAAGACTGTGCAACAGTTTTTTCCAGCAAGCCATCAGGCTCCTAAACAAACATCTGAACTGAACTCTCTCTCACACACATACACACATACACACACACTTACACACAACTGAGTGACTGATCTGTACAACCGGACTCAATACACATACACTTCGCACACCCAGGTTTCAGCACCATTCACACCTTTCATTATCGCAAAATGTTTACATGCCATTTGTTGCTGATCTTCCGGGACTTGCTTTTTTTGCACAATATTCTGTCCAAATCCTTTGGTCACTGTTCACTTTATTTTAATTGCTGCTATTGTTGAATTGCACAATTCTGTTATATTTTTCTGCTATTGTAGAATTGCACAATTCTGTTTACATTTCTCTGTTTACATTTTTCTGCTACTGTGCACCTTATTCTGTCACGACAGGTTTTACTGGCGGAGCTATTGCTGTTTTTATTTTTATATTTTGTGTATTGTGTATTGTCCTGCACTGTCTTGTGTTGTCTTTTGCACTGTTTGCACCAGTTGCACTCATGCACTTTATGTGGCGATGATCTTAGTTCCTGGCCCTGTGTTCTTCTATTCTGTGACTGTTGTTTTATGTTGTTTTATGTAGCACCTGGGTTCAGGAGGAACGTTGTTTCATTTCACTGTGTACTGCATCAGCTATATGGTTGAAATGACAATAAAAGCTTCTTGACTTCTTGACTTGATTTGACTTGAGAGAGAAGACGTCTAAAGAGACAGCAGGAAAAGGGGAATTGGAGGAGAGTGGAGGTTATGGTTGGCACTTTAAATGTTGGCACTATGACTGATGGAGAGGTAGCTAGACCATCTCACAAGATTTCCTGCCCTTCATTTCCACAATCATCAATGGGTCCTTAACAAGCAAGGGTCATTCCTATTTTAAAGAAACCTGCTCTGGATCCATCATACATCAACAACTACAGACCAGTATCACTTCTCTCTTTTCTTTCTAAATCTCTGGAACGCACTGTTTTTAACCAACTGTCTGTCTATCTCTCACAGAACAACCTCCATGATCCAAACCAGTCTGGTTTCAAAGTGGCACATTCCACAGAGACGGCCCTTTTGGCTGTTTCTGAGAAACTGTATGCTGCTCGATCAGCGAAGCTGTCATCTGTACTTATCTTCCTCGACCTTTCAGCAGCATTTGACACAGTCAACCACAAGACTCTCTTGTCTACCCTCAGGAGCCTCGGTATCCATTAAACAGCATGGGAATAGTTTGCTACCTACCTGGAAGGCCGCTCATACCAGGTAACATGGAGGAGATTCACATCTGACGCATGCAGATGTGACCATTTCTGTCCACACAGGCTGCCCAGGTGCTTGTTCAGTCTCTTGTCATTTTGATACCAGACTACCGCAACTCTCTGCTGGCAGGTCTTCCACTGAATGCTTTTCGTCCACTGCAAATGATGCAAAATGCAGCTGCACGACTTCAAGTTCTTCCACACCACCCCACTGCTGTGCTCCCTTCACTGGCTTTCAGTAGCTGCACATATTAGATTCAAAACACTGATGCTTGTCTACAAGGCTAAAAATGGACCAGCACCATCTTACCTCAGAGACCTCATCACACCTCTCACTGCACCATGCTGTCTGAGATCCTCCAGCACTGCTCGACTGGTGCCACCTTCTTTCAGAATAAGAGGTAAGTATACTTCAAAGTTCTGGCTATCTTTAAGCAACAGTTGAAGACCTACCTCTCACTGAAATACTTAAATTAGCACTATACAAGTTTGCTTTGTAAAAAACAAGAGTTATAGTCTGACCTTTATTAAGTTTGTAATCTAGCGTACCAGTGTAGATGTATTCATTGCTAGTGACTCAAAGCACTTTTGTATGTCACACTGGACAAGGGTGTCTGCTAAATGCCACAATTGTAAATGTAAATGTAGCTGATATGATGCGCCAGAGAAGGGTAGTCATGTGTGTTCAGGAGACTAAGTTGAAAGGTAGTAAGGTCAGGAATATTAGAGGTGGGTTTAAGCTTTTCAACAAAGGTGTGGATGTGAAGAGAAATGGTGTAGTGTAATCTTGAAGGAAAAGCACAGTAAGAGTGTAGTGGAGGTGAATAAAGTTTCTGATAAGGTGATGAATGTGAAGCTGGAAGTTGAAGGGCTGATGATAAATGTCAGTTTAAAAATGATAAAAATCAGTTCCTATGCACGTTGGTTTTGAGATGGAGGAGAAAGAGAAATTCTGGAGTGAGCTAGATGATGTGGTGGAGAGTGTACCTAGCAAAGAAAGATTTGTGATTTCAATGGACATGTTGGTAAAGAAAATAGAGGTGATGAGGAGGTGATGGGTGGATATGGCCTAAGAGCGAGGAATGTGGAAGGAAAGATGGATGTAGATGGATGTTATGTGTAAAGGAAAGAAATACTTATTATAAGAAAAAGTAGGTAGCATAGGGGTAACATATAAGAGTGGAGGAAGGTGCACACAGGTGTAGCGTCTGGCACAGGTCATTTAGACTTCATGTCCCAGGCATTCCTTTTAACCTATGACATCTACATCTCAATCAAAAGGTGAAACTTTTATTGGGGGTGGTGTATCCGTAAAGTGTCACACTCCCCCTCCGAAGACACTAAACAGGACCAAACCCTAAACTCTTGTTTAGTTTACTGGGACCCATAAAACAATAAACTCATAAAACTCATGAAACAATCCAAACTCGAAACTTGATCCAGCATGGCTGCTTGTGACAAACACACACAACCGGCTCCAGAACATTTGGATTTTACCACAAGACAGATAACCCCCTTGGCAGATTCTCTGTTTAACCCTCACCCACATACACACACACACACACACACACACACACACCACCCCGAAAGCCAGATAACCTCCCCTGGCCTCTCTGGTTGAATTCACAGCGACCCTCAGACCATAAAACAATTTACTCTCGGAACTCGGCCCCAGTACGTCTGTTTGTGACACACACACATATGCAGACACACACACACACTAAAAGGGAGCATTCTTTTATTAATTAAATAATAAATAGAATGTCCCACTTCACATACAGTTGTGTTCAAAATTATTCAACCCTCACTGAAATTGATTGTTTTGGTCGGTTTGACATTGATTATGATCATTCAGTCATCCTGCTTACAATTTAATCAAAGAGGCACGTGTAGGTCGGACAAATATAACATAACATTTATAATGAAATAACCACAAATGTCTTTTCTGAGCTCACATCATTATCAGTTTTATTCAACCCCCAAGTGACATTCAATCTTAGTACTTAGTACAACATCCTTTTACAGTTATAACAGCTTTTAAACGTGAAGCATAGCTTGACACAAGTGTCTTGCAGCGATCTACGGGTATCTTCGCCCATTCATCATGGGCAAAAGCCTCCAGTTCAGTCACATTCTTAGGCTTGCGCACTGCAACTGCTTTCTTTAAGTCCCACCAGAGGTTCTCAATCGGATTTAAGTCTGGTGACTGCGATGGCCACTTCAAAATGTTCTAGCCTTTAATCTGCAACCATGCTCTAGTGGACTTGGAGGTATGCTTGGGATCATTGTCCTGTTGAAAGGTCCAACGTCTTCCAAGCCTCAGGTTTGTGACGGACTGCATCACATTGTCATCCAATATCTCCTGGTACTGAAGAGAATTCATGGTACCTTGCACACGCTGAAGCTTCCCAGTACCTGCAGAAGCAAAACAGCCCCAAAGCATGATTGACCCCCCGCCATGCTTCACAGTAGGCAAGGTGTTCTTTTCTTCATAGGCCTTGTTCTTCCTCCTCCAAACATAGCGTTGATCCATGGGCCCAAACAGTTCTAATTTTGTTTCATCAGTCCACAGAACACTATCCCAAAACTTCTGTGGTTTGTCCACATGACTTTTGGCATACTGCAGTCGACTTTTCTTATTCTTTGGGGACAGCAAGGGGGTGCGCCTGGGAGTTCTGGCATGGAGGCCTTCATTACGCAGGGTGCGCCGTATTGTCTGAGCAGAAACTTCAGTACCCACATCTGACAAATCTTTTCTCAGTTCCTCAGCAGTCACACGGGGACTTTTCTCCACTCTACGCTTCAGGTAGCGCACAGCAGTCGAAGTCAGCATCTTCTTTCTGCCATGACCAGGTAGCGTTTCAACAGTGCCCTTTGCCTTTAAATTTGCGAATGATGCTTCCTATGGTGTCTCTTGGTATGTTTAACATCTTTGCAATCTTCTTATAGCCATTGCCCTTCCTGTGAAAAATAATCACCTGTTCTCTTGTCTTCCTGGACCATTCTCTTGACCTCACCATGTTTGTAACCACACCAGTAAATGTCTAGAAGGAGCTGAGTATCACAGTCATTTTAAAGCTGCCTAATTGGTGCTTATTAGGCTTTATTGCTGCTCCCTGATATCCACAGGTGTTTTCAATACCTGATTGAAAACACTTCATTGAACCTCTGTTCTTCAGAGTGGTAGTCTTTAAGGGGTTGAATAATTATGTCAATGAAGAATTCACAAAAGAAACATTTACTACTGTATTACAAAACTAATTGATGTCATTTTAGTTGCATATGGTTCTTTAAGAAGTCCTTGTAGGATTTCATTCTGAATACAATTATAAATGTACACTAAATTCCCTAAAACCATTTACAGCATTGGGGGTTGAATAATTTTGAACACAACTGTACATCTTGTTTGTATCTTCTACTATAAGATACAAACATGCGCATTTTATTTATTACAATACAACATAGTATTAACATCAGTTAATTTCTGATCTCTGTAAGTTAATGTACCTCTGCCTTACCGTCATTCCTTTTCATGTTTAGTATCCAAATGACCGCAAAATTATCTGTTTCTTTATTTTTCAAACAATGGTGCATTTTATTTAATCATGAAATGTACCATACCGTCTTAATTCACTTTGGATAAAACTTTAAAGTCTCCAAAAGCAAGTATAGCCCGGAAACCATGCCCACAGATGCATGAACAAAGGAAGTTTTTCCCTCCAAAATTTCAGGCCATAGCATTGGCCATTCCCCCAAGAATGGGTGGGGTTCAGGACCTTTAAAACATCTTGAACCCAACCAGTCAGTTCAGTCGGGTCCAGTCAGAGTTCAGTCAAGAAAGCAACTCGCTTACTCGGCTCGACCGGAAGGCTCGGACCCCCGGGGCCCGATGGCCCAGAGAGTCGGGCGCTTCGAACAGCATAGCAGCGACGCTTCGGGACGAGATCTCAAATCTCTTTTAAGATCTTCCAGCAAGCTTTATTTTCAAAACACCAACTGCTCTGATCTTCAGGAGAAGCTGGGAGAACATCTGACTCCATCCTAACCGACTCGTCGAAAAGATTCTTTTGTCTACCACATCCGGACTCTTGTGCAACAAGTCAATGCAAGTAACCGGTTTACCAACTAATTTAGATGCGTGTTAAGTTTGAACCCCTTAATATTAAGGCGAATTTAAATTTCTGTGACGATTTCTCAGTTAGGATGTGATTAATTTGAAGTTTAAGCTGCCCTTTCCTTTCCATCCCTCCTCTTTCCTTTCTCTCTTTCTTCTTTTTCCTTTCTCTTTCTCCTTTCCTAATTTCAACTTTCTTTTACTTTCTTTTAATTTTAATTTTTTTTATTTCTTTTTGTTTGTTTGTTTGTGTAGTTAGTTTTATGTTGTGTTTGTCTCATTCATTAAACGCCGTATTTTTCATAAGTGATTGCCTCTGAGTACATTCATAAATGCAAAGTTCCTGCAACATCAGGTCTGAACTACATGCTCTATTTAATTTAATTTAATTTAATTTACGGTATAAAGTAAAAGGGGGTTACGTCTTTCTTGGCCAGGGAGATACCTCTTTTATAGAATTAATATAAAATTATACTGTCTGTTTGCCGGACGAACAGACAAATAACTGTAATGTTAATTCCATTACCGTCAATTCAACTTAACTTAAATATTTATAATTACTTATAAATATTTACCTTTCTTTGCAAGCTAAATTCGCTACATATGATGGTGGAGAATGTGGGAAGACTGTGCTTCCAACAATATACTCAATTTATCTGTATTATAAGTTTGTCCCTCTTATCCCCCAGTCGCTACACAGGTAAACTATATTCTATGCAAAAGATGCAACCTGAGATGCAATCAGAGACTGTAAAGTGTTGACAGGGGATAGTGTAGCTTGACAGCATTGGATGGTGGTCTGTAGGATGGCTTTGGATGTGAAGAAGAAAATGAGGATAGTAAAGACTGAAACAAAAATAGGGTGGTGGAAACTGAAGAAAGAAGACTTGTAAGATTCAGGGAAGAGGTCAGATATGGGCTAGGTGGAGGTGAAGAGGAACTGGATAGTTGGGCAGTTAACACAGAAGTGAAAAGGGAGACATCTAAGATTAACCCCTGTATGAAACAGTTTTTCTCTGATCAGCTCCTTCAAGTGTCTAAAGAAGCGATACCAAAGGTCTTTTCTTCCTCAAATTTAGATTTTATGTCACATAAACATTCATAGAGTACAACATGTAGTGAAATGCTTTTTACAACTGAACATCTAAACATGAAAATAGAAATAGAATATAAAAATAAAATAAATTAAAAAAAAGTATACAAATATATTGAAAGTATAATTATAGATCATATCAATAACATACATACATACATACATACTGTCAGGTGTCCACCAGCCACACCCTCCCCAGATGCACCTATTACTACTAGTAGCTCTCCATCATACTAAATAACCGCACCTGGCACTCATCAACCCTATGTCACCGTCCGTTCTACAGTTTAGGTTGGAGAACACTCACGGACTACTCACGCTACGGATTCTCCGTCACTTGGATTACTACCCCCTTCTAGGATATCGTGTACTTCATGGACTTAGCCTTTCTAAGGGATTACCAGAGATTGCTGGCTCTTTATGTACTCTATTGTTTGCCATTTTCCCTTTTTCTTCATTTGTTTTATTAAAGCCTCGTTTTGCTGAACTTCGGTTTCCAGCGAGTTCTTCCGGCCTGACAGAAGAATGGACCTTTACAAAAACAAAGGGATGCCCCTCAGTCCCTTAGTCTTTCAAAGAACTCTCCGTTCCTCTGGACATACCTCTCTGGTCACTCCTAAATACAGATGTAAAAAGTTCAGTGGCCGGTCATTTGCCGTCCAGGGACCAAAGCTGTGGAACGCTCTTTCAGCTCACATTCGATCCATCACTGTGCTGAGTGTTTTTAAATCGCAGTTGAAAACTTTTTTATTTATACAAGCTTTTAACACGTAGCCCTGTTTCAACTCCTTTTTTACATATATATTGTGCTCTTATATTTTTATATTTTTTATATTTCTTATATTTTATTGTCTACTCTGTAGTTATATTTTTATATTTTTTATGTATTTCTTATATTTTATTGTCTACTGTCTATTTTTTATTTTTGTTATTTTTTACTGGAAAGTGCCTTGTGCTCCTTTTGGTTGTTGTAAGGCGCTATATAAATAAAATTTGACTTGACTTGACTTGACTTCATCACTACTGAGGTCAGGGCTACAGGGTGGTAGTCGTTGAGGAAGGTGGGCTGGGGTTACAATGGTGGACTGTTTAAAGCATGAGGGGACTTCAGACTGCCCCAGGTAGAGGTTAAAGTTCTCAGTGTACACTGCTGCTAGCTTGTCAGCGCAAACCTTCAGAACCCGATTTGTAATGGTATCTGGTCCTGCTGCCTTCCTGGTATTCACTCTCCTGAATGCCCTCCTCATGTCATGCTCCGAGATGGTGACCACATTTAACCTTCCGGTTTTCTCAGCGTGCATGCTGTTCCTCCCGCTGCTTTACTTCCTTCACCGCTCTGCGCACAATGTAAAATGCAGCCTTACTGCTATAAGAGCTGCTCACACTTAACCAGTCACCATAAGGCAAACTGTTATTGTTTTTTTAAACTGTGCAATAACAGTAGTTTTAATTTTTGTGCAATAGCAACTGTGCAATAACAACAATTTAAACTGTGCAATATTACCTCATGCAAATTGTTAATTTGATAGTGTAACTACTGCTACTATTATTTTTAGGGTTTTTTTTTCTTCTGTATTTATAAACTGTACTGTATATATTTTGTAGCATGTTTCTGCTTCATATTTGCAATTTTTTTTCTTTGCTGCTGTAAAATGGAAATTTCCCAACAGTGGGACGTATAAAATAACTCTTATCTGGCAAGAGAACAGAAGACAAAAAGACGTGGTGGTGGAATAAGGAAGTGCAGGAAAGCATTAGTAGAAAGAGGTTGGCAAAACAGAATCATCTGGGCAGCCAGATGAAAAAGGAGGCAGGAGTACAAGGAGATGTGACAACAGGTGAAGGGGGGATATGGAAAAAGCTAGAGAAAAGGCATCCGAAAAGCTGTATGAGAAGATAGACAGGAAAGGATTTGTACTGATTGGCAAGGCAGAGGGACCGAACATTGAAGGATGTCCTGCAAGTTGAAGGAAGTGGAGGAAGTATTTTGAGCAGCTGATGAATAAAGAAAATGAAGAGAGAGAGAGAGAGAGAGAGAGAAAGAGGGAGAGCGTGTGTGAGAGAGAGAGAGAGAGAGAGAGAAAGAGAGAGAGAGAGTTGGATGATGAGGAGATGGTGAATCAGGAAGTGTATAGGATTAGCAAGGGTAAAGTGAGAGCAGCTATTAAGAGAATGAAGAGTGGAAAGTCGGTTGGCCCAAATGTCATACCAGTAAAAGTTTGTAGATGATGGGAGAGATGGCAGTGGAGTGTTAGATTGTTCAACAAGATTTGGCAAGTGAGAGGATGCCTGAGGAATGGAGGAGTGTGTTGGTACCGATTTTTTAAAGTAAGGCAGATGTATAGACCTGCAGAAATTACAGATGAATAATGTTGGTCAGCCACACCATTAAATTATGAGAAAGAGTAGTGGAAGCTAGGCGGATAGAAGAGGTAAATCTGTTAGCAAGAATATGGTTTTATACTGAGGAAGAGCACTATGGATGAAATATTTGCTGATGAATGTGGATGGAGTAGTATAGAGGAGGTCAGAAGATGATGGGTTTGTGAAGGGGTGAAGGTGGATGAGTTTAAGTACCTGGTGTCAACAGTAGAAAGTAATGGAGTGTGTGTTAGAGAAGCAAAGAAAAGAGTGCAGGCTGGGTGGAAAATAGTGACATGAGTGATTTGGGATAGAAGGGGTAAGTATGAAAAAGAAAGTGTATAAGACCGTGGTGAGACCTGTAATTTTGTATGGTTTAATACAGACAATGTCATTAACAAAAAAAAACAACAGGACACTGAAGCTGAGCTGAAGGTGGCAGAGTTAAAGATGCTACAATTGTCATTGGGATTTAGTTTAAAAAATGAGATTGTCAGAAGGACCATGCAGGTAGGAGATTTTGGAGACAAGGTCAAATTGGCTTGATTAAGTTGGTTTTGTTCATGTGAGGCTGTAAATACAGCTTTGTGTAGTGGAAATTAACTTCTTAGTTCCAAGTATTTCTGTTAATAGTTATTTGTATGAGTTTCTGTTTTCTTATATTGAGAAAGGGTCAAAGTAATGATTAGAATTTTCAAATCCCACATAGGACCTGGGGAACAAATTATACTATTTTAAATGGTCCGGATTGAGGATTATTAAGGCTCTCTAGATCTGGTTTAATCTATAAGATAAAAGGTCTAATATATTTAGTTTTAGCTTCATAAAGATGAAGTTGTTGTGGTTGAAACCCAGGGAGATAAGATGGATTATTTTTGTTTGCCTTGAGTTTAACCACATATTGTAAGGCCAATTTCAAACGCCTGTTTTGGAGTGATGGTCCTCTGGCTTCTATAAAGAGGCTTTGTATGGGATTTATCCTAAAGGCTGCTAAAGCCATGCATTTTCCTTGATTATTTATTGTATCAAATAGTTGTATATAAGATTTAAAAACGTTTAGAATATCCATAGTTTTGGAAAAAATGTTCCTTAAAGCTCTCATGTGTAGAATAAAGTTAAGTTTGTTATCCAACACCAATCCCAAGATTTTGAGTTCTTTAACAGTTTCAATATGTAGGTCCGGATCAGGATGTTGAGAATGGAGAAGACAAAAATGCATACATTCAGTCTTTGTCTTAGAGAATTTAAATCCTTTTTTTATTGACCAATCATTTACCTTGTCTATTCATAGTTGTAGCTGTCGCTCAATTGCATTCATGGTTTTCCCTCTGTAACCTATAAATATCATCAACATAAAGACTACAAAAAATATGAGGTTCTATGACCTTTATTATACTATTGATTTTTATACTGAAGAAAGTGACTGAAAGGATGCTTCCTTTGTGGGACCAATTCCTCTACGTGTACATGTGATAGTGTGGTTCCTATGTGGTTCCTATTTGAACACAGAAAATTTCTGTTAGACAGGAAGTTGTTAATAATAATGGGTAAATTGCCTTTAAAACCCATTTCATATAGGTCTTTTTAGGATACCATATCTCCAAGTGGTATTATGTGCCTTCTCTGGGTCAAAGAATAGAGCTACAGCATGCTCTTTTTTGATTAAACTGTCCCTAACATATGACTCAGTCTGATAAGATGGTCTAAAGTGTTTTTGTCTCATCTAAATCCACACTGATAATTGCTGATCTGATTCCTTGACTCCAGTATCCACACTCGGCGGACATTGGCCGTGGTTTTCATGGTTTTGCAGACACAACTGGCCAGAGTAATTAAACAATAATTTTTTTCAGCACTCTGGTCTTTATTCGGTTAGGGAACAGGGATAACAATAGCCTCCCTCCAAGATGGTGGTATATTTCCTGTTCTCCATATGGTATTAAAGATTCAAGTCAAGTCAAGAAGCTTTTCTGACTTACGACTCCACTCTGACTTACGACTCTGTAGTAATGCACAGCTCAAATCACAATTATGAAGTTCGCCAACAACACGACCGTGGTTGGTTTTATTAGCAAGAACGACGGGCCAGCATACAGAGAGGAGGTGCAACAGTTAACAGCTTGATGTGGAGCCAACAACCCACTTTGAACGTTACTGAACTTTCTTCACCTTCCTGACAGCAGGAAGGTGAAGAAAAAAAACAACCAAATAAAACCAAAAATAAAACCAACCACGGTCGTGTTGTTGGCAAACTTGATAATTGTGATTTGAGCTGTGCTTTACTACAGAGTCGTAAGTCAGCAGACTGAACAGCAGTGGGCTAAGCACACAGCCCTGAGGAGCCCCAGTGCTCAGTGTGGTGGTGCTGGAGATGCTGTTCCCGATCCCGATTCCAGTCAGGAAGTCCAGGATCCAGTTGCAGAGGGAGTTGTTCAGCCCCACTAGGCCTAGCTTCTCAATCAGGTGCTGAAGGATGATTGTGTTGAATGCTGAACTAATGACACTAACAGCATTCGTATGTAAGTGTCCTTATTGCCCAGGTGGGTGAGGGCCAGATAGAGGGTTGTGGAGATGGCATCATCCGTGGAACGGTTTGGATGATACGCAAACTGCATGGGGTCAAGTGAGGGTGGAAGCTGGATCTTGATGTGCCTTATGACGAGCCCTGTCGAAGCATCATGATAGGTGTGAGTGCGACAGGACGATAGTCATTGAGGCAGGAGACTGTAGACTTCTTCAGCATGTGGACGATGGTTGTTGTCTTGAAGCACAGAGGAACAATGTTGCTGCTCAGGGAGATGTTGAAGATGTCAGTGAAGACATCTGCTAGCTGTTTTGCACATTTCCTGAGCACTCTGCCAGGAACATTGTCTGTTCCGCAGACTTACGTGGATTGACTCTGCTTAGAGTTTTCCTCAATTCAGCTGTAGACAGAGCACCTGGTCACTGGAAGGAGGTGTGGTCTTTCTTGCCTCCACGTTGTTTTGCACCTCAAAACTGGTGTAGAAGTCATTTAGCGCATCTGGGAGGGAGACAACATGGTCACAAACGGGGTGAAGTTGTCTTGTAGTTCGTAATCACCTGGATGCCCTGCCACATGTGCCAGGTGTCTCCGCTGTCTTGGAAGTGGCTGTGGATTTGCTTAGCGTGTGTGCGCTTTGCCTCTTTGATGGCATGGGACAGTTTGGGCCTTGCTGTTCTTTAGGCCATCTTGTCCACTGCACTGAAATCAGAGTCTCTATTTTTCAGCAGCAGAAGCACTTTTGCAATCATCCACGGCTTCTGTTTAGAGCCTGTAGGGATGATCTTGGAGATGGTCACATTAACACACTTGCTGATGTAGCTGGTCACTGATAATGTATACTCCTCCAATTTAATGGAATCGCTGTTGGTTGCAGCCTCCCTAAACATGTCCCAGTCAGTGCAGAGGTGGCTCCTGCTGGCCAGGTTTTCACCTGTTTTCGAACTGGTTTAGAGCATCTGACAAGCAGTCTGTATGCTGGAATTAGCCTAACAGAAATGTGGTCTGAGTAGCCGAGGTGGGGTGGGGCTCCAGCTTTCCAGAAGAATTAGTAATACTCTGTGAAGCAGATTCTTCAAGAACTAATATTGGATTCTTTTGCAGTTCAACTGCAGTATTATTAGCTTGTTGACCTCTTTTCAAGCTTCTCCATAATCCAATCTTTTAAGGAATTTCACTTTTTGAATTTCTTTTTCTTTCATCCAAGCAAGACATATTTTTGATGAAGATGGGTCCTGCATTTTGGTGATTTCTAACAATTTCCCCTCATGTCCCTCCTCTCCACAGATATGACAGATAGATTTGTTTCTACATGCAACAGAACTATGACCAAACCTCTCACAGTGAGAGGATCTCAGAGGATTAGGAATGTACATGTCAACAGGGACAGGATCCTAGACAGATTTATTCTGGTGGCTGTGATTTGTTGAAAGTTAGGATATATGTACTAGTCTTAATAATTTTATCTCCTTTTCTGATTAAAATTTACTTCACATTTGTAACACCTTCTTGTGTTAATTCTGTGGCTATTTCAGCTTCATCTATATCCTACAGTTCTCTTGTTTTAATAATTCCTCTGCTGCTGTTCAGATATGGGTGACACGTGGCTTTTATTGGAACACCCTCTAAGGTACTAGCTTGTAGCAAATCGTCAGCATGGGCTTTTTTGAGCTTTCAATCAGAATCTGGCCTGATCTCAACTTTTTTACATCATTAACTGTTCCTGCAATTCCTGCCATTCCATTTTTTTATTGTAAATCGGGATAACTTTGTAAGTACTACATCAGTTGAGAGAGATTTTTAATGCATTTTAATGCTGATTTCTAATATTTGTTTTTTGGGGGTTTGTTTATTTGCTATATTTGTTTTAATTTTCACTCATCATCTTTGCTCCCCACTAACCATGGAGTCCAACCAGGGGATGAAGGAGCTGTGGAAATTCAGCAGATATACATCAGAGATACAAGGATGACATACTCTTGCAAAAAGAACTAAATGTTCAAATTGCCCGATTACCACCGCCTTCAGGAAAGTGAAACACACGGATGATTTAATTGGCAGTATATCTACCCAGGGCACGCCATGACTAGCCACTTGATTGGATTGGGCCCTTCCAACCGCCCATCAATATAAAGTAGAAACCAAAACATTGTGGTGGTCTTGGAAAAGTTTCAGCTAATCACATTCCTCAAATACCAGGTCTTATTCCTCCACAGACACGGGTCACAACTCACAGCCAACATGTTGCCCCATTTGTCGTCCTTTTACAAACAGCAAAGGGGGTGCTAGGGACATATTCTACCATGGGTCCCCATTGGGGCAGGAAGGTCAAGTAGGTTTAAGGATGTGGTGAGGGAAGACATGCAGGTGGTTCGTCAAAGGTTTGTAAGTATTATAGTAACTTTACTTGTATGTCTGTTTTACTGTAGACATCTTCCAGCTCTAGGTGAGTGTTTAGCCACCTTAGCGGGAGCCATGCCCGTGGCATTTTTGGAGCCTCACCTCAATACACACAACCCATTCTCTGTCTTCAACACTAAAACATCACGTGAACAAGCCAGTAAGTGTTACATCTTTAGGCAGTAAACCTAATTTAATTTTTTTATTATTTTAATTTGATCATATTTAATTTAATTATTACTTACTAAGCTATCTTTTTAGTTGATAGCAGTATCTTTAGTTGTCATCATTAATTTAAGTTTTAAATTATTATTCAACTACCACATTGTGATCTCATTTGTTTATATTATAATTACGTTCTTGAAAATCCACCATCCTTCAGATAGTGCTGTGTTCACACAATTTTGTATTATTATATTAAGCTCATGTTATATGTTAGTTTGAAATTATTTAAACCCACTAACCCATTTTACCTCTCTCCTCAGTATTAGGCATGCCTGATACTGTAGAACAGATGTGCCCTGAAGTACCCCGTCTGGACTGTCTGATGAAAGACATAAATGACATGTCTGAATCAGGAGCTCGCTACACTGAAATGCCCCATGTCATTGAGGTAGTGCTGCCCATGCTGTGTAACTACTTATCCTACTGGTGGAAGAGAGGGACAGAGAACCAGGCCAAGGGCACAGCAACTGAATGTAGCACCACTGTCACTTCTGAGCACTTGAGTGTAATCCTGGGCAACATCTTAAAGATCCTGAATAGTAATCTAGGCATTGATGAGGCCTCCTGGATGAAGAGGATTGCAGGTAAATATGTCCTATTGTAAGTAGGCCAAGGCAAATTGACTAGATTTATAAACAGATAAAAAGTATTTCTTTTAGCATTGATCTACTACTTCTAATATTGTGTCTATTTCTGTTGCCTTCATGACAAAATCTTTGGATTTCAGTGAATATCTTAACTAATTAAATTGTATTTTTAATTATTTGTTTTACTTATCACTAGGTTTTATGTTAGTTTCAGTAAAATTTTATTGACCAAGATTTAGTAAAAGACATCAATACATATAGCTACACAGACACACACACACACACACACACACACACACACACACACACACACACACACACACACACACAGTATCTCACAAAAGTGAATACACCCCTCACATTTTAGCAAAAAATTAAGAATATCAATGGACAATACAATTGAGATGAAAATGTTATATATTTTAGATTAGTCAATGTGTAGCTTGTATAGCAATACAGATTTACTGTCCTCTGAAAATAACTTCACATACAGCCATTATTGTCAAGATATTCGCAACAAAAGTGAGTACATGCAAATTGAATCATGTTCAAAGTGTAAATATTTTGTGTGAGCACTATTATTATCTAGCACTGCATTAATCCTCCTGGGCATGGAATTCAGCAGTGCTGCACAAATTGCTGCTGGGATCTCATTAGGGTTCAGGTCTGGAGACATACTTGACCACTCCATCACCTTCAGCAAGGCAGTTTATCTTGGCAGTGTATTTGGGGTCATTTTCATATTGGAAAACTGCTGTTCGACCTAGTTTATGAAGGAAGCGCATTATGTTCTGCTTCAGAATGTCACAGTACATGTTGGAATCCATGTTTCCCTCAATGAACCACAGCTCCCCAGTACCAGCAGCACTCATGCAGCTCCAGACAATGATGCTACCATTACTATGTTTGACTGTAGGCAAGCCACAGTCTTCTTAGTACTCCTCACCAGGGCGTCGCCTCAAATGATGGACACCACATCTAGCCAAACAAGTTTATCTTAGTCTCATCAGACCACAGGACATGGTTTCAGCAATTCATGCTCAGTTTAGGGGCAACCAGTTCCTGTTACAACATGACTGCGCTCTAGTGCACAAAGCAAGGTCCTTAAATGGATGAGTGAGTTTGGTGTGGAGAAAAATGCCTTTCCTGCACCTCAACCTGATAGAACACTTTTGGGATGAATAAGAGCGGAGACTGTGATCCAGGCCTTCTCATCACACATAAGTGTTTGACCTCACAAATGCGCTTCTGGAAGAATGGTCGAAAATTCCCATTAGCAGACTCATAAACCTAAAAGGAAAGCCTTCCCAGAAGATTTTAAGCTGTTATACTGTAGGTGCAAAGGGTGGGCCAAAATCATATTAAACCCTAAGAATCAGATGTTACTCAAGTTCATTTGCATGTGAAGGCAGACGAGCTAATACTTTTGGCAATATAGTGTATATATGGCTATGTATTATATTTAATATTTCAAGAAACACTATATGGACATAAGATTTGGGACACCTGACTTTTCCATCCATATGTTTTTCTATAGCACTTTTCACAATGGACAATGTATCTATATGTTTTGCTTCTTAAGCATTGTTTTGCCTCTCTTAGAGGCTGTGTACATTTTGTGATGGATATTTACATTTATTAATATTATACTTGTCATGAACCTTTAATCTTCTGTATAAGTTTCATTTTTGCCTGCCACTACTGTGTAAGTCTTATGTGAGGACTCTTATTTTGTGTTACCATGAGCCAGGTAATAGGAAATAGGAAGCAATGAACTCATGATTTTCTATATATTTCTTTCATTTCATTTACAGTTTTACTCGGTTCAATGGCCACTGAGTTTAATTGTGTAAACCCCACATGGGACTAATAAAGGAGCAAGTTGCTCATATATCCTGGCTCTTGAGCAAAGTTTGGCTTGCTGTTGATTTATATTGCACACTAGGAAAGCAAAACATAAAAGGAGAACAGTAAAAGCGTGTAATAAATTATATGTACAAACTTTAAAAATAAGCTTTGGAACATTGGAAATCACTATTTGTTGGAGTAGACAAATGCTATAAAAAGAGAATGCAACGGATAAACACAGCAAGCTAACAGGCTTAAAAAGAAAGGAAAAAAATAAACATTGGCATACAAATGCATACGCATTCGCTCAAAAAATATAATCTGTTTACTGCTGCTGTTTTTTGCTGACTTTAGATTTAGTGTTTGTTCTCACCGGTTTTATTGAATCCATCACTATGCGAGCGAGCTGATGAAGTCGTGAAGTCACAACAGAACAGATATAGTGCGACTGTTCCAAAGTTAGAAAACAAACGTCATGCTAGCCCGTAATGTGAGAAGCCCAAATAATCGATATCGGCATTTGTTGACAATGAATTTTGATATAGATCATTATCAATTTTATCGATTAGTTGTTGCAGCCCTATTATCATCACAACGTGCTAGCGCTTGTTTCGATTACACTCGTTTCGATTACATTCATAATGAACTTTCTCTCCCAATATTGACTAGTTAGATGGATGATTTTAATCGTTTACAGCCATTGCTTCCAGCAGCATTTAGAAGGGTTTATCGGATGCATTTATAACATGTGTTGAGCATACGCTATGCCATAAGCGCGCTAATTCCTATTACCCATGTAACGCTCACGGAAGCCTGTCAAAATAAGTAAAAAATAGTTCCCTCACGTAGGAACTAACATAAAAGTGGCAGATAAAGCATACCTTGCTCAAAATAAACTATTTCTTTAGCATAATATTTATATGCAGATGTTTATTAGATTGCATGTGGAAGAAACCTTGAGAGGAACCGGACTTAAAAGGGGAGCCTGCCTCATTTGGGTGATATCAAGATTATGATTATATTTCATTAAAACAATACAAAACACCGGAGAGTGAGAAATATCATGAGCGTGTGAGATTATGAATAATGTCCTTTCTACAGTCTTATACAGTCAGTAGATATTGTGGAACTTACTCAGGGCTTACTCACTTATATTGAAGGTGTAACCAGCTCAATTGTCAGTGTGCTTTAGCTCTATTTTGAATCTACTATCTTCTGGTAAGGAAGGATTCTAACTTTGTATATCTATTTAACTCAGTTGATACTAGAGTGTTGGTCTGTGCTTATTAGTTTGGTCAGGTGATTAATCAAGGGTAGTTTTAGTCTCACTTGAGGTGTGAATTGTGGGCAGGGCTTACTCACTTATATTGAAGGTGCTATAGTTGTAGTTAGCCCCCACAAGTAGGTAGCCCCCCTAAAGCCAGTAACGCTTAGTGTTTATTTAGAATTTCTTATTTGTACTTTTTCTTTTTAAAAACACATTGATCTCAAATTGGGAGATCAGTCGTGTGCCTCAAACCCATCTCTGTAGTCATCTCTTACAGACACAGGTGTTCCCATCCACAGAACAGATGTCACATTGCCAGTAACCTCATCTACCCTCCCCTGTTGTCTCAATCTCGAACAGTGGTGGTAGGTGGGCTCTGGAATTGCCAGTCTGCTGTAAGGAAAGTTGACTTTATCACAGGCTTGGCTTCCCACTACACCTTCGACTTTCTGGCACTTACTGAGACCTGGATATTCCCATAGAACACTGCTACACCAGCTGTTCTGTCTTCTGCCTATGCTTTCTCTCACTCACCAAGAGGTGGTGGTACAGGTCTACTTTTATCACGGAGATGGTGTTTTACACCTATCCCTTTGTCTCATCTAACCATGTCTTCTTTTGAATTCCATGCAGTTTCAGTTACCTCTCCAATCAATCTTTCCATTATTGTCATCTATC
This sequence comes from Silurus lanzhouensis, assembly GCA_039877035.1. Lineage (NCBI taxonomy): Eukaryota > Metazoa > Chordata > Actinopteri > Siluriformes > Siluridae > Silurus > Silurus lanzhouensis. The sequence goes on along the minus strand of JBCEWE010000214.1, from coordinate 6,949,860 downwards.
GCCCTCCTGGTCCCCTTGGAGACTTTCTAGAAGACATAGACACACTCCTCAGTACTTTCCCCTCTGACAGCACCCCTCTGACAGTTCGTGGTGACTTCAACCTCCCATCTGACAAACTTCAGTCATCCTGCCTTTTGCCTTTTCTGAATACCTTCTCCTTGGCATTTAACAGCTGCCCTCCAACACACAAGGGAGGAAATGTCCTGGACCTGGTTTTCACCTGCCCTACAGACATGACTGCCACTCCACTTCCAATCTCTGATCATCACCTGGTTTCCTTTTCAATCACTCTTCCTATTCAACCTAAAAATAATTTACATGTCTCTCTTATCCATCCTAACCACTCCATCTCTCCCTCTTCTGTAGCTTCCTGTACTCTTTCTTCTTTTTCTGACCCTGACTCCTTTTCCTCTCTACACTTGGACGTTGCTACTGACTCCTTCCTCTCATCTCTTTCCTCAACCATGAACCTCCTTTGCCCCTTGACTACAAAACCCAAGAAGACTTCTTGTCTAACACCGTGGCTGTTGGAGGTTTTGCGCAGCAATCGATGAGAGCTCAGGTCTGAAGAGAGGAAGTTGAAAAAATCACAACTCGGTGTAGACCTCGCATCTTACCGCGCACTCCTGACCAAATTTTCTTTGGAGTTGACTTCTGCCAAAACTGCCTTCTACATGGAAAAGCTTGAGGCCTCTGCACAAGATCCTTGTAAGCTCCACAACATCTTCTCTTCACTCCTCAACCCCCCCCTGCTGCACCTGCTCCATCCTCCCCGACTACTAATGACTTTGCTTACTTCTATGATGAGAAGATTAAAAAAATCTGCCAGACCTTCACTTCCTCCCCAACAATGACTACACAACACAAACAACAATCCACTACGTCTCTGTCAAGCTTCTCAACCTTAACAAAAGATGAGATACTGCAAGTCATCCAATCTTGCAATCCCACCACCTGTCCTCTGGATCCAATCCCTTCAAATATGCTTTAGACCATCACACATGATCTCCTGCCCTTCATCTCCATAATCATCAACAGGTCATTAACATCTGGCTATATACCAACTACCTTCAAGCAAGCAAGGGTCGTTCCCATCTTGAAGAAACATGCTCTGGATCCATCAGACATCAACAACAACAGACCGGTATCACTTCTCTCCTTTCTTTCTAAATCTCTGGAACACACTGTTTTTAACTAACTGTCTGTCTATCTCTCACAGAACAACCTCCATGATCCAAACCAGTCTGGCTTCAAAGCGGCACATTCCACAGGGACAGCCCTTTTGACTGTTTCTGAGAAACTGTATGCTGCTCGGTCAGCCAAGCTGTCATCTGTACTTATCTTCCTGGACCTTTCAGCAGCATTCGACACGGTCAACCACAAGACACTTTTGTCAACCCTCAAGAGCCTCGGTAACAGCATGGGAATGGTTTGCTTTCTACCTGGAAGGTTGCTTATACCAGATAACATGGAGGGGGATCCACATCTGCCCCGTGCAGACTCACCACTGGTGTCCCACAAGGCTCGGTACTTGGTCCCCTCCTTTTCTCTCTCTATACCCACTCTAATGGTGAAGTCATATCCTCACATGGGTTTTCTTATCACTGCTATGCAGATGACACTCAACTGATCTTTTCTTTCCTTCCATCAGATACCACAGCTTTCGCTCGGATCTCGGCATGCTTGACAGACTTATCTTCATGGAGTGCTCACCAACTAAAACTCAACCCCAGCAAAACAGAACTGCTGATAATCCACGGCGATTCATCTCCAGGTCAAGATCTCCACTTCATGACTCTCTGCTCTCCCCTTCAGCCACTGCTCGTAACCTTGGGGTAACTATGGACAAATAACTGTCCTTCTTCCCACATTTTGCTAATGTGTCTCGATTTTGTAGATTTCTTCTTTACAACATCCGAAGGATTTGACCATTTCTGTCCACACAGGCTGCCCAGGTGCTTCTTCAGTCTCTTTTGATTTCAAGACTCGACTACTGCAACTCTCTGCTGGCAGGTCTTCCCCTGAACACTATCCGTCCACTGCAAATGATCCAAAACGCAGCTGCACGGCTTGTGATCAATCAGCCCAAGTTCTTCCACACCACCCCACTGCTGCGCTCCCTTCACTGGCTTCCAGCAGCTGCACGTATCAGATTCAAAACACTGATGCTGTCAGGGACTTGGGTGCGGGGCTAGGTGAGTGGAAGATAGGACCCACATGCAGGATGCTCCAGACGATATGAATCGAGAGAGGAGGGTTGCACAGGCAGGAAATATTTAATGTCTGAATACAACAGCACAAAAACAGTCGTGAGAAGGATAGAACAGGCAGAAAAGCAACATGTCCGAAACTTAAGAGCAAACAACAGAAGCACACACTGGGTTAATATAGAGAAAAAAAAGGAAAACAATAATGTCCGAATACTTTTGACCACATAGTAGAAGCGCACGCTGGGTTTATGCAGAGAAAAGCAATAACGTCCGAATACTTAAGAACACACAGTTGCGGCACTCACTGGTTAATAAAAAGGTCCGTGGCACCGGGAGAGTGCCTGGTGGAGGGCACCAACGAGCATGCTTGGACCGGTCTGAGGCGGGAGAGGTGGAAGGTCGGGTGGATGCGCAAAAAACACCAGGGAGCTTGAGACGCACTGCCACGGGATTTATCACCTTGGAAATGGGAAATGGACCCATGAAACGAGGGGCAAGCTTCCTGCATATGGCCTTGAGAGGTAGGTCACGAGTAGAAAGCCAGACCTTCTGGCCGATCCGATATCGAGGGGCCGGTCTGCGTTTGCGATTGGCCCAACGCCTGTAACTCTGGGACGACTTTAGGAGGGCCACCCTCCACCCGTGCCGACAACGCTTGAACTGGGCCAGGGCAGAGGGAACGGTGGTCTTGGGTTCCTGTGTAGAGAACAGCGGGGGTTGGTAGCCGAACACAGCCTGAAAGGGTGAGAGGCCTGTGGCAGAGGAGGGAAGAGTGTTGTGAGCATATTCAGCCCAGAGAAGCTTCTCCGACCATGTGGAGGGGTCTTAAGCGCAGAGAATACGAAAGCTGGTCTCGAGTTCCTGGTTGAGCCTTTCGGTCTGACCATTGGACTGAGGGTGAAACCCGGGGGAGAGGCTGACTGAAATCCCCAGGAGGCGGCAGAACTCCTTCCAAAAATGGGCAGAAAATTGGGGGCCCCGATCGGACACGATGTCCCGAGGCAAACCGTGCAGGCAGAAAACGTGTTGGAGCAGGAGCTGGGCAGTTTCCTTCGCAGAGGGAAGCTTGGGCAGGGGAATGAAGTGACCCATCTTCGAGAAAATGTCGACCACCGTGAGAATGGCCTTATGACCAGCGGACGGGGGAAGGCCGGTAACAAAATCCACAGCAATGTGTGACTATGGGTGTCAGGGTACAGGGAGTGGGTGTAGGAGGCCTACCGGACACCCCTTGGGGTTCTTGTGTTGATTGCATGTGGGACAGGCAGCCACGAATTCGCGAATGTCCCTGCGGATAGACGGCCACCAAAAATGCTTCAGGAGCACGGCCGAGGTACAAGGAGCACCTGGGTGACAGAAGAAAGGGGAGCTGTGGCACCACTGGAGTACTTCAGAACGAAGGTGTGCAGGCATGTAAAGCCTATGTGGCGGGCAGCCCTCAGGGACAGGTTGACCGACGGTGGCCCGCTGGACCTTCTTCTCTATCTTCAGGCTGAGGGCGCGGATGGTAACAGTGGTGGGAAGTATGGGGTCGGGTGGTGGATCCTTCTCATCAGGGGAGTGCAAACGTGACAAGGCGTCAGGCTTTCCATTTAGCGACCCCGACCGGTAGGATAAGGAGAAGTTAAATCGCCCAAAAAACAATCCCCAACGTGCTTGACGTGGATTCAGGCGCTTGGCAGTCCGCAGATATTCCAAATTACGATGATCGGTCCAGACGAGGAACGGAACTTCTGACCCCTCCAGCCAGTGACGCCATTCCTCCAGGGCCAATTTAACAGCCAAGAGCTCACGCTCACCAACAGGGTAGTTCTGCTCAGCTGGGCTAAGGCGGCGGGAAAAAAACGCGCAGGGTTGCAGGCGGTGGTCCTGGGCACCTCTCTAGGACAGAACGGCCCCTACGCCCAGATCCGAGGCGTCCACCTCCAACACAAATTGACGGGTAGGATCCGGAAGGGCTTGGACCGGGGCCGAGGTGAAGAGACTCTTCAGTTTGGTAAATGCCCATTCAGCCTCTGGGTTCCAGTTAAAAGCCTGACGTATGGAGGTGAGTGAGTGAAGGGGGGCCGCGACAGAGCTATAGCCCCTGATAAACCGCCGATAGAAATTGGCAAAACCCAAAAACCTCTGTAATTGCTTACGGGTGGTGGGTTGGGGCCAGTCCTTTACCGCCTGAATCCTGGCTTGGTCCATCTGGACGTGATCGGCAGAAAGGACAAATCCAAGGAAGGTGGTGCTGGACACATGGAAATCGCATTTCTCCGCCTTAACGTATAATCCATTCTGGAGGAGCCGCCCGAGTACCGAACGCACGTGCTGGACATGTTCATCTCTAGAGTGTGAGAACACGAGAATGTCGTCCAGGTATACGAACACGTAGTGGTTAAGCATGTCTCGAAGAACGTCATTCACCAACGCCTGGAAGACAGCTGGCGCATTGGTAAGGCCAAATGGCATAACAAGGTATTCATAATGCCCTGATGGGGTATTGAATGCTGACTTCCAGTCATCCCCTTCCCGGATGCGGACAAGGTGGTAGGCGTTGCGGAGGTCCAGTTTGGTGAAGATGACTGAGCCCTGGAGAGAGTCGAACGCCGAAAACATCATAGGCAATGGGTACCGGTTCTTGACAGTTATGGCATTTAGGCCCCGATAGTCAATGCAGGGACGGAGGCTCTTGTCCTTCTTTTCCACAAAGAAGAACCCAGCGCCTGCCGGAGAGGAGGACGGGCGGATAATGCCAGCAGCCAGCGAGTCCTGAATGTATTGGGTCATGGCCGCCTGCTCGGGTGCTGAAAGATGGTAAAGCCGTCCACGGGGTGGCATAGTTCCCGGCAGGAGATCAATGGCGCAATCGAAGGGCCGATGCGGGGGCAAGGAAGAGGCTCGAGTCTTGCTAAACACTGCACCGAGGTCATGATAGACAGATGGAACTGAACTGAGGTCGGGGGAAGTCTCCGGAGAGCATGAGACCGGCCTGGGGGAAGACGGAGTGAGGCAGTGAGATTGGCAATAGGTTCCCCAATCGAGAACCCGACCGCTCGACCAGTCTAGGTGGGTGTTGTGCTTGCGGAGCCAGGGGAAACCGAGCATGACCGGGGCGTGAGGAGAAGAAATGAATAAGTAGGTGAGCCACTCCCGGTGTCGCTCTCCGACGGTGACCAGAAGGGGCTAAGTACGGTAAGTGGCCTTATCTAGGGGGTGCCCATCCAGGGCCTGGACCTGAAGAGTCTCCGGTAATGGCTCCGTCTCCAGGCTCAACTGACAAGCAATGTCTAGATCCATGAATTTCGCGTCCGCCCCAGAGTCCACAAAGGCCACCAGCGAAAAGTCCTGAGCACCGGAACGGATGCAGATCTTGACTAAGGGCTTGGAAGGGACTGGTAGGATGTGGCTCGCCATGGCCCCTTCCGTCAACGACGAGCCCGCCCTTTTGCTGGACACGAAGCAGCCATATGCCCGGCTTCTCGTCCTTCACCTGGGCTGAGAGACCCCAAAAAAAGGTGTCATATAGAGCGGTGCGATCCCACCCACTGTCAGTGGCATCCATGCGGAAATCTGCAGCATACTCAGCCACTGAACGCTCACCCTGCGATGAAGAAAGCAGTGAGCATGCGGCATCCTGGTGAGGGGTGGCTGAACCAACGCAACGTAGCGTAGTTCCTCAGAGAAGGCAGTGAAGGTAGAGCAATGCAAAGACTGATTTTCCCACTCGGCGGTAGCCCACCGCAAAGCTCGTCCGGAGAGCAAGGTGATAACATAAGCCTGTTCAGTGGAAAAAGAGGATAGTTGGAGACTAAAAATCAGGCTACACTGTGCCAGAAAGGACCGACAAAGTTCGGGTTCCCCAGAGAAGCGAGCCGGGGGAACGAGGTGTGGCTCCCTAGGAGCAAAAGCGCCAAGTGTGGGCTGGACCTGCGGAGGCAACGGCAAAGTCGACCGCTGAGAAGTGGTGACTGGTGGTGAGTTGGGCGCGGCTGCCCCTGGAAGGGTGTCGAGACGCTGAATAAGCTGCTGAAGACCCGAAGTAATATTTTCGAGCTGTTGCTCATGGGTGGCGGAGCCACCTGGACCAGAGCATTAAGGGTGGTCTGAAGATCGGTAGCATCCGCGGGATCCATAGCTGGCCAGATTGTTCTGTCAGGGACTCGGGTGCGGGGCTAGGTGAGTGGAAGATAGGACCCAAATGCAGGATGCTCCAGACGATATGAATCGAGAGAGGAGGGTTGCACAGGCAGGAAATATTTAATGTCTGAATACAACAGCACAAAAACACAGTCGCGGCACGCACAGGGTTAAAGTAGACAAAAAAGATGAGAAGGATAGAACAGGCAGGAAAGCAACATGTCCAAAACTTAAGAGCAAACAACAGAAGTACACACTGGGTTAATATAGAGAGAAAAAAAGGAAAACAATAATGTCCAAATACTTTTGACCACATAGTAGTAGCACACGCTGGGTTTATGCAGAGAAAAGCAATAACGTCCGAATACTTAAGAACACACAGTTGCGGCACTCACTGGTTAATGAAAAGGTCTGTGGCACCGGGAGAGCGAAGCAGGGGGCGTGTTCAAAAACAGAAGCGAGTCCGAAAGCAGACAGAGGGAGTGAGCCGGAGAACGGGGCAAAAGGGGAATCCAAAGATCCGAAAACCGAGGGCAGGCAAAAATCCGAAAAACCGGGAGATCCGAAAATGAAAGTAAACCTTCCACAGGGAAAAAAATAAAGGCAGGAAGGTCTCAAAAAGCACGGAGCCGAACGAGACAATCTGGCAGCGAGCGCAGGCAGATGGTGGCTATTTATACAGAAACAAGATGGCGGGCATGCCGGTGTTGCCGGCTGAAAGATGATGCTGAACCGGAAGCGGACGTCGTGACCGTGGAAATGTTCAAGCGGCTGGCTGACAGATGCTTGCCTATAAGGCCAAAAATGGACCAGCGCCATCTTACCTCAGTGACCTAATCACATCTCGCATTGCACTACGCTGTCTGAGATCCTCCAGCACTGCTCGACTGGTACCACCTTCTCTCAGAATGCGAGGTAAGTACACTTCAAGGGTCTTCTCTGTTCTGGCACCAAGCTGGTTGAATGAACTTCCCCTAGATGTCCGTACAGCGGAGTCCCTGATTATCTTCAAATGACGACTGAAGACCTACCTCTTCCTGAAACACTTAAATTAGCACTTTCCAAGTTTGTAGAATTCTAAGGTTATATTTAAGTTTGTAATCTGTGTAGATTTTATTAATTACTAGAGATTTAAAGCACTTTTGTACGTCGCTCTGGATAAGGGCGTCTGCTAAATGCCGCAAATGTAAATGTAAATGTAAATGGAACCAGGAGCTCCTGAGCAACTCGTAAAATAGCTCAACATCTGAGATCATTATAGATCCAACACCCGCAGGTGACTCATGTGGTCCTTGCGGGCGACCACGTTGGTGACCCCTGGTATAGGATGTCTTTGGGTGTGGTAACCCTAACCTGTTCAGGCATCACAAAGGCCTTGTGCACAAAGTGATTTCCATGGGTTGGAGTGGAACATTTGGGATGGAGTATAAATCTGACCTCAACCCTACTGTTAGATTTTTATCATGCCGGAAAAAAAAATTTATTCTTGGAAACGTTTTCCATACAATCTACGATAGTTTTATTCTGATCAGGGAAGAATCACACAGCACACAAAATGGTGCATAGGTTTTTTTTTTTTTCCAGTTGAATGCAGATAACAGACAAGTATATATACACACTTGAAAAAACCCAGGCTAAAACTGTTTCTGATTGGGTAAGAAAAAATAGTAACTAGAGATGTGTGAGCCCAGACAAGGACATTCTGTGTACCTTAATACTCAAATCGTAAAGATCTTACAGACACTAAAAAGACAACATAGGAATGTGTGTTTAGAGAACCAGTATGAAGCCCGTCTTAATACTAACACCTACTAAACACATTTGGGATAAATTGGATCACTGACTGCACCCCAGGCCTCCTCACCCTGCATCAGTATCTGATTTTATAAAAACCCTTGTGACTGAATGAGCACAAATCTCCACAAGCACACTATCTTATGCAGAGGTGTCAAACTCAGGCCTGCGGGCCAAATCTGTTGTTAAACTTTGGTTGTTTCAGATTCAATGTTTATGCAAAAATAAAGTTTGTTTACATATGAAAAGGTTCAACATTACACATCTGGAGAGAAGATTGCAGTCAATTTTTCAATAAATATTGAGTTTGGCCTGCAACTACGTCCCAGTTTTTAATTTTGGCCCACTGTGAATTTGAGTTTGACACCCCTGATGTAAAGGAACATCTTCACAGAATAGTGGAAGGTAAAATAACAGCAAATGGAGACTAAATGTGGAATGAAATGTTTAAAAAGCACATAAAATCATGTGGTCAGGTGTCAACAAACTTTTGTCTAAATACACTACATTTTTTTATTGTTCTAAAAATACCCACTGGCAAATTGTCATATACTATCAATGGAACTGTCATATATATCAAAGGAACATAAATATTTGTTTACAATTAAACTTTAACGTCATAATAAATAGAAACAAACAAAAGAACAAAAAGAAACAAAAAAGAACAAAAAGTGTTTTACAGTATGTATATTGTTAATACATTCATGTGAAACCAATCAATACTAGTATTTTTCTCATTATGACTGACATTTTGCAGTGTACGCTCAACCTATCATCAGCAAGGCGAGGGCAGATCTTTTAAAGACACACTTCCTGCCAACTCTGGAGAAATTAAAGAAGAAGACTGTGAAGGTGGTGGCAGAGGAGGAGCTTCTCAAAGCTGACAACAAAGGTGATACCCAGGAGGCAGAGCTACTGATCCTGGATGAGTTTGCAATGCTTTGCAGGGATTTGTATGCATTCTATCCCATGCTTATTCGCTATGTGGACAACAACAGGTACTCCTATTACATTACCATAAACATTAGAGTCTTACATTTGCTCAGTATCTAATTCAAAAGTTCATGTTTTGTCAGCAATTTGCTAGTGTTTCTATGTCAACAGAATAAGCAATTTAAATAATACGATTTTATGTTAGAAAAATGCTGGCTTTGTGCCAATTTCTGTTTAGAAAGTGTATTAAGTAGACTCCTGGGTTTATTATGATTCCACTCTAGGTCACGATGGCTGAAAGAGCCTGATGCTGACTCTAATGAGCTTTTCAGGATGGTAGCAGAAATTTTCATTCTTTGGTGCAAGTCACAAGTAAGTGCTTCTCAATTTTTCCTTTTCCTTCAATAGTGCAAAAATAGAATTCTTATAACCAAACATGTAAAGCCTTCAGACTTCCAGAAAAAAATATTATAAATATTTTATTGTACCTTCTGTTAAATTCACCTGTCAATTTTCTCATTCAGAATTTTAAGCGAGAGGAACAAAACTTTGTTGTGCAGAATGAAATCAATAATCTCACCTTTCTCACTGGGGACAGCAAGACAAATATGCCAAAGGTATGAGTGTAGAGTTTACAAATGCTTAACATTAATTGATGTCTGACTGAGACAGTAAGCCATACAATGGTGTGAATTAAAATGTTTAATGAAATGCTGTTGCTCTATTTTCATTATATTATTTAATATAATAATGATAATGAAAAGAGATGAGAAATGCTGATGATGATTGAGTAAATTGATGTTTAATTCATGGATCAGGATTATAATTGAACCCATGCCATTTCACAAATTTTACCCATACTGCTTCATTAACACAGGCAACCACTGCACCTTTTCACAACAAGCCAAACAGTGCATATAAAAAAAATGTCTGGAAAATGCCTTTGTGCACTTTTAAATAATAAGCAAACTTTCACATACTATATTATTTTATATAAATATGTTCACCTGTTGAATTATTTGCATCTTAAAACAATTATATAATAATATTATTTTGTTAAATTTAAAGTTTAAAGAAATAAGATTAATGTGGTTTTCTAAAAGATAATCAGTAATTTAAAGTTGGCTTTATGTGCTACAGGCAATACATGCCATAATATCTAGTCTGCCATCTTAGTTTGAAAGTTTGTCAGCAATACCAACACATCTTAACACATCGTAATAGGAAATGATTTGCACATTACATGTATGCAATAATAAAATTAATAGCAGCTCTATACTTTTAGTTATTGAATTACTATATTTTAATAGAACTGTTTGAATCTAGAGATAATTGGTGATTGATGCTGTCTGATATGGTTTTCTGAATTTCCTGCATTTTGCAAGTCAAAATAAAAGAAAGGATGTATTCATTAATTATATCTTTTTAAAATCCTTTTTGATACTTCTTCTCTTTCATTGTTTCTCTCTTTCTTTTTTATTTCCTCACTTTTCTTTGACTCACCCAGTTGTTTCTGCCAAAGGTACTGTGACTTATGAGACACTGTTTCATGCTCGGATTGAGTCAATAAAGAGAGTGAGAGAAAGTCACTCATAATGAAGCAGTTTCAAAGACTGCTGGGTCTAATGGCAGCCACATCCAGCGTGGTTCCGTTTAGCCTCCTGCACATGAGACCCCTCCAGTGGTGGCTGAGAGACAGAGGGTTCTCCTGGAAGGGCAACCCACTCCGCACAATCAAGGTCACGTGGTGAGCCCTACAGGCCTTAGAAGTATGGAGAGAACCTGGGTTCCTGTCTCAGGGCCCCGTGTTGGGAACTCCCTGTCATTGCATAACGACAGACGCCTCCCTCATGGGGTGGGGGGCGGTCGTGAGTGCCCGCTCTGCCCAAGATCTATGAAGCAGGCTCTGTCACACCTGGCAAATCAACTGCCTCAAGATGCTAGCTGTGCCTCTCTCTCTCTCTGAAGCACTTTTTCCCAGACCTGAGAGACCGCAACATGTTGAGCCGTACAAACAACAAACCAGTGTCTCCTAAATCAACCATCAGGGCGGTCTCACCCCTATACAAGCTGTCACGTCAGATCCTCCTGTGGGCTCAAGGGAAACTGCTCTCTGTCAGAGCAGCATATATTCCAGAGTGCTTAAACCGGGGACCTCTCAAGGCAAGTGCAAAGGCCCAGGGACTGGAGGCTCCACCCAGATGTGGTGGAGCAAATAAGGAGGAAGTTTTACAAAGCACAAGTGGACCTGTTTGCGACTCAATAGACTGTGCACTCAATGCACTGTCCTTTCTGATGTTCACTTACTCACCCAGCCCCTCTTGGGCTGGATGCCATGGTACAGGCATGGCCCGGGAGTGGCTCGGAGTTCTGGAGAGAGTTGACCGGGACGAAGTCCGTCTCCTCCTGGTGGCCAGGCCAGGGCCGTGCCAGCCATGGTTGATTTGCAAACCTGCTAACCCTTCATAAGATAAGATAAGATATAGCTTTATTCGTCCCACAGTCGGGAAATTTCTTTGTTACAGCAGCAAAGAAAAAAATAAATGCAAATATATAAAAGAATAGACACATACTATAGTATACAGTATATACACAACACAATGTATAAATACAAATAAGGAAAAAAGTACGTATTGCAGATAGTATTGCACACAGGTGGTATTGCATGTATTGCAGGTAATATTGCACATGGTTGGTATTGCACGTATTGCAGGTAATATTGCACACAGGTAGTATTATTACACAGTTAAACAGTAATAACAGTGTGTATTATGGTGACTGGTTTACTGGGAGCAGCTTTGATTGTAAAGTCTAATAGCAGCAGGGAGAAAAGACCTTCTGTAACGCTCCTTCAGACACTTAGGATGTAACAGTCTGACACTGAAGGAGCTGCTCAACGATGAAACAGTTTCATACAGAGGGTGAGAGACATTCTCCAGCAATGATGATAGTTTTGCTACCATCCTCCTTTCTCCCACCTCCTGTACAGTGTCCAGGGGAATCCCCAGAACTGAGCTAGCCTTCCTGATCAGCTTGTCCAGTCTCTTCCTGTCTGCAGTAGAGATGCTGCTGCCCCAGCAGACCACACCATAGAATATGGCTGAGGCCACCACAGAGTCAAAAAAGGTCTTCAGTAGCTTTCCCTGCACTCCAAAAGAGCTTAGTCTCCTCAGCAGAAAGAGTCTGCTCTGCCCTTTCTTATAGATTGCCTCAGTGTTGTCTGTCCAGTCCAGTTTGCTGTTTAGGTGAACACCCAGGTATTTGTAAGAGTCCACTCTCATAATGTCCTTTCCCTGAATGTTCACTGATGGTAATAATGAAGTGTGTTTGTGCCTACTGAAATCCACCAACAGTTCTTTGGTTTTCCCCCACATTTATCTGGAGGCAGGTCCGTTGGCACCAGTCCACAAAGTTCTGTATAAGTCCTCTGTACTCCCTGTCATCATCATCCGTGATCAGACCGACGAGTCATCAGAGAACTTCTGCAGGTGTGAGGTTGCTGAGCTAAACATGAAGTCTGCAGTGTAGATGGTAAAGAGAAACGGGGCTAAAACCGTTCTTTGCGGGGCTCCAGTGTTGCAGACAATCATGTCAGACTCACAGTCACGAGTCCTCACATACTGTGGTCGGTCTGTGAGGTAGTCCAGTATCCAGGCAATCAGATGATGGTCCACTCCTATGTACACCATCTTATCCCTCAGGAGCACAGGTTGGATGGTGTTAAAAGCAATAGAGAAGTCAAAAAACATGACTCTCACAGTGCTCCCAGCCTTTTCCAGGTGTGAAATAGCCCAATTTAAGAGGAAGATGACTGCGTCTTCCACTTCAATGCCAGGTTGGTAGGCCAACTGAAGTGGATCCATTGATAAGCTCACCAGAGGTCGGAGATGAGTGAGCACCAGCCTCTCCAATGTCTTCATCAGATGCGAGGTCAGTGCTACTGGTCGGAAGTCTTTTGGGCACGATGTCTTTGGAACATGCACCCCGCAGGATGTTTTCCATAGTTGTGGCACCTTTCCCAGCTTCAGGCTCAGGTCAAACATGTACAGCAATATGCCGCACAGCTGGTCTGCACAGGTCTTAAGGAGCCTGGAGCTGATGCCGTCTGGGCCCGCAGCCTTCCTTGCTTTGATCTTTCTGAGCTCCATTCTCACCTGGGCTTCTGTAAGGGTGGGGGTTGGGGGGGTGTTAGGTGTGTTGACTGTGAGCTGATACCAGTGCAGAGAGAGGTGGGGCTGGAGCTGCTTGCTGTGGAAGCATAGAAGGGGGATTGCAGCAGGGGGGACTGGATGGGGGCAGGGGAGGGTAGCTGATCAAATCGGTTAAAGAATAGATTGAAATCATTCAACCACTTCTGCAGCACGCTGATCCTCCATCTTTCTCCTGTAGCAAGCTTTTCCTTCCCTGATCTTCTTTCTCAGTTCTCTCTGGACAGTTTTCAGCTCTTCTTCGTTTCCTGATTTAAAAACCCTATTCTTCTCTTTAAGGAGAGTCTTTATATCAGGGTTGATCCATGGTTTGTTGTTGGGAAAACACTGTACAGTCCTGGTGGGTACAGTATTCTCCACACAGAAGTTAATGTAGTCAGTGATGCAGTCTGTTAGACTGTCAATATCCTCCCCGTGTGGATTGCACAATTCCTCCCACATAGTTGTTTCAAAACAGTCTTTCAGAGTCTCACTGGTCTCATCAGACCATGTCCTCACTGTGCGGGAGGCAGCTGGTTGCCTGCATACAAGGGGTTTGTACACAGGTAGGAGATGAACCAGGTTGTTATCCGATCTTCCCAAGGGGGGAGGGGTGCTGATGTATAAGCCTCCTCTGAGTTTGCATAGAATAAATCCAGTTTTTTATTGTCTCTGGTGTGGCATGAAACATACTGGGTGAATGTGGGCAGAGTGGAGGATAATGAGAAGGGCATTTGGACTCTGTGTTAACAATCTGTTAACAACAGAATGCAGGACATCGCATGCCGATTCACCATCAGCAGAGAGGGGAATATACGCAGATATCGCGATAACATGCGAGAATTCCCAGGGCAGATAGTACGGCCTCATGCTAGCAGCTAACAGCTCAATATCCTTATAGCAGATCTGCTCTTTAATAGTGATGTGACCAGGTTTACACCATCTTTTATTCACAAACACTGCCAGTCCCCCTCCCTTTCTCTTACCGCTCTCCATCGTTCTGTCCATGCGCAGTAGCCATCCAGAGCCACAGTCGTATCCGGTGTTAGCTTGGTTAGCCATGACTCCGTGAACAGCATGATGCTACATTCCCTCTGATGCCAGGTAAGAGCCGCTAGCTCGTCCAGCTTGTTGGGTAAAGATCTTACATTTCCCATGACGATGGACGGGAGAGTTGTCTGTAACATCTCCTTTTAGTCCAACACATAGCTCCAGCACGGTTCCCCCATCGTCTACTTCTTAGCTCGTAGGAAATATCTGTTTTTTCCTGTAGTAACATGCCGTGTTGCGGTATGCTAACAGCTGATCCCTGGTGTAAACAGTAGGACCGCAGCTGTGAACAGAGTTTCCAGATGCGACTGTGAACAAAGTCCAAAATAGCAGGAAAAGTAGAGCAAACTCTGTGACTTTGTTAATGTCCATTGTGCAGTTTCCAATTTCACACGCACTCAAAAAGAAAAAAACACAAAGTCCCGGAACACTATAAAATAAAATTTAAAAAGTACAAACTTAAAGGGAGCTGCTGCAACAGGCTGCCACTTGGGTGGCACCTACACTAGCCATATGAGATTACTGGGAGGAATCTCTCAGGCAGAGGGCACCTAAGGGGCCACAGCCAGCTCTTAGCCACTGGTCTCTCTGCTGAGGTAGTGTAGACCATTCTTCAATCCAGAGCTCCCTTTACAAGGAGATTGTATGGCACAAAATGGCGCCTGTTCAATGTGTGGTGCGTGCACCACCAGTTGGACACAGTTAACTGCCTGGTCGGTTCAGTGCTGGAGTTCCTTCAGGGACAGTTCACCACAGGTTGTCTCCTTCCACCCTAAAAGGGTATGTGTTTCCTCTGTGGCTGAGGCCCCGGGTGCGACCTAGAGTGCCTGTGTGGGACCTGGCTATTGTTTTGGAGGCTCTGGCTAAGCCTCTCTTCGAGACCTTTTTGAGGTGCCTTTAAGGTTTACGACAGTCAAGACTATCTTTCTTCTGGCTATCTCCTTCCTAAAGAGGGTCGGGAACCTTTAGGCCCTTTTCATGGCCCCGTCTTTCCAGAAGTTTACCCTTGGCATGGCCAGGGCCTTTCTCTACTCCAGACTGAGGTATGCTTCTAAGGTACCATCAGTTTCCCTGATTGTTCTGCAGGAATTCTATCCTTCTCCCTTTCAGGCCTGTGACCAGAAGAAGCTTAACCGGCTGTGTCCATAAGTAAAGTACAGAATGACATATACGTCCACAGAATGGAGCTGTGGAGAAAGTCGGAGCAGCTGTTTGTCTGCTCTGGTCCCTATTAAAAGGAGTTTAATTTTTTATCTCG
The DNA here is from genome assembly GCA_039877035.1 of Silurus lanzhouensis. Lineage (NCBI taxonomy): Eukaryota > Metazoa > Chordata > Actinopteri > Siluriformes > Siluridae > Silurus > Silurus lanzhouensis. The sequence goes on along the minus strand of JBCEWE010000214.1, from coordinate 6,934,303 downwards.
GCAGGTGGATTGTCGATGCTATCTCATCCTCGTATAAATCCTTGGGTCGGCCACTAAGACCCGGTCCTCTGGAGCTTTACTCCAAACATTTGTAAAGCTGTGGGCTGTTTCTTATGCCTTGTCCTCAGGGCCACTCCTGGCTCCTCTGTCCTCCGGCCTAGCTGTGCCAATCCACACTTTGTGGGGACTGGTCAGTCTGGCATGATTGGACACTAGTTCCCAAAGTGTTGTTGACACAGCTTGAGTTCCTGAAAGTTAACGTCTCTAGGTTTCATATGTAACCCTGGTTTCCTGAGGGAATGAGACACTGCGTCTCCAGGCCACACTTCCTGCATCCCTGCAGCACTTTCTTCCATTGCAGAAGCTAGCGTTGGCTTCACCACATGTGAAGCCAACATTTTAGCTTCCTGATTGTGATGTCCCCTTCTTCCTGCCAGCTTCCTGGTTGTGATGTTACCCCACCGGTGACGTTGCGCCTTTCCGGTGGACAGATTTCACACGTGATTCAAGGCATTCCCAAAAGATTTGTTGGCACAGTGACACAGTGTCTCATTTCCTCAGGGAACCAGGGTTACATACGTAACCTAGAGTTGGTCCTATTTAAGTATTTGCTTCCAACTTTGTGGAAAGTCCTACATATGGGTGTAGTAGTCAGGTGTTGCTTCATAGTGTAGCATAATTTTACTTTCTTATCAGAAAATGTAAGGAAAAAAAATATAAAAACCCACATTATATTTATTTGTATACTTGGGTATATATGATGTTTTGTTGTGTGTGTTATTTGGTTTATTTGCGGTGAAACTAAATTGTCTTTGATGTCTTGTGGTTTATGTATTATGCTGTGGCATAGTGTCTGCTTCCTTACTTTTTTTCTCAGTGCTTTGTGGAGCGTTTGTGTGTTTGGTGCATTGGAGTGATTTACTAAACATTGGATGCAGTCTGTGAATAGAAAATGCTTTAATTTCTGTCTTTCTGTAGAAGTATTTGTTTTAAATAGCATAATAAATCTTTATCTTATTAGCAAGCAATCATCACAACTGAAACCTAAATAAAAGTAAAAGTTGGGACTCGACTCTAAAATGCAAATAAAAACAGAATACAATGTTATACAAATGTCAAAAACCCATAATTTATTCACAATTGGACATAAAGAATGTGTTAAATGTATAAACTGAGGAAATATACCATTTTAAGGAAAATATAACATGTCTGAAATATTTGGAACAGGGCCATGTTTACCACTGTGTAGCATCCCTTCTTCTTATAGCAACAGTCTGTATTCATCTGGGAAGTGAGTTGGGTAGTTGCTGGGGCTTTGCAATAGAATTGTTTTTTTAATTTGTGTCTGATGCAGTATTCTAGCTGTTCAATAATCCTGGGTGGTCTTTGTCATATTTTTTCGTTTAATGGTGCACCAAATTGTTAAAAGTCTTGATTGCAGATAGGACATTTTAGCACCCAAATTCTACTACTAGAGAGCAATGTTGTTTTAATAGATGCAGTGTGGGGTATACATTGTATTGCTGAAATGGGCAAGGCCTTCCATTAAAAAGGTATAATCTGATTGAAAGCAAATATTGCTCTAAAACATGTACCGTATTTTTCGGACTATAAGCCGCTACTTTTTTCCCACGTTTTGAACCCCGCGGCTTAAACAACGAAGTGGCTTATTCATGGATTTTCCTGGGTTTTTCCCCGTTTCACAAACTTCAAACCAAAAAACTGAGCGACATAACATTAGACCAATGAAATTTCCGAACGGAAACTAAAAAACGCACTTCACCTGTGTTCTGAGCTGCACGGCTTCGGGAGAAAAAACTTCCACCGGTGGCGTCTCGAGCTCGTACCTCAATTTTTTGCTCGCGTAACAAAGCAAAAAAATCGACAGAGTGACCGATTGTACCTCGAAAAACTCGTACATTAATGCACTCGCAGGTAAAGGTACCACTGTAGTTATGAAAGGAAAGAGGAAGACAGTGAACAATGACTTACTTGATAGGCTGCTGTTTACATACAAGCCTTTTTAGCGCGTTGAGTCAGGGTGAAGGGAGAGCTCACTAAAACTCCAGTTGCAACAGAAATCATATAAGCACAGACAGGTTTTCAAAACTCGTGCTTTTTTTTTTTTTTTGGCAACAGCGTTATGGGTTAGTCAAAGAAACTTAGAAATGAGCATCAGAAAATAATAAGGACATAATCCTCAGTCTTGAACACACGCAGTAATACCGGTAGAATGCAGTGGCAGGCTATTCCCAAAATACTGCTATGCTCCTAATAAAAGCGCAACATATTGCATTTAGTGTCTTTCGTTAAAGCCTGTGTAAAGTTCATTAGTTTCAGTGTATGTTAAAAATAAAAATCTTTGTCAAATTCAGTGGGTGCGGCTTATATATGGGTGCGCTTTATAGACTTTATAGGCAATAGATGGTGCCTTTCGAGATGGCTAAGCTGCCTATTCCATAGGCACTAATGCACCTCCATCAGAGCTGCATTTCATTACATTTACATTTGCGGTATTTAGCAGACGCCCTTATCCAGAGCGACGTACAAAAATGCTTTGAGTCTATAGCGATGAATAAATCTACACTGGTATGCCAGATTACAAACTTAATATAAATATAACTCTTGAATTCTACAAAGCAAACTTGAAAAGTGCTAATTTAAGTGTTTCAGGACAAGGTAGGTCTTCAATCGTCTTTAGAGGATAGTCAGGGACTTCGCTGTACGGACATCTAGGGGAAGTTCATTCCACCACCTCGGTGCCAGAACAGAGAAGAGCCTTGAAGTATACTTACCTCTCATTCTGAGAGAAGGTGGTATCAAAACAAATAAGACCACACACTTAAAAAAAAAAAATTACAAATAAATATAAAAATAAAATAAATAAAACAGTAAAAGAATCTCTGGCTTGAGTTTACAATCCATTGGCAGGTGTCCAGGTGACGTTTATTATGCACCACCTATAATTTCAAACCTTTTATTGCCAGCCAGTAGCATTACGGAAACAAAATGATTGATGGAAAATGTACTTAGCCAATAACTTAATAACTTAATATCTTTTTTAAACAATATCAACTTTGATGATTGACAGTAAAGCTCAAAGTGTCTTCTTTCAAAATATATCTAAATTGTGGATGCAGCATATTTTTGTCAGGAACTGTTAACATTTAAATTTAGGGAGGGCATTTCAGCTGTGAGACCTAAAATTTGGGCTGGGTGGGGTGGGGAGGGGCGAACCAGACATAGTCTCAGCTAAATGTTTGTAGGAATCTCATTTTTCATGATATCTTCATTCAATTTAAAATATAAACTCATGAGACATGTGGCTTTTAACCCATTACTTTTTTTGGATTCCTACATTACTGATCTAATGTATTTATATATGAAGAAAAAAAAAAGTCAATTCAGGACATTTATTTTCACAGTACTTCATCATCTATAACTTTCTATAACTTATCTTTTTGAGCAATATCAACTTTAAATAATGCCCACTTTTATCCGGAACTGTTAACATTTAAAGTTAGGTAGGGCATTTTCATCTGTGAGTCCCAAAATCTGTGGTGAAGGCTAACAGTTTAAAGAGTTTGCAGACACACACAAATTAGCTTCACTTCTATTAGACCCTGCCTCTCTAACGTAATCTTTTTATACCCAATTATCAGCGGTGGAGAATAACAAAGTAGATCAGTAGAAGAATGCTGAGTATGGAGCCGCCAGGAAGGAGGAAAAGGGAAGGCCAAGAAGGAGGTTTATGAATGTGATGAGGGAAGACATGCAGGTAGTTGGTTTAAAAGAGGCAGATGTAGAGGACAGAGTAGTATGGAGACAGATGATCCGCTCTGTTGACCCCTAACATGAGCAGCCGAAAGAAGGAGAAGGAGGACAGTAATGGTCAATTTAATTTGTTACTGTACTAAAGTAGCTGCATATCTGTACTTTACTACTACTTTACTAAGTATTTCTATTTGGGGGGACTTTTACTTTAACTTCACTACATTTTACAGTCAGATATCTTACTTTTTACTCAGCTACACATTACGAAATCAGTCATTCCTTTTTATTTGAGTTTATAAAAAAAAAAAAAAAAGGTCAAGCACGCAGCAAGCCACCAATTAGGCTAGAGCTGCATTCAAAACTCTGTTTTAAGCTTGTTTGATTGCCACTTGGTGGTATCAATTTACCACAAACATACAGTTCATCAGCAAGCAGAACATTTTGAGTAATAAATGATGAAAGAAACTCCTGACTCTACCTTGCCACAACACCCGTGGCACGAACAGATTAGTTAGTTAGCAGTTAGTTAGTTACTCTTAGCAGGTAAAAGTAACATTAGTCTTTTTACATAAACTGAGTTGATTAAACAAGAGTCTTATCACAAAAATGATATTAGGAAATAATAAATAAATCATAGTACTTTGGATACTTAAGTACATGTGAAGGCAAATACATTTGTACTTTCAATCAACTGAAAGTTTATAGAAAACACTTTTACTTTTAATAGAGTAATATCTTACCTACTGTATCTTTGCCTAAACTCAAGTACAGTCAACCCCCGATAATTTGCAATTTGGAACTTGCAGCTCAAAAATTCGTGTTTTCTCATTTGAAACTTAACTAACAGCAAGTTGCAGATTATCTTAAAATTCGCAGTCAGACCGAATGTTCAGGGACATTAGGAATAACCTTTTAAACTGTTTTCACTAACAAATTTTATAATTTTTTTTAAACACATTATTGTATTAAAGTGAAATAATGTCTAGATGAATTCACTAAAATACCATAGGGTCTGCAGGGGGTTCATCCAAAATTCGCAGATTTGTGGAACTCTTAGAGCGTAACCCTCATGAGTTCCGGGGGACCATTGTACATGGTTTGTGTACTTCCTCAAATTTGTGTACTTCCTCCACCACTATCAATTATGTTACTGACCTGTTGTGTCTATGAAATTAAAAATTTTAAACATGTTCTGTGTGGATAATATATGGGATTATGAGATTACAAGTCATTGCATTCTATTTTATTTGCATTTAATATTTAAGCATCCCAAATTGGTTGTAATTGGAGCTGTATATATACAGTAGCTTCAGTTGAGCCTGAGGGATAAAGTTATTTAAATTATTTACATTCCCTTGTATTCCCAGGGCCAGCAATGCCTCCTCTGCAGGCCTAAACTTTATCAGAATAATTGATAGATTGAATGGATTTTTGTCCATGTATATGTATTAAGTTTTTCCCAATAGTCTATTCTCTTCATTTCATAGCTCCTCTTAGAGCAGACCACCTGAGTGTAAGTTTTTATCCAATCAGATTTGAGCCATCATGTGTTGTCAGGGTCAAAGGGTGCTGCCATAATGCCATTACTCTGAACACTGTAAGTGTTCTATTGATTTAATAGAATAGAATAGAATAGAATAGAATAGCCTTTATTTGTCACATATACATTACAGCACAGTGAAATTTGTTCTTCGCATATCCCAGCTTGCTTAGAAGCTGGGGTCAGAGCGCAGGGTCGGCCATGATACGGCGCCCCTGGAGCATAGAGGGTTAAGGGCCTTGCTCAAGGGCCCAAGAGTGGAAGCTTGGCGATACCGGGGCTTGAACCCCCGACCTTCCGATCGGTAACCCAGCGCCTTAACCGCTGGAGCTACCACTGATTTAAATCAATGTTTCTTGAAGCTGTTGCTTTAACCGGACAGATTGCAATTTGCTTACTCCAAGGCCCACTAGAAGGCATTTCATGTCAGAGAGCACACTAGTCAGAGCTCTTAAAATGCATCTGTAGCAAAAAGTAAAATATTCATATGGATTTAATAGTTGTTTTTTAATTGCACAATGGCTAAGAAGAGTAGAAGAAATGTATTTGATGACAAATATATTTACCTTTTCAAGTACAGTTTGTTAAGCTTTTTTTCATGAATTATTTATACTTTTGTGTTTTCTTTTACAAAGAATTTGAAATCCCCAGAAAAACCAAAAGGCACAGAAAAAATGCAGAGAAATGCACAAAAATTCCCGGAAAACCCAGGGTAATTTTTATGAGGTTAATATTGATGTGGTAAAGATGCTGTGTGCACCACAGCTATGGCTGCATTAAAATGAGACTTATTAAATTGTGTTAATTGGGCTTCTTGCTTTAGAAATGACATTCATTCTCACTGCATACTGCATTTCTGTGTAATATTTACAGCGGGGAAAATAAGTATTTGACACATCAGTATTTTTATCAGTAAGGGGATTTCGAAGTAGGCTATTGACACTAAATTTCCACCAGATGTAGCCATCAAGCCAAATATTGAATTCATACAAAGAAATCAGAACATTTTAAGTATACAAGTTGAGTCATAATAAATAAAGTGAAATGACACAGGGAATAAGTATCGAACACACTTTATTTAATACTTTGTAGAAAAGCCTTTGTTGGTGATTACAGCTTCTAGACGCCGCTTGTATGGAGAGACCAGTCGTCTGCATTGCTCAGGAGTGATTCTGGCCCATTCTTCCACACAAATGGTCTTTAAATCTTGAAGGTTCCTTGGGCCTTTTACATGTATTTTGATCTTCAGTTCTCTCCACAGATTTTCTATGGGATTTAGGTCAGGTGATTGGGCCATTCAAGCAACTTGAATTTCTTTCTTTGAAACCACTTCATTGTTTCCTTGGCCTTGTGTTTGGGATCATTGTCTTGCTGAAATGTCCATCCTTTTTTCAGCAAGGGGGACATCTAGAGGAAGTTCATTGCTCCACCTTGGTGCCTGAACAGAGAAGAAGTGTACTTACCTGTCATTCTGAAAGAAGGTGGTACCGGTACACTTACCGATCGTTGGACAAGACACCAGTCATTCAAGATATACTGGAGGTACAACGGTCATATTTTTTATTTTTATTTTATTAAGCAATTAGCCATATACAGTGGTTCATTATCAGCTTTCTGGTAGATGGCAGAAGATTTTTATCCAGAATGTCCCAGTACATTTCTCCACTCATCCTGCCTTCAATAATATGAAGTCTGCCAGTACCCCTTGCTGAAAAGCAGCCCCAAACCATGATGCTTCCACCCCCAATCTTAACTGTTGGTATGGTGTTCTTGGGGTGGTGGGCAGTGCCATTTCTTCTCCAAACATGGGGGTGTGTAGAATGAGTGCCAAAAAGTTCAATTTTGCTTTCATCTGACCATACTATAGTCTCCCAATAATCCACAGGCTTCTCCAAATGCTCTTTCTCAAACTTTAACCGAGGCTCAACATGCTTTTTGTTCAGCAATGGAGTCTTGCATGGTGAGCGTGCATGGATGTCATGGCGGTTCAGTGCATTGCTTATAGTTTTCTTTGAAACAACAGTACCTGCTGATGCAAGGTCTTCCTGAAGTTCTGTCCGAGTGGTTCTTGGCTCTTGGCGAACTCTCCTGATTATTCTTTAGACTCCTCGGACAGGGATCTTATGTGGAGCACCTGATCGTGGCCGGTTTATGGTGAACTAATGCTCTTTCAATTTCCGGATAATGGCCCCCACAGTGCTCACAGGAACATTCAGCATTCTGGAAATGCGCCTATAACCATTCCTATCAAAATGCTTTTCAACGATAATATTTCGAAGATCTTGAGAGAGTTCTTTGCTTTTACCCATCATGAAGTCTTTCCTGTGTGCCTCCTGGGTAATAAGAAGCCTTTATAGGCCATCAATTAGAACTAAAGCAGCTGATATTAATTAGTACTGATAGGGGCAGGGTTTCTCTCTCAATACTGACAGATTTCAGGTGATCTCCTGGCTTTCTATGCCATTTTGCACCTTGTTATCTTCATGTGTTCAATACTTTTTCCTTGTGTCATTTCACTTTATTTATTATGACTCAACCTGTATACTTAAATGTTCTGATTTCTTTGTATGAATTCAATATTTGGCTTAATGGCTACATCTGGTGGAAATTTTGTCAATAGCCCACTTAGAAATCCCCTTACTGATAAAAATGCTGATGTGTCAAATACTTTTCCCCGCTGTATGGTTTCTATAGTATGGTGGCCGAGAAGTGCAAAACACATGAACAAATCCGAAAACAAAATAACAAATCTAAAAACAAAATAACAAATCCGAATGCAAAAACAAAATAACAAATCTGCAAACACATTAACAAATCCGAAAACACAACGACAATTCTGACAAACAGGAAAAGGTAGATATAGTTTGTTAATAGAACACTTACCGATCATTGGACGAGACACCTTTCATTCAAGATATACTGGAAGTATGAAATCTTATAACTTTGTTTCTTGTACATGTGTACAAGAACAGTTGTCTATTTTATTTATTTCGAGAAGTGCACCTTTAAATATAAGAAAACAAGAGAAGTAAACATTGTCAAGCAAGGAGAAACTGTTGTACTTCCTGTATATCTGTTTTTCTTTCCTCAAGCCATCAGGCTTCTCAACAAAAAACTGAACTGAACTCAATCACATTTACATTTATGGCATTTAGCAGACGCCCTTATCCAGAGCGACATACAAAGTGCTTTAAATCTCCAGTAATGAATAAATCTACACTGGTATGCCAGATTACAAACTTCATATAAATATAAACCTAAAATTCTACAAACTTGGAAAGTGCTAATTTAAGTGTTTCAGGAAGATGTAGGTCTTTAGTCGTTGCTTGAAGATAATCAGGGACTCCGCTGTACGGACATCTAGGGGAAGTTCATTGCTCCACCTTTGTTCCAGAACAGAGAAGAAGTGTACTTACCTGTCATTCTGAAAGAAGGTGGTACCGGTACACTTACCGATCGTTGGAGAAGACACCAGTCATTCAAGATATACTGGAGGTACAACGGTCATATTTTTTATTTTTATTTTATTAAGCAATTAGCCATATACATCATCTTCTTCTGAGCACTGACCTTTCCACTCACTTTCTTAGGACCCATGGTTATGAAAAGAAATGTGATAAAGTACTGTAAATGTACAAAAAGCACAAAACGCGAGCACAACTTATCAAAGATGCTTTGACAGCGAGGCAAACAAGCACACTGACTGAGGCCAGTGTTGCTGATTTATCTCGAGATTTGTCACAGCCACGTGTTAGTGCGCGCGCACATTCAAACCTTTTTTTGTGTGCGTGTATATCGAGACGAATCAGCAACACTGACTGAGGCGTCTTGAGCTTGTAACTCAAATTTTTGCTCGCGTAACAAAGCAAAAAATAGACCGAGTGACCGCTCATATCTCAAAAATCTCGTATGTTAGGGCAGTCGTATGTCGAGGTACCACTGTACAAAAAAGTGCCAATAACAAGTACAATTTACATTGCAGTACACAGAACAGGTGCATGAAATTACAAATATATAAACATATATTTAGGGAAAAGAGGGGGAAAAATAGATAAATAAATAAAATTCATAATAATAATAATAATAATACAATTTAATAAAAAAAAAAAAAGGATTAAAATAAATAGGGCTATGGTTTATTCTGTGAATCATTTTCTATAAAGGACAAAAGATTCATTGTATTTTTTTTTTATCACATAAAGGGCTTTTGTGAAAGAAATAAACTCATAATAAAATGCAAAAAAGTTTGTTTCACTTTTAAGTATTTTGATTTGTGTATATAAAACAACAAAGTCTTCTTTGTTATTGTTCATTGCAAGTCCAAAGATAATGTCCTTCAAAGTGAAATTTCCTAGATGGGGAAAAGCCAGTTATGGATATCAAACCATAAAGCATCTGATGTACAACAGTCTGCGGCAGGAGAAAGTCGGAACGTATTTGTAAAAGTGTACAAACTAATCTTCATCATGACATACTGTCAGCATCTCCAAAAATCAATGCATATGAATTTCTTTCCTCAAAGTTGCTTTGAATTCATTCCATTTTCTCCTTGCTTGCCAATGTTTACTTCCCTTATTTTCTTTTATTTAAAGATGCACTTATCAAAATAAAAAATAGTTTAAAGTAAACGGAGAACTTTACACATGTACAAGAAACAAAGTTATAATATTTCATACTTCATGTATATCTTGAATGACAGGTGTCTTTTCCAAAGATTGGTAAATGTTCCATTCGCAAACTATGCCTACCTTTTTTGGTTTGTCTGAATTGTTCATTTGTTTTTAGATTTGTTATTTTGTTTTCAGATTTATTATTTTGTTTTTAGATTTGTTATTTTGTTTTTTGGATTCATTACTGTTTTCTAATTTGTTCATTTGTTTTCGGATTTGTTAATGTGTTTTTTTTACTTCTCGGCTACAGTACAATATAGCCATAGCATCAACATTATGCTATTAACAGATGTGAAATGTACAACCCACCACTGGTCAATTCTGATAGAATATGTTTATTTGACAAGAAATTTCTGTCAGTTACCTCAACCTCATTTCACGTATAACACTTTGATTTTTCTATAATTCCATAAAGACTTTTTTTTCTCCTGAATTGACATTTACAGTCAACTGAAAGATTTATCCTATTTTTAACCAATATCACACTAATACACATGTATTAATAAAAAACACCACAGTTTTTATTAAAACTGTAGCTAGCTTGAGCTTTTGAAAGTAATATTCACCAAATTTATATATCCAGCACGGTAGAATTTTTATATCATAAAGCACAACTGTGTACACCTTGTTGCTTCATTGTTGAATGCACAAAACTACAGGGTTTTCTATCTCTTCATTTATTAGTTTCTCTAACTTTGAGTTAAATATCAAAGTTCCTCTCTCTTATTTTGTTGTACCTTGTTTTCATTGTTGCCCTAAATGCAACGTGTGTACATGTGTATATGTAAGTCCTGCCTCAGCAAGAATGCAAAAGTTAATTGGTATCTGCTCAGGCAGGAGGACAGGATCAGGAGAGAAAACACAAAAAGAGACGTGGTGAGGTTTACTCCATCCAGACCTCACTGATCGTGGCAGCGCTGAAAAAAATGTTACCTATTGGTCTGAACATGTGCACGCCTGGAGACCAAGAGCTCATCTCACTGGCTAAGACTCGCTATGGACTGGTAAGGCTGTGTAATTTGCAAGGGTCACATGAGAGAAACAGCAACAATGGGCCGGTTTTAGAAGCACTAAATGTTGCTTTCATTCTGTTGCTTTTAGAAAGATACAGATGAAGAGGTGAAGGAGCATTTGAGGCAGAACATGCACTTGCAAGTAAAGGTGGGCCATAAACATAATATTCTTTCAATTTCATTTATAAATGTTTCAGCTCTTATCTGCAAATTGTCCATTTTTATTTAATTGTCTCTAGATTAAATTGTATATGTTGTATATGCATGGTAACTTTGAATATGTTGGGTGGTGTTTTTTTAACTACTGAAACAAAATGATTAAATGTGAAATTTATACAGACACTGCTGTTTGGATGTAGTCTGCTACCTCCAGTCCAGTGTCACACAACTGTTATATAGTGTTTTTTATTTTAATATCTTTAACATTTAGTGCGATAATGACATTTAGTTCAAATGACCTTTTTTATAGTCAGAGGACCCTTCTGTGAGATGGCAGCTTAATTTGTATAAAGATGTGATTATGAAGAATGAGGGCCCACCTGATCCAGAGCTCACAATTGGTCGTCTACAGACTATCTCAGCTGCAGTGTTTCACCTTGAGCAGGTTTTCTACACAGTCATCTTCAAATAATATTTCGCTAGAACACTTGTTTGCATTAAAAATTTACATATTTTGTTGTCAATGGCAACATTAAATTTTTGCTTGTTATTAAATTTTGTATTAAAACATATCTAACTTTTTTTTTTATCCGTTTCTGTAACCATAATGAATATGTACAATAGGTGGAGCAGCCACTAAGGTCCAAGAAGTGTGTGTGGCAAAAACTCCTGTCCAAACAGCGTAAGCGTGCTGTAGTGGCCTGTTTCCGTATGGCACCGTTATACAACTTGCCCAGGTATACCACTTGTTCCAAAGAAATTGGCCAGGAAGAACATTACTAATTATGGATTACTTAACATTACATTATGACTTGATCAGCCAATAGCAAACTGTCCTATATAACCAATAGCTTTATTGGATAGAAGTAGGGCTCGCTGTAAAAAAAATATAAAATAATTTTTATTCACAGTAGAATAATGTATCAGCATTAGCTATGTTAGGCAGCTCCAAATGTTAACCTGCTAACTAGATAATAAGTTTTATTATGACATCCCTGTGCATAGTGAGTGTTATGTTGCATTTTCACTAGCAAGCAATATTGTGTACTTAATTGAATAACTTTTCTAACTTAATATACTGTTATGATATACTTTTCCATCGAGAAAAGAGGTGGGAAGTAAAGAAGTAAAAATACTGTACTTTGTTACTGTACTTAAGTACATTTTTTTTGGTATCAGTACTTTACTTCGCTATTTATTATTCAGACAACTTTTTACTTTCACTCATAAAAAATTTTACACAAATATCTGTACTATCTGTAAACCAGGCTTGTTACTTTAGTTACCGTATTTTTCGGACTATAAGCCGCTACTTTTTTCCCACGCTTTGAACCCAGCGGCTAAAACAACGAAGCGGCTTATTTATGGATTTTTCCTGGGTTTTTCCCGGTTTCCCGGCATTGGGAGAAAAGCTTCACCGATGGTGATTTTTAAATGCACGACGATGAAAGAAAAACTCTCGAGAGAAATTGTTGTGAAAGGAAGGAGGAAGACATTGAACAATGACTTTTTGGTAGGCTACTGTTTAGATACAAGCCGTTGTAACCTGTTGAGTCTGGGTCATGGAATAGTTTGCTAACTCCAGTTGCAACAGAAATCATATAAGCACAGACAGGTTTCCAAAACTCTTGCTTTTTTATTTTTTTTGGCAACAGCTTTACGGGTTAGTCAAAGAAACTTAGAAATGAGCATCAGAAAATAATAAGGACCTATTCCTCGGTCTTGCACACATGCAGTAATACCAGAAAAATGTGGCAGCAGGCAATTCCCAAAATACCACTCTGATCTTAAAGGAGCCACAACATACTTTCGTTAAAGCCTGTGTGAAGTTCATTAGTTTCAGTGTAGACAGGCTTATAGACAGGTGCGGCTTATTTATGTTCAAAAAAAAAAATATTTGTAAAATTCAGTGGGTGCGGCTTATATTTGGGTGCGCTTAATAGTCCGGAAATTACGGTATTAAAATTTTTACACAAATATCTGTACTACCTGTAAACCAGGCTTGTTACTTTAGTTTTAAACTATTTGGTGACATGATCAATATTTTTTCTTCTTATTGCGCTCTGTTTTCAGCCCATCAAGCTATTTCTTGTAACTGCGTGGCTTTTTTCAAACTACCTCTGGTGTAATTCCTAAAATTTCCTGGCTATCACGCACCAAAGACATAGACTAGCCTACAAAGCTAACAACAAGCAAGGCAGAAGGCAACAAGTCGAATGATTAACATGGATGAGACAGAGGAGTCAGCGATGAAAACATGACAGAGAACAGAGACATTCCTGATCACCTGATCATAATCATCTTTGCTCTGCTTGTGTTCTATATGGTGGATGTTCAGCCTGGATACATTCATCAGATAACAAAACTATAAATTCTTTTGCATTAATATATTAATATGATGTGAGGTCCAGTTAGCGGCGTGAAGCTAAAACAGGTAGTAGTAATAGCTACTTTTTCATAAGTACTACTTAGGTGAAGGATGTGTGTACTTTTTCCATCTCTGTTTGGCAAATGGAAACATGCAACAAGCTCTAAAAAAAATAACCTTGATCATCCAAAATAAAAGAAAGTACAACAAAGTTTTCAAACCCCTGTTTAAAAATGAATCTTATACCTGTTGGATAACAACATTTATTTTTTCTTTTCTCATCTTTCTTTTTTAATTTCTGCCCTCCTGTTTTTCTTCAAACAGTTGCAGTGAGTTATTTAAATTCTGTGTTGCTGTATAACTCAAAACCACAGTATTCACCAGAATTGATAGGCAAGTGGAAACAGTGGATTTAAAATCTCACCTACTTAGTATTGTCATTCATTTTTTATTGCTGATCAAATAAGCAGCCCTCTTATTCTAATCACACCCATCTCTCTTTTGACAATTTAACTCAATCCCTGATAAATATCATTCTGAACTCTACTTTGGGTGATTTATCTATGTATGATGTGTTACATAGATTTAAAAAAGTGTGTTTCTTTGCTTTATTGAATTTTGCTCAGGCATCCAAACATAAAAAATTCTGTAATCACACAAATAAGTTTTTTTTTTTTTTAAGATAATTTTGAGTCATATATTATTCAAGATTGGGTTCTTTGTGTTTTCTTCTTTAATTGTACATTTGACGTTTTCTTCCATTGACAACATTGCCCTTCTCTTTAGGCACAAAATTAATAATTACTTCCTGAATGCCTACCAACACTTTTGGCTAGAAAAAATGCATAAGAGGGCAGTTTTTCACAGTCTCTCCATGCTAATGGTAACGTAGTGCTCGGGCAATGTGTATTGGTTGCTCCCCATATTTCCAAGACACGGTTTGGACTGCAACATCTTTGGTAGGGAGTCTCACTGGTCAAAAGATTACTAACCCAGTTGTATTTATAAAAAAAAAAAGAAAAGGTTATAGACATTTACATAATAAGCTGTTTCTACATGCTATGAGTGTTTTTGCAGTAAGGAATAAGCTCTGCCTGTCTCAATATATTTATTGAGATTCTTCTTCTTCTTTCGGCTTCTCCCATTAGGGGTCGCCACAGAGGATCATCTGTCTCCATACCCCCTGTCCTCTACATCTGCCTGTTTCAACCCAACTACCTGCATGTCTTCCCTCACCACATTCTTAAACCTCCTCCTTGGCCTTCCTTTTTTCCTCCTTAATAGTGGCTCCATCCTCAACATTCTCCTACCAATATACCCCATGTCCCTCCTTTGCACATGTCCAAACCATCTCAATCTCACCTCCCTCACATTGTCTCCAAAACGTCCTACATGCACTGTCCATCTAATAAACTAATTTCTAATCCTGTCCATCCTCGTCGCTCCCAACGAAAACCTCAACATCTTCAGTTCTGCTACCTCTAGCTCCACCTCCTGTCTTTTACTCAATGCCACTGTCTCTAAACCATACAACATCGCAGGTCTCTCCACAGTCTTATAAACCTTCCCTTTCACTCTTGCAGACACTCTTCTATCACAAATCACTCTTGCCAATATCTCCACCCCCTCCACCCTGCCTGCACTCTTTTCTTCACTTCCCTAACACACTTTCCATCACTTTGCACTGTTGACCCCAGGATTCTGAACGTCTCCACCTTCTCCCCCTCTTTTCCCTGCAACCACACCACTCCACTGCCCTCTCTCTCATTCACACACAAGTACTCTTTCACACATTTACTCTGACTCCTACTCACTTTCATGCCCCTTCTCTCCAGCGCGTACCTCCTCCTCTCCAGGCTATTACTCTTTCCCATAACTTCATGGTGTGACTGATCAATGTAATTCCCCTGTCATTACTGCAGGTCTGCACATCTCCCTTGTTCTTAAAGATCGATACCAGCACACTCCTTCTCCATTCCTCAGGCATCCTCTTACCTTCCAAAATCCTGTTAAACAATCTTGTTAAAAACTCCACTGCCATCTCTCCTAAACATCTCCATGCTTCTACCTGTATGTCAGATGGTCCAACCGACTTTCCACTTTTCATCCTCCTAATCGCTGCTCTCACTTCCTCCTTACTAATTCTATCCACCATCTCCACACAATCCAACCTTCTCTCTCTCTCATTTTCCTCATTCATCAGCTGCTCAAAATACTCCCCCTATCTTCTCAACACACTCTCCTCACTAGTCAACACATTTCCATCTCCATCATTTATTGCTTTAACTTGCAGCACATCCTTCCCAGCTCGGTCCCTCTGCCTGGCCAATCGGCACAAATCCTTTTCTCCCTCCTTAGTGTCCAACTTCTCATACAGCTCCTCATATGCCTTTTCCTTGGCTTTCGCCACATCCCTCTTTACCTGCTGCCGCATCTCCTTGTACTCCTGCCTTCTTTTCACATCATTCTGTCGATCCCAATTATGTTTTGCCAACCTCTTTCTCCTTATGCTCTCCTGCACTTCCTCATTCCACCACCATATCTCTTTGTCTTGCTTTCTATTTCCAGACGTCACACCAAGTACCTTTCTAGCTGTTTCCCTTATCACTTCTGCAGTAGTTGCCCAATCATCCAGCACCTCTTCACCACCACCGAGCCCCTGTCTGACCTCTTCCCTAATTCTCGCAATACAGTCTTCCTCCTTCAGTTTCCACCATCTTATTCTTCTTTCAATCTTCACTCTCCTCCTCTTCTTCTTCACCTCCAAAACCATCCTACAGACCACCATCCGATGCTGTCTAGCTACACTGTTCCCTGTCAACACCTTACAGTCTCCAATCTAGGTTGCATCTCCTACATAGAACATAGTCCACCTGTGTGCACCTTCCTCCACTCTTATACCTCACCCTATGATCCTCCTTCTTCTTAAAATAGGTTTTCACCCATCACCTCCTCATCCCCTCTGGTTCCTTCACCTACATGCCCATTGAAGTCTGCTTCAATCACCAATCTTTCATGCCTAGGTACACCTTCTACCACTTCATCTTAATCACTCCAGAATTGTTCCTTCTCCTCCATCTCACAACCCACTTGTGGAGCATAAGCACTGATGACATGTATCATCGCCACTTCAACTTCCAGCTTCACGTTCATCACCCTATCAGAAACTCACCTCCACTACACTCTTACTGTACTCTTCCTTCAGAATCACCCCTACACCATTTCTCTTTCCATCCAC
Organism: Silurus lanzhouensis; assembly: GCA_039877035.1. NCBI lineage: Eukaryota > Metazoa > Chordata > Actinopteri > Siluriformes > Siluridae > Silurus > Silurus lanzhouensis. The sequence continues at coordinate 6,917,541 of JBCEWE010000214.1, read as the reverse complement.
ACAATGAAAGAACAGTTTAAACCAATCTCCAATGTTTCTGGCCTTACTCCCTTTTCACTTGGTCTCCTGAGCACACAACATATCTCCCTTGCTTCTCTCCATCATATCAGCTACCTCTCTCCCTTTACCAGTACCTTTCAAAGTACCAACCTAACCTCCACTCTCCTACACTACTCCTTTCCCTGCTGTCTCTGTAGACGTCTTCCTCCTATCCTTCTCCTCCTTCGGCCAACAGTAGCCCATTTTCCACCAGTACCCTGTTGGCTATCAATACCTTTGGCGGTCATTGGTAACCCGGGCCTCGACCGATCCGGTATGAATTTCTAATTTGTGATCCGCATATTTGATTTGGCATGTTTTACGCTGGATGCCCTTCCTAACGCAACCCTCCCCATTTATCCATGCTTGGGACCGGCACTAATAGTGCACTGGCTTGTGCAACCCTAATGGCTGGGTTAATATATTTATTGAGATTAATTCTGTAAAAAAATTTTTTTTAAGTTTCAGTTGTCCATAAAAATTGGCGCACACAATTTTCTGACAGTTACAATATCAAGTCAAGTCAAGTTTACTTCTATAGCGCTTTTCACAACAGACATTGTCTCAAAGCAGCTTTACAGAATTTAACAGTTAAGGTAAATTATGTGTTTTTCCCCTGATGAGCAAGGAAAAACTCCCTTAGATGTTGTGAAGAAGAAACCTTGAGAGGAACCAAACTCAAAAGGGGATCCCATCCTCATTTTTGTCATATCAAGAGTGTGATTATAAATCCTTAAACAATACAGGACACTGGAGATTGAGAACTAACATGAGCAGTGGAATGTGTGATTATGAGTAATGTTTTTTCTACAGTATTATACAGTCATTTGAGATTATGTAGCATAGATGCCAGGTACAATAAAAATGATAATTTAGGTTAATATGAAGGTATGTCAATGAAAAGAAGTCAGAGATTTAAATATACTAATAAAAAGAAACTAATAGTAGTTGTCTAATACACTGTATCAAGGATAGAATTCTTAGGTTCTGTCAGAATCCAGAGTTTGTTGCCTGATCCATCACTAATTATGCAAAATATATATTTATTGTTTAGCCATGAACAGTGTTAATTATCTCATTATAAAGGCACATGTCAAGAAGTAGGATATATTAGACAGCAAGTAAATACTCAGTTACAAGCATTAGAATATGAGGGCAATCGACGAGGGGAAAATTGTAATGTGTAAATAACTGGGATAGAGCATCTCTAAACCAGCTGGTCTTGTAAGGTTTTCCCTGTATTCAGTGGTTATAACCAACTAAATGGGGTCCAGTAAAGTACAAGTGTAATTTACTGACAAAAAACATAGCACCAGGATGCACTATGGGGAATGAAGGCAAGCTGCGAAGGCAGTGTGATGCTCTGGGAAATATTCTGCAAAACCTGCTGGGATCCTGGCATTTATGTGGATGGTACTTCGGTATATATACCACATACCGAATTGTTGCAGACCAAGTAAAGCCTTCATTGCAACAGTATTTACTAATCACATTGTTCTTTTTAAACAGCATAGCGTATCTTTCCACACTGCATAAATTACACTGGTCTGCAAGAAGAAAGCCACGGAAATAAAAGTAGCAAAATTTTAGCAGAATTGGTTCACCAATAAAGGAAAATTAAGTCTGAGTGTTAATTGGCTTCAGTTTCCAAAATACTGCTTTGGGTCAAAATTGCATTGCAATAAATCAAAATTAGAAGGGGGATGTGCGATTATGCTCCATAACCTTTCTGCTAATGTGATCTAGCAATGACAATAGTACCACAGAAATAATTATAAATGTATCTTTTTTGTTGTTGATTCCAATAACATAACTCTCGATTAATTTATTTTACATTTTTTCCATGTCACATTTTCATACTATTTTTCATGACAAAAATTGTAGGTGGGTTGGTCCCATTGCTGTGTAGCTTCACAGACTATTAATATACAACCTCATAATTATACAGTTTTAAAGCTTATGCACATAATTACAGAATACAAACTCGTCACAGATTACAGACGTATAGGTTCCATATTTAGTCGCCATCTAAACAGCTCTTTTTGGCTTGTCTATTGAACTGCAGTAGGATTATCCCTGCAGAGATTCCAGCAGTAATCGGCAAGCATGGACGGATTCCATTTCAACTGGTATATTTTCTCCATGACTGGGGAAATATCCTGGGGAAATAGTTTAAATGTAAGTGTAAGAAGATAAGTTGCACGTGTAACGCAACAATAATGAGGGGCCCAACTCTTGTCCTGATCCCCTATTTTGCATCCAAAATATAGATGGTATGCATTTTTTACCACAGCTGTCATACTGCACTTTGAGGTGCAAATGTAAACTCGCCACAAATGTAGCAGAAGTTATTTGTGTTGTTTACACAGTTCCGAGGCATCTTGAATATCAATATCACGGGACCGTTCCTTGGAAATGTTAGGCAATGACACTTTCACAAGCCACCAATTGTAACTGTATGACGTATAGATGTGGCCAAAAAAATTGTACTGTGAAGTAAATGACTAATAAATTACATTCAGTAATAATCTGTAGTCTTAAAGTGAAGATACATTTTTAAACTTTCATATGGTATTTTCATTGTTTACTTTGATGAGAAGTTATGAGGCATCATGGTCATCAGACACTTCTCCTTCCCTTGTAAGGCAAATATACTCGCCTTTGTATAGATAATTATAAATCTTTATTGTGAAATAATAAGAAAATGTTAGCCAACCAGAACTTTTATCCTCAGCACCTTTGCTATTTTCTAATTTATCTAATGAAAATAAGAATATGCACTTTTTTTTTTATCTCGGAGGTTGATAATTTCCCAAAATTTTTAGACCAGTCTTAGGCGAGTTGATTAACACTGGTCTAAAATTTTGGGAAATGATCAACCTCGGAGATAAAAAGTTGCATGTTTTGTATTGTGCAATATTGTAAAGGAATGGTTTAATAAACATGATGAAAATTACTAGATGTGGATTGGGCTCTAAATCTCCCAGATATCAATCTGATCAATCAATCTGTGGCATGTACACAAACAAGTTAGATCCACTCTGGCATCACCTTATACTTTACAGGACTTAAAGGATCTGCTGCTAATGTTTTGGTGCCAGATACCACAGAACACCTTCAGAGGCCTTAAGTCCATGCGTCAATGGGTCTTTTTTGGTGACACAGCTGATTTGTGTATATTGTAAATATTTTAAAGGTGGCATATAAAATTCCATGTCACTGCACGTATTGTTAATTATGATAGGACTGCAAATTTCTGCTTATAAATCTTGATATAATTGATAAATTGTTACAGTTCATACAATATTGTTGATTATAGTTTTCAAAGTTATTGTAATAATTGCCAGACTTTGGTATAAGATTGGTCTCTGTTTAATGGCCTTAGTGTTATGCTATCATTATATTTTTTTCACATGTAAACAGAATGACCAGTAAGGCTTCCTGTGTATATCACTAACCTCCCTAGTACTTTTGTTTGCCAGCCCTAACCTGCTTTTTCACTATATTTAGTAAACATGGTAACCATAATAATCATAATAACCCTGTTAATCTTTAATCCTCCCACCTTAGGCATCGCTCTATTAACCTGTTCCTCACAGGCTACCAGAGAATATGGATAGAGACAGAGACATACTCATTTGAGGAGAAGCTAGTGCAGGATTTGGCAGTAAGTACCTTTCAGAACAATTGATTGGTAGTTTTCTGTTCTGTGAGCAGACCTCATCTGGCACTAGCTATGTGCACTACAAGCTCAATTTTCAAAGGGAGCTAAGGTCACTTGGGATTTTTGTTTAAAAACAATTTAACTAAAGAGTACAAAACAAGACTGTAATTCAAAAAATCAAGCTGCAATTATTATAATTCTGCAATTTTCATTAAGCACTATGATTAAAATGAATTTTAATCATGATCTACATGCTCTACTACATAATCTTGATTTTCATATTAAGATTCACGTAAGTTCTAAATAAAAAAAAAGTAGAATTCATACCAATGTTTCTATTATATTATTTTTTTAATATACCAGTATATTGAATAATTACTTATAAGTGTCTGGCTTACAGAGTATAGTAGTTGAGTCTTTATCCACCTGGGTTGGAAATTCCAAGCACATGATATTTTCAAAACTAAGATGATCTAGTTGTTTAGATAAGTATTTTGATTACACAGTCAGAAAGACATATGCAGATACAGTATCTCACATTTCAGTGACTATTTTATTATATCTTTGCAGGGGACATAGAATATGAAACTTTGATATATTAAAGTATATTTATAGATATATAGAGAGAGTTGTCAATGTGCAGCTTGTAAAGCATTACAGATCTACTGTCCTCTAAAAATAACACAACATACAGCCATGATTGTCTAAATAACTAACAAAAGTGAGTATACCCTAAGGGAACATGTCAAAACTGTCTCCAAACTGTCAATAATTTGTGCAAGCAGCATTGTTATCTAGCACTGCCTTTATCCTCCTGGGCATGGAATTCACCAGAGCTGCACATGCTGTTGCTGGGATCCTTTTCCACTCCTCCATAATGACATCACGGAGCTGCCGGATGTTAGACAGATGGCGCTTCTCCACCTTCCGCTTAAGGATGCCCCACAGGTGCTCAATAGGGTTCAGGTCTGGAGACAGGGCCACTCCTTTAGCTTCAGTTTCCTCAGCAAGGCAGTTGTCACCTTGGTGGTGTGTTTGGGGTCATTATGCTGGAAAACTGCTGTTCGACCCAGTTTCTGAAGGGAGGGCATTATATTCTGCTTCAGAATGTCACAGTACATGTTGAAATCCATGTTTTCCTTAATAAACTGCAGCTCCCTAGTACCAGCAACACTTATGCAGCCCCAGACCATGATGCTACCACCACCATGCTTAACTGTACACTAGGATGTCCCCCCACATGCTGGACACCATCTGAGCCAAACAAGTTTATCTTAGTCTCATTACTGCACAGGACATGGTTCCTGTAATTCATGCTCTTTGACAGGTTGTCTTCAGCAAACAGTTTGCAGGCTTTCTTGTAAGCCAGCTTCAGAAAAGGTTTCCATCTGGGATGACAGCAATGCAAACTGACTTGTTGCAGTGTGCAGTATATGGTTTGAGCACTGACAAGCGGACCTTCCAATTCTGTAACCTCTAAAGAAGTGCTGTCAGCACTTAGTGTCTTTTGAAGCCAGCTACTGCACCTGACACACAGCACAAGGACTCAACTTCATTGACTGACCCTTGCGAGGCCTGTTCCGAGTGGAACACATCATGGAAAGTTTCTGTATGAACCTGTCCAGTACGGTAACTCAATTTCAGTGTTCTTTTAATCTTCTTATCCAATCTTACTATAAACTAGGCTATCTTTGTGTAGACCAACAATTCTAATTCTTAAATCCTCAGACTTTTCTTTGCCATGAGGTGGCATGTTGAACATTCAGTGGTCAGTATGGGAGAATTATAGCACCAAAAGCAAAAGAAAAGCACCAAATTGTAACTGCTCTAGCACAAGATACACAAATGTGTATGGTCCTGCCAAGCAGACAAAAACATTAACATGACAAATAGGACATGTGGCTTTGCATGATTACATGATGTAAAACTGTTATCACTTAGGGTGTACTCACTTTTGTTGCCAGCTATTTTGGCAATAATGGCTGTATATTGAGTAAGTTTTAGAGGACAGTAAATCTATACTGCTATACAAGCTGCACATTGACTACTCTAAAATATATCCAAGTTTTATTTTTAGAGTATTGTCCATTCAGAAGATATGCATAATTAGTTACTGAAATGTGAGCAGTGTACTCACTTTTGTGAGAAACTGTAGTTCAAAATAAAGGGGGCATTTTAACAAGACCTTGCTTCTGTCCTTGTTTAATTTAATTGAAATTATTTTCAATTAAATTGAATTCATTTAATTGTGATTTTTTTGTTTCTTATTTTTTTTTTTTTACTTTAAGATAACAACTCCCTGCAACTTGCATGACATCTCATATAAATGGATGTCAGTGCTTGTCATAATGTTGTGTCTCTGCTCTCTCCACCCTGTGTGGTAGTTCCAACTAGTTAATGGTAATTTTAACTTTACTGGCAAAAATATTTAGAGAAATTTCTTTAGCAGTATTGCAGTGGCATTGGTTGTTTTATAAAAAGTTCATTTCATTCTGAATAATAAACCAAAATTAAAGAATTTGTTGATTGTTGTGAAAAAAATTGAGTATGTGGGTCTCATGTATGAATTTAATTCGTTGCTTTCATGCATGTCATTTGCTTTTGCACAATGCTTTACTATAACAATCGGTTATGTTAATACTGTATGCTCAATATGTGTGTTGTGTGCATTTGCTGGAGTAATATAAATAATGTTTCCTAATTAGATTTCCCAAGCGCTCTGTATGCCCTGCTACATAGTGACAATTACATTACTGATTTTAAGTACCTTCAGTTGAGTTGCATACCTGTTTAATGTAAGTAACTGGTAATATAAAATGCTTAGTGATGTGTTTATGTGTAGAGAACACATAAGGAAGAGGAGGAAGAGGAGGTAGATAAAATACATCCTGACCCTCTTCATGAACTTATTCTGCACTTTAGTCATAATGCTTTGACAGAAAGAAGGTAAGACAAATGTTTACATACACACAAACAGAAAAAAGACACATTCTTCTGCAAATATGCATACAGATATGTGGTGTGCAAATCCTCTCTCACGCTTAGTACTTAGTATGTATTTGAATGTGAATTTAAAGCATTTTCATTATTTTCCTCTTATATTTCAGTTCCCTAGAGGATGATTTACTATATATAGCATACACAGACATGATGGCAAAGGTACATATGTGTGCATTTAAACACAACCTTTTTTTAATGTTACACTGTAGTTACCACAGTATTTCCCTGTAAAAAAAAAAATGCTTGTTTCTGTTGTACTCAGAGTTGTGCTGAAGATGAGAATGGGGATGAAGAAGGAAAAGAGAAAACCTTTGAGGTTTGAAGAGATTTTCCTTTTTGTATTATATATGCAAATAAGAATATATGAGTGGCACTTGTCAAAGGGTGGGATATAGTATTTGATCCCTTACCAAATTAGCATGAATTCTGACTCCCACAGACCCAAATTAGTTCTGTCACTCTAGAAAAATGGGGGCTCCCCTGGTGGTCTAGTGGTTAGGATGCGGCGCTCTCACCGCTGCGGCCCGGGTTTGATCCCCGATCAGGGAACCAACCCCAGCCACTCTTAGTGCCAGTCTCAAGCCTGGATAAATGGGCAGGGTTGCGTTAGGAAGGGCATCCAGCGTAAAAATGTGCCACACAGCACAATGCCACAGATGTCGCAAGTTTTGAGGGAGCGTGCGATTGGCCTGACTGCAGAAATGTCCACCAAGAGCTATTGCCCATGAATTGAATGTTCATTTCTCTACTATAAGCCGTCTCCAAAGGCGTTTCAGACAATTTGGCAGTACATCCAACCGGCCTCGCAACCGGGGACCACGTGCAACCACACCAGCCCAGGGCTTCCACATCCAGCATCTTCACCTCCAAGATAGTCTGAGACCAGCTGCCCGGACAGCTGCTGCAACAATCGGTTTGCATAACCAAAGAATTTCTGCTCAAACTGTCAGAAACCATCTCATGGAAGCTCATCTGCACGTATATGACAGCGTGTTCCAGTTCCTGCTAATATCCAGCAACTTCGCTCAGCCATTGAAGAGGAGTGGACCAACATTTCACAGGCCACAATCAACCTGATCAACTCTAGGCAAAGAGATGTGTTGCACAAATAAACCTACCATAGCAATAGACTGTACAATTCTTTGTAAGGAGTAAATTTACAAAGTGGGGGAAGGTTGGATGGTGTTGAGATGGCGAAGCAGGAAGTTGACAGGATAAGGAGGAAATTAGAGCAGCAATTAAGAGGATGAACAGTGGAAAGTCGGTTGGACCAGATGGCATTCTGGGAGAAGCATGGAGATGTTTAGGAGAGATGGCAATGTTTACAATGTTTATAACTGGATTTTGGAAGGTGAGAGGATGCCTAAGAAATGGAGAAGGGGTGTGCTGGTATCTTTAAGAATAAGAGACCGGCAGTAACTACAGGGGAATAAAGTTGATCAGTCACACCATGAAGTTATGGGAAAGAGTAGTGGAAGCCAGGCTGAGAGAAGAGGTGACCATCTGTGAGCAACAGTATGGTTTTATGCAGAGGAAGAGCACCACAGATGCATTATTTGCTTTGAGAATGTTGATGGAGGAGTATAAAGAAGGTCAGAAGGAGTTGTGTATTTGTGGATTTAGAGAAAGTGTATGACAGGGTGCCGAGAGAGGAATTGTGGTACTGTATAATGAAGTCAGATGTGTCAGAAAAGTATGTAAAAGTGGTGCAGGACATGTATGAGGTCAGTGTGACAGCAGTGGAGTGTGCAGTAGAAGAGATTGGTTCAAGGTGGAGGTTGGACTGCATAAAGGATCGGCTCTGAGCCCTTTCCTGTTTGCAGTGGTGATGGACAGGTTGACAGATGAGGTCGGACAGGAGTCTCCATGGACTATGATGTTTGCGAAAGATATTGTTATTTGTGGTGAGAGTAGGGAGCAGGTTGAGAAGAGCCTGGAGAGGTGGAGGTACGTGCTGGAGAGAAGGGGAATAAAAGTCAGTAGGAGTAAGACAGAGTACATGTGTGTGAATGAGAGGGAGGGCAGTGGAGGGTTGCGGTTGCAGGGAGAAGAGGTGGGGAAGGTGGAGGAGTTCAGGTATCTGGGGTCAATAGTGCAAAGTAATAGAGAGTGTTAGAGAAGTGAAGAAAAGAGTGCAGGCAGGGTGGAGGGGGTGGAGAAGAGTGGCAGGAGTGATTTGTGATAGAAGGGTATCTGTAAGAGTGAAAGGGAAAGTGTATAGGACTGTGAGACCTGCGATATTGTATAGTTATAGCGCATGTAGGATGTTTTAGAGACAAGGTGAAGGAGCTGAGATTGAGATGGTTTGGACATGTGCAGAGGAGGGACATGGAGTATATCGGTGGGAGAATGTTGAGGATGGAGTCACCAGGAAGAAGGAAAAGAGAAAGACCAAGAAGGCAGTTTATGGATGTGGTGAGGGAAGACATGCAGGTAGTTGGGTTGAAAGAGGCAGATGTAGAGGACAGGGGGGTATGGAGACGGATGATCCGCTGTGGCGACCCCTAATGGGAGAAGCCGAAAGAAGAAGAAGAAGAATCAGGGAATCAAATAATTATTTCCCCCACTGAATGAATTGTATACAATTCTGTAAAAAGTATTTGCTTCTTCCTGATTTTTTTTTTTCATATTTGTCACACTTAAATGCTCCAAATCCCCATATTACACAAAGATAACTCAAGTAAATACAAAATGCAGTTTTGAAATCATAATTTAATTAATTCCACTTTTAGGGAAATCATCATTAATGAACTGTGATTAACCACTTTTTTTTTTGAAAAGCTGAGTTAAATCTGACTTGTCACCCACAGGCTTAATTATGCCGAGACCTGTTAAATTAAGAAAAAACTTAAGTGAAACATTAAACATTCTAAAAGATCTGAAAAACCAAGAGATCATGCTGTGACCTAATGATATTCAAGAATAAAAGTAATTGACATACATTATTCTGAAAAGATTTACAACCTTATTTTAAGGCTTTGGGACGCCAGCAAAACACAGTGAGAGCTATTATTAACAAATGGGTAAAACTTGGAACAGTTGTAAATGAGTGACTGGCGTACCAAAATAATTCCAAGAGCACAATGACAACTAATTCAGGAGCTTATAAAAAAAACCCTAAAATAACATCTAAAGATTTGCAGGCCTCACTTGCCTCATTTAATGCCAATGTTAATGATTAAAAAATAAGAAAGTGACTAGGCAAAAATGGCATCCATGGCAGAGATCCAAGGCCACAAAGCCACTGCTGAAAACAAAAAACACAAAGGTTTATCCTACATTTGCCATAAAACATTTTGATTATCTTATGACTTATGACCAAATATTCTGTAGACTGAGTTAACAAAAGTAAACTTTTTGGATTGTGTGCATCCCATTACATCTGGCATAAAAATAACACAGCATTTCATAAAACGAGCCAAATACCAACAGTCAAACAAGGTGGTGGTTGTTTGATGGTCTGGATCTGCTTTTTAGCTTCAGGACCGGAAAGCCTTGCCATAAATGATGGAACCATAAATTCTGCATCTACCAGAAAAACATGAAGGAGAATGTCTGGCCATCAATTCATAACTTAAAACAATTGACATACATTAAAAAAATACTCAAATCAATCCACCTCTAAATGGCAAAAAAAAAAAATTCGATTTTGAATTGATTTAGTTAAGGTCCAGATTTAAAGCCGGCCGAGATGCTTTGGCATTACCTTAAATAGGCCATTTATGTTTGAAACCCTTCATTGTGGCTTTATTATAATATATACCGTATATATAAATGAAATCATCATTTAAAAACTTCATTTAATGTATACTCGGGTTATCTTTGTGAAATATTAAAATTAGCTTGATGATCGGAATCATTTACGTGTGACATATGTAAATATGTGGAGGGAAAACAGAAACGTGGCGGATACTTTTTCACAGCACTGTATATGCATGTGTTTTTGTGTGTGTTAGGAAAAGGAGATGGAAAAGCAAAAAATATTGTATCAGCAGGCCAGGTTACATGACCGAGGGGCTGCTGAGATGGTTTTGCAGGTGATCAGTGCCAGCAGAGGTAACTCCAAACACACACACACACACACACACACACAAACTCCTAGCTGCTTTTCAGACTCAAAAATTGACATATAATGCGTTTATCTTTTAGGTCGACTGGGTCCCATGGTTACTTTCACTCTTAAGCTTGGTATCTCTGTTCTAAATGGTGGCAATATTTTAGTTCAGCAGGTAACACATTTTTATTGTTTGACATAAAATTAGTCAACGATAAAGTTTTTGATTCAGTTACTAATGCATTAAATTATATAATTGTTTAGCTTTTTAATAAATATGTTAATATTTATATTTATTTTTAGTAATATTAAAAGTCATAAATGTGTAATTCTATATTGTGGTTAAATAGTTGATCAAACCTTCCACAGAAAATGCTGGACTATCTGAAGGAGAAGCAAGATGTTGGCTTCTTCAAGAGTTTGTCAGGACTTATGCAGTCATGCAGGTAAAGGACAAATAAAGCTTTTCATTCTTGCCTGCTTTTATGAAACTTGTGGGTGGCAATATGAGCTCTTTTATCTCACAAACTTCTAATAGATTTACAGTGCATCCAAAAAGTATTCACAGCATTTTACTTTTTACACATTTTATGTTACAGCCTTTTTCCAAAATTTATTAAATTCATTATTTTCTTCAAAATTCTGCAAACACCACCCCATAATGACAATGTGAAAGAAGTTTGTTTAAAATCATTGCAAATTTATTACAAATAAAATCCAGTAATCACATGTGGGTCTCTGGTTACGCCACCAAGAGAATGACAGCCTAATTTTTGAGTTTCCCGACGGTTTAGCTATTTTGGTTTTGTAAACACTAGTTAATATTTTGCATAATAATGGAGAAAGAGGTCACTACTAGAAGTACGACGACGATGAGCGTGGCAGAAAATGACTCTGAAGGAAGGCAAAGAAGTAGCTCATCAAGCTCATCTCCACCTGAGGAAGATGGCTCCGAAGTTAGCCTGCGATGTATTCTCAATGCACCCCGGTAGTTTTGAAAGGACAGATTTCAAACGAAATTCTTTCAAGTTGTAATTATAGTGTATTGTTTGTAGAATTTTGAGGAATGTAATGAATTTAATCCATTTTGAAACAAGGCTGTAACATAAAATGTTTAAAAAGTGAAGCGCAGTGAATACTTTCTGGATGCACTGTATTTAATATAATATCTTTTTTCATATTTTATTGTATGTTTAATGAACTACTATAAATAAAATAAAAAACATTTAATACAAACTCATCTGTGGACTGTAGTGTATTGGACCTGAATGCATTTGAAAGGCAAAACAAAGCTGAAGGATTGGGTATGGTGACTGAGGAGGGTTCAAGTAAGTGTGACACACACAAGTATTTATTTAAGAAGCATGATTCATTCATTATCATAAATCACACATGGTGATTGTTGTGTGAGCAATGCTTAGAACTGTGAATAAACTGTAGTAGCAAAATGCAAACTTTATTTTTTTAAACATATACTTCACCATATGACATGCAAAAAATTAAAAGTTGTGATTTTATTGCATACATTAAAAATATAGATTTGTGTGAACAGGTGTCACATGGTGTAGTATTAACTCAAGTTCATTTGACTTCATTATCATTATTAACAGTTGTCTAATGCACACAGCACATACAGTATTTATTTAGCTTATTCATATTTTATTTATTCCAACGAAGTTTATAATTAATAATTGCATTTATCACAATAATATGACTATATTCTATAATATACATATTTGCTGTCACATTTGCTATATTTCAGGCATAAGTGATGGTGAAAAACTCATAGTTTTAACTAAACTAAAAAGCATAGTTGTTCAGATCAGTGTATCAGGTGTCAGTGTCCAGTCAGTGGATGTCAGTATCACTCATTCTAACTGATATTGTGATGTCTTCTCCTTCGCTTATGTCTGCCTTTTTGCCTGTTTGTTTCTTTCCTTCTTGCCATATTTAATAATGTCATCGCTTGCAGTCAACGCGAGGGAGCGGGGTAAATACATGGTTTAGTTTCTTCTAATTTGGAATCACTGCTCTCTCTAATCCCTGTCTTAACAATTTATTTGTGTCTGTTTGTTAATTCAGTAATTAATTTCTTTGGTCTGCAGGAAAACATGCATGCATCTTATTAATGCAAGGACATAAAACAAACAATACATAGATTTTCGAGTAATTACCTTCATTTGTGTGTTTCTGTCTGTCTTTTCTTGACTTCTTGTCTGTAGTATTTTGTATTACTGTATTACCTCAGCACTTATAACCTATATCCTATCCAATGAAATGACAATTAGATTTTCATTTTCTATCCATTGAGGTGCCAAGGTTCTTCAGAATGATGAGTTCACTAAAGATCTGTTTAGGTTCTTGCAGCTTCTCTGTGAAGGTCATAACGATGGTATGTCTTTACATTTAGTGACTAACAGTGATCCTAATTTATCAATATTTTAGTAAGGATG